>CAWUFW010004284.1:840000-975000 GCA_963921515.1 Calotriton arnoldi | reverse complement strand
TTAATAATAATATATACATTGAGCATGCACAATCACTCTCTTAAATGGAATGCCATTTCTTCATCATGATTCAATCCCCGGGGTGTTTGGTCTGAAAATCTAAGATGTATCTCGATTCTTTTTGTCTTAAAGTCAATACCCGGTTGCCACCCCTGGGCTTGCTCTCAATATGTTCAAGAATGAAAAATTTCAGAAGTGAAGGATTGCTGTAATGTACATCTCTAAAATGACGTGCAACTGGATATTTTTCATCTACGTGAGTGACTGCTCTGCAATGCTCCAGTATACGTTTCTTGGCCATAGCGGTGGTACTCCCAATATACCAGAGCTTGCATGGGCATTCAATCACGTATACCACAAAAGTTGTGCTGCACGTAAGGAATTGATTAATCTTCTTATCGATTCCCTTGTAACTGGCCATATTGCAAAAAGTACTGTTTTTGCAGGCCTTGCAGTGGCCACACGGAAAAAATCCTCTAAGACCATGATCCTGTTTCTTGGGATAAACAGTGATATCGCTGCGTACCAGCATATCCCTGATATTCCTGCCCTTTTTGTAAGTAATGTTAGGCCTATTGGGTATACTGTCACCTATAGTGTTGTCACATTTTAAAATGCCCCAATTTTGAGTTAGGATCTTGCGAATGTTGTTAGAGTCAGAGCTGTATGTCATAATCATCCGGGTAGTGTCATCCTCCTTGCCCTCAGTATCAATGACCATCTTCTCAGCAATGGTAAGTGTCCTGGGTATACCATCTGCCCTGATCTTGGCTCTACGTAGTACCCAGTCAGGATACCCTCTGGCTCTAAACCGGTCTAGCATTTCTCCGCACTCCAGCTGGTACGCCTCTTCCGTGTTACAGTTCCTTTTAGCCCTCAACAGTTCTCCAAAGGGAATACTCCATTTTAGGGTCTCTGGATGGCTGCTGAGGGCATGGAGGATACTGTTGCCAGCCGTAGATTTGCGGAACAGAGAAGTGTGGATACAATTGTCCCTAATTTCCAAACTGACATCTAGATATTCTGCCCTGGTCTCACTGATATTGCTGGTGAGTACAATGTTGTACACGTTGTTGTTTAGATCCGCCACAAATGTGTCTGCCTCCTGTCTGGAACCTTTCCAGACAATCAACAGATCATCTATGTAGCGCATCCATGCAACCACATGTGCCAACTGTCTGGTATATGAGGGGTCTGCAAATACCTCTTGCTCCCAGCGCCCCATAAAGAGGTTCGCAAAACTGGGAGCAAAGCAAGAACCCATGGCAGTCCCGGTGATTTGTCTATAAAGGACCCCATTGAATGAAAAGATGTTATTGGACAAGCAGTATCCTATCATTTCTACAATCATCCTGCTATGTTCCCTGAATCTGATGGATCTGGTTGTCAGAAAATGTTCACACGCTCCCAATCCATGTTGATGTTCTATGATAGTGTAGAGTGATTGGACATCAAGCGTAATGAACATACAACCTGCCTCCCATCTGCTATGTTTTGAATTTTATTAAGGAAATCCGTGGTGTCCCTGATGTTAACCTGGGCAACCCGGTAACAAATTCCTGAGGAAGTGGTCTGCATATTTGGAGACATGTTCTGTTACGCTGCCCCTCGATGAAACTATAGGGCGCCCAGTGGATTGATGGGATCCTTGTGAATCTTAGGCAGGAGATACAATACAGGAAGTATGGGATAGTCATTTTTGAGATATTGATATTCTTCCCATTCAAGAATACCTTTATCCCTCCAATCACTCAGTTTGTCCCAAATGCCAGTGATGCTTTCATTGTAGATCTCTCTGGTAATATGACAACATCTACCGCTATAGTCATACTGGTTGAATGACAATGTTATCATCTGTCCATAGACAGGCCATCAAGACACTCATGGACGATGACAACATTGTCATTCGACCAGCTGACAAAGGGGCAATGTTGTCATTTTGGACAGAGATAGGTACATTGAGGAAGCTCTCAGACAATTATCGGACAGTAGATTCTATGTGCCCATTACCAGAGAGATCTACAATGAAAGCATCACTGGCATTTGGGACAAACTGAGTGATTGGAGGGATAAAGGTATTCTTGAATGGGAAGAATATCAATATCTCAAAAATGACTATCCCATACTTCCTGTATTGTATCTCCTGCCTAAGATTCACAAGGATCCCATCAATCCACCGGGCGCCCCATAGTTTCATCAAGGGGCAGCGTAACAGAACATGTCTCCAAATATGCAGACCACTTCCTCAGGGAATTTGTTACCGGGTTGCCCAGTTACATCAGGGACACCAAGGATTTCCTTAATAAAATTCAAAACATACAATGGGAGGCAGGTTGTATGTTCATTACGCTTGATGTCCAATCACTCTACACTATCATAGAACATCAACATGGATTGGGAGCGTGTGAACATTTTCTGACAACCAGATCCATCAGATTCAGGGAACATAGCAGGATGATTGTAGAAATGATAGGATACTGCTTGTCCAATAACATCTTTTCATTCAATGGGGTCCTTTATAGACAAATCACCGGGACTGCTATGGGTTCTTGCTTTGCTCCCAGTTTTGCGAACCTCTTTATGGGGCGCTGGGAGCAAGAGGTATTTGCAGACCCTCATATACCAGACAGTTGGCACATGTGGTTGCATGGATGCGCTACATAGATGATCTGTTGATTGTCTGGAAGGTTCCAGACAGGAGGCAGACACATTTGTGGCGGATCTAAACAACAACGTGTACAACATTGTACTCACCAGCAATATCAGTGAGACCAGGGCAGAATATCTAGATGTCAGTTTGGAAATTAGGGACAATTGTATCCACACTTCTCTGTTCCGCAAATCTACGGCTGGCAACAGTATCCTCCATGCCCTCAGCAGCCATCCAGAGACCCTAAAATGGAGTATTCCCTTTGGAGAACTGTTGAGGGCTAAAAGGAACTGTAACACGGAAGAGGCGTACCAGCTGGAGTGCGGAGAAATGCTAGACCGGTTTAGAGCCAGAGGGTATCCTGACTGGGTACTACGTAGAGCCAAGATCAGGGCAGATGGTATACCCAGGACACTTACCATTGCTGAGAAGATGGTCATTGATACTGAGGGCAAGGAGGATGACACTACCCGGATGATTATGACATACAGCTCTGACTCTAACAACATTCGCAAGATCCTAACTCAAAATTGGGGCATTTTAAAATGTGACAACACTATAGGTGACAGTATACCCAATAGGCCTAACATTACTTACAAAAAGGGCAGGAATATCAGGGATATGCTGGTACGCAGCGATATCACTGTTTATCCCAAGAAACAGGATCATGGTCTTAGAGGATTTTTCCGTGTGGCCACTGCAAGGCCTGCAAAAACAGTACTTTTTGCAATATGGCCAGTTACAAGGGAATCGATAAGAAGATTAATCAATTCCTTACGTGCAGCACAACTTTTGTGGTATACGTGATTGAATGCCCATGCAAGCTCTGGTATATTGGGAGTACCACCGCTATGGCCAAGAAACGTATACTGGAGCATTGCAGAGCAGTCACTCACGTAGATGAAAAATATCCAGTTGCACGTCATTTTAGAGATGTACATTACAGCAATCCTTCACTTCTGAAATTTTTCATTCTTGAACATATTGAGAGCAAGCCCAGGGGTGGCAACCGGGTATTGACTTTAAGACAAAAAGAATCGAGATACATCTTAGATTTTCAGACCAAACACCCCGGGGATTGAATCATGATGAAGAAATGGCATTCCATTTAAGAGAGTGATTGTGCATGCTCAATGTATATATTATTATTAATTTTCTGTATCTCTCTACTTGTTCTTACAAAGGTCTAAAGTGATTTAGCTCCCTTTCGCCCCCTCCTCTTCCATGTTTCCATCAGTGCTCAATTTTGAACTGTTGTGTGATTGGAATATGTATATTCTTCTTTATACATTTTTTCAAATTTCGTTGCATAAATTTTACTGTTATTTCTTTATATATTTTTTTACAGGAGGAAAGGAAGGAGCCCAGATTTCCACATTCACCGTGCACGGGCATCCTACCCTTTTCCCCCTTCTTCCTTTTTACACCTTCAAAATTCTACTGATGGGTATTGTATATACAGCCAACTTCAGTTCATTATTAGGACCTGGGCACTTGCCCTGATACAGTCTTTCTCATTAACAGCATGACCTATGCATAGACTCACATGAGTCTGTATATTTCTTCTTTTATTTTTCAGTGTGATCATGAGCCCGATTATGCTTACATACAAAATGGTTACTGCTTACATTTGTTCAGCGGGGCTATTTCATCCCCAACGATTTTGTATTCATCATTAATATTTGGGCATTTATATTGCTATAGCTATGGACAGGACAGCATGAATTTGGAAGTTTGTTGTACTTAACTTACCATTTATTTTCGCTTCCCTTTACCATGACCACTGTTTGAATTATAATTTGTACGAGCTTTATGCATCTGGGTTGGAATGAATTGCATTATATCATTATATTGTAACATTGCACTATTGCTATTAGTCCATTCCAAGATGTCTGCCGTTATTTAGTGCAATTTGAGACTTGAGTATCTATAGTCCTACAACAATGTTTAGCTGTTTTACTTATCAGTATGGCTTCGTGTGCACATAATCATACGTGAACAAGGCTTCCTGTGAGGCTGAAACGCGTTGTTTGATTAAACACCCTTGGATTTTCCGTGAGTCTGTGGTTCCTGAGAGCATTTGTGATTCGACTTCTTTGGAATATATATATATATATATATACATACACATATATATATATATATATACATATATATATATATATACATATATACATATATATATATATACACATACATATATACACATACATATACACACATATATATACATACATACATATACACACATACATATACACACATACATATACACACATACATATACACACATATATATATACACATATATATACACATATATATATACACATATATATACATACATATATATATACACATATATATACATATATATATACACATATATATACACATATATATATACACATATATATATACACATATATATACATATATATATACACATATATATATATACATATATATATACACATATACATATATATACATATATACACATATATATATACATATATATATATATATACATATATACATATATATATATATATACATATACATACATATATACATATATATATACATATATATATACATATATATATATACATATATATATACATATATATATACATATATATATACATATATATATACATATATATATACATATATATATACATATATATATATACATATATATATACATATATACATACATACATATACATATATATATACATATATATATACATATATATATACATATATACATATATACATATATATATACATATATATATACATATATATATACATATACACATATATACATATATATATACATATATATATACATATATATATACATATATATATACATATATATATACATATATATATACATATATACATATATATATACATATATACATATATATATACATATATACATATATATATATATATATATATATATATATATATATATATATATATATATATATATCTACTGAGCGGTCGCCAGTAGATAGTTATAGTTACAACCTATTATCCATAGGAAATCCGCGACATTCTATTTGAAATAACTCTCTTGCCGGTTGACGTATCTTCGCAAAATTTTCAAACTTTATGGCCCGCTCCGGTCCGCTCCTACCCTGAAAGTCTCGGGGGATTCGTCAAGCGGGGGCCGAGAAAAAGGGGGTCCCAAAACGCGTTTTCCCCATGCAATTTTCCATAGGAAACTTTAGACACGGCTACAGCCTGAACTGCTGAACGGAATTACACCAAATTTGGCAAAGAGGTAGTTCTTGGTTCAGAAAGAACCCTTTTGTTAAATGGTGTAAATCCGTTCAGTAGTTGCTGAGAAAATCAAAAGTAAAAAGATAGTGATATCTATGGCCGAGTAGGGTCCGCGTACCCTCAGCGCACCCTGCACGCACCGTCCCGATCACGAGCTGCATGTTAATTGGCTGTCAGCTGGCTGTCAACATTCCGATTCAGGAAATGTTGGCAGCCATTTTGTCCCTCGGTAGAACCGAGGACAGAAACAAGTGCGCAAAGCGCACAAAGGGGCAGGGTAGAAACACCCTGACCCCTAGGTTTGCTCAGGGGTCCCACAAGGACCCCTGGGCAAAAAAAAAATTTTTTTTTTTTTTTAAAAATCGGCAGGATGCGCTCAGGGTGCGCGATCCTGCCGGAAATAAAAATCGAAACGCGGTCTCCGCGCTCGACTGTATTTTGCCCCGGGTGGCCCAAGTCCCGGGGGCATGGTGGGGGATAATTTAATCGTGTGGGGGCCTCAAAGGGCCCCCAAGCCGCTGGGACCGCCACCCCCGGGGCTTTTTAAAATGGTGCGGGAGGGCTCTGAGCCTCCCGCAGCCCCGGGGACCACCACCTCCCGGGCTTTTTTTTAATAAATTGAAAAACCTGTGTGGGGGCTCCAGCCCTTCCCACACGCCCGGGGACCGCCACCTCCCCGGGCACTAAACATTTAAATATGGGGGTCCGTTACGGACCCCAGAGCCCCGGGACCACCACCTCCCCGGGCTGTGAACTGAATGGGAGGGGGCCGCGCGGCCCCTCCTGGAGCCCTTGATGGCCCTGGGGACCGCCATCCCCCAGGGCCGGCTTCCTGCAGTGTCCCGGGGTGCCTACCCCGGGACACTGCTGTTTGCAATGACAGGACGGAGCCTCGCGGCTCCCGTCCTGTCATTGCAAACTGCTTTGGATATTGGAAGAGAGAGCAGGAAACCTGCTCTCTCTTCCAATATCCAAGCCGATTGCTTTTTCGACATGGGGAGCTGCATCTTAGCAGCTCCCCATGTGGAAAGCAATGCCGCTCCCAAGGGACGCGGGAGCCGGCGGGACTGTGGGGGATTGGGACCCCCCACAGTCCCCAACGGAGAGGGCCAGCCCCGGGGATGGGGTCCCCGGGCAAGTAGTGGCTCGGAGAGGGCCACGCGGCCCCCTCCCCAAAGTTTAAAAAAAAAAAAAAAAAATTAAAAGGGGTATGGCCGGCCCCGGGGATGGGGTCCCCGGGCCTTAAATGGCCAGAGGAGGGGGCCACGCAGCCCCCTCCAAAGAATAAAACAAAAATCGAGGCCATGCCCCGGGGATGGGGTCCCCGGGGCCAATACAGGCCCAGGGAAGGGGGCCACGCGGCCCCCTTCCCGTTTTTTTTTTAAAAATAAAAATGTTAAAAAGGGGTAAGGCCCTGGGGGATGGGGTCCCCATGGCCCAAAAACAGGAAAAAGGAAGGGGGCCACACAGCCCCCTTCAGGGGTATCAAACGATCGGGCCCGCAGGCCCCGACCCCTTCCTTCACCACTCTGCAAACGCGCCCCTGGCGCGTTTGCAGAGGGGAACGAATTCCCCTTGAATACTGGGGTCCCTGGGGCCAACTAGCCCACCAGGAACCTTCCAGTATGCGCCAGGGGGCTGCCTTGCAGAGAGGTGTACAGAGGCCACGCCCCTTTTACACCTCTCTGCAACGCAGCTCTGTGGCGCTTTTGGAGGTATATGGTGGGCTAGTTGGACTCCGGGACCCTCAGGATTCAAGGGGACTTAATCCCCCAACTTAAAACGCGCCACGGGCGCGTTTGCACAGTGGTGAAGGGAGGGGGCGGGGCTTCAGGTGACATGTGTGCAAACAGGTCCCGTGGCGCGTTTTAAGATGGGGAATTAAATCCCCTTCAATCCTGAGGGTCCATGGGGACCAACTAGCCCAACAGGTACATCCAGAAAGCGCCACAGAGCTGCGTTGCAGAATGGTGTAAAAAGGGGTGTGGCCTCTCTACACGTCTCTGCAACGCAGCCCCCTGGCGCATATTGGAGGTTCCTGGTGGGCTAGTTGGCCCCTAGGGACCCTCAGGATTCAAGGGGACTTAATCCCCCAACTTAAAACGCGCCACGGGGCGCGTTTGCACAGATGTCACCTCAGGCCCCGCCCCTCCCTTCACCATTGTGCAAATATTCTTCTAAAATCATCCGAAATACGAATTCCGATTTACTCACCTGTTATCAGGAGAGACCTCAGTGCTGCATCTTTCAGCCCAGTACTGGTCCTGAAAAGTAATTTTAACCGTACTTACCAGTAACTTGAATTTCCTTCCATAGGATATCATTGCCTGCTTTTTTGCTGAAAAAGTTTCTAAGTGTTGATTTTTGAAACATACAAATATTCCTCTAAAATCAGCCGAAATACGAATTCCGATTTACTCACCTGTTATAAGAAGAGACCTCAGTGCTGTATCTTTCAGCCCAGTACAGGTCCTGAAAAGTAATTTTAACCGTACTTACCAGTAACTTGAATTTCCTTCCATAGGCTAACATTGACTGGTTTCACTTGGAAATTCTTCTAAGTGTGGAGTTTTGGAACTTTAAAATATTCCTCTAAAATCAGCCGAAATACGAATTCCGATTTACTCACCTGTTATCAGGAGAGACCTCAGTGCTGTATCTTTCAGCCCAGTACTGGTCCTGAAAAGTAATTTTAACTGTACTTACCAGTAACTTGAATTTCCTTCCATAGGCTAACATTGACTGGTTTCACTTGGAAATTCTTCTAAGTGTGGAGTTTTGGAACTTTAAAATATTCCTCTAAAATCAGCCGAAATCCGAATTCCGATTTACTCACCTGTTATCAGGAGAGACCTCAGTGCTGCATCTTTCAGCCCAGTACTGATCCTCAAAAGTAATTTTAACCGTACTTACCAGTAACTTGAATTTCCTTCCATAGGATATCATTGCCTGCTTTTTGCTGAAAAAGTTTCTAAGTGTTGATTTTGAAACATATAAATATTCCTCTAAAATCAGCCAAAATCCGAATTCTGATTTACTCACCTGTTATCAGGAGAGACCTCAGTGCTGCATCTTTCAGCCCAGTACTGGTCCTGAAAAGTAATTTTAACCGTACTTACCGGTAACTTGAATTTCCTTCATAGGCTAACATTGACTGGTTTCACTTGGAAATTCTTCTAAGTGTGGAGTTTTGGAACTTTATAATATTCCTCTAAAATCAACCAAAGTACGAATTCCAATTTACTCACCTGTTATCAGGAGAGAACCCAGTGCTGCATCTTTTAGCCCAGCACTGACCCTGAAAAGTAATTTTAACCGTACTTACCAGTAACTTATATTTTCTTCCATAGGAATCCATTGTCTGGTTTTCAGCAGAAAAGTTTCAAAGTGTCGATTTTCACAAACTACAAATATTCCTAAAAATCGCCTGTATGACTTAAACGCATTCTTTCAACTGTTTACAGGAGATGCACCAGTGCTGGATCCAGGATCCAACACTGAGTAAGAAAAAGTAACGATAACAGTTTTTACCTTCTAAGTGAATTTCCTTCCATAGGATAACATTGGTGATTCTATGAGAAAAAGTTTCTAAGTGTCAACTTTTAAAGTACAATAATATTCCTTAAAAATCACGACTGTAACCAAAACGCTTTTACTCAACTGTTTACAGGAGATGTCCCAGGACTGAATCTAGGATCCAGTCCTGTGGTTAGAAAAGTAATCCATAAAGTAACTAATTGCATTTAACTAGAAATTCACATTGAGCTGAATGTTGCATTGTGTTTGAAAATGTGTTGCCCATTGCAACAACTGTAACTACTGTACTTAAAAGTCTATTGCCTATGTGCAAAGTATTTAAACTAAAGTAATTCATTCTGAGAAAGTATTTTTGTAATGTAATGTATAATGTAATTACAATGTAATTTAAAAAATAAAATATGTAAAAAAAATTGTTTCTAAAAATGTAGTAAATCAGTATGAAAAAAATTAATATAACAATTAATACATTTAAAAATTGTCATTTACAAAACCTTTGAAATTCACTGAAAAAACCATAGGTTTCAGGGACGTTATAGTTACAAATTAGCATTTAAAAAACCTTTGAAATTCACTGAAAAAACCATAGGTTTTAGGGACAGTTATAGTTAGTTGGACATTGCACTCGTACAAAACCCGTGAAATTCCCCCGTTATAGTTAGTCCAGCTAACTATAACTCGCGCCCGCAATGCACTGCTGATGACGTCACATATTACATCACTCATGACATGGTCAGTGACATCACTGATGACATCACTGATGACAACATCCATGTGATAATTTCATGCATCTTCTCACACCCTAATATAACCTTTGATACACTCACTCTAAATTACAGACTGCCATTCTCAAAACCATAGACACTCCAACACCAATAACTACATACCCACTCACTGATTCTTAGGTCTACGCACACATCCACTCACTCACCCGTACAGTCACTCATACTTACGGTCACTCAGTACAGGACTATCATATGCACTCATACTCCTATATAGACACTCAAACACCGCCACTCATCCATAGAGGTACTCACACCTAGTCAGTCATGCAAATAATTAAACACACTACCATTTACTCACCTATACAGTTATACACACACCAGCTCACTTACTCATACAAATACTAGCACATTCTTACGCTCTTATACAATCACTGATACAAGCACACACTCATCCATACAGCCACTATCACAATCACTCACTCTCGCTTATAGCTATTTATATACTCCAACACACATATATACTGCCTTTCACATATGTAGTTACTCACATGTACCACTGGGACATACATTCACTCACTAACACACTCTTACACACACTTACCCACCCATACAGTCTATCACAGATGCACTCTTGAAACCATCCACCCAGTGAATCACCCACTCACACATCTATGCACAGAGTCGCACACACCCCTCCCACACAAACACTCAGGCACCCATACAGATACTCACACAAGCATTCAATAACTCATATAGACACTCATGTAGCTATTCACAAACACATGCAGCCACTTACACAGCAACAGACAGACGGATACAGACATTCACCCAGTTTAGTCACTAACCCATGCATTCAGTAAGATACGTTAAATCACTCACTTATACAGTCAGTCACGCACCTACTAAATCATCCATACTTACACACCCACTCATTCTTCAATGCGTCTTTTCCTATATATATTAAAAATATTTAAACTTTACAGAAACAGTCATTTGAGATGTCATCAGTGATGTCATTTGAGATGTCATCAGTGATGTCATCAGTGATGTCATCAGTGATGTCACTGACCACGTCATGAGTGATGTAATATGTGACGTCATCAGCAGTGCATTGTGGGCGCGAGTTATAGTTAGCTGGACTAACTATAACGGGGAATTTCACGGGTTTTGTACGAGTGCAATGTCCAACTAACTATAACTGTCCCTAAAACCTATGGTTTTTTCAGTGAATTTCAAAGGTTTTTTAAATGCTAATTTCTAACTATAACGTGTCTGAAACCTATGGTTTTTTCAGTGAATATATATATATATATATATATATATATATATATATATATATATATATATATATATATCACGCTCACTTTACACCTCCATGGGAAGCACTCTCGGACGGGTGCTTGTGTGCGGCTGTGTACTCCGCAAATTATTATTGCTCCTATTCCTTGAATGAAAGAAATTCAGCACTCACGGGGCGTTTGAAAATATTTATTTTTCCAGTATTAACAACAAACGCGTTTCGGCGGTCAGCCTTCCTCGGTGTTACTGGCACACCGGAAGCGACTCTATTTTATTTTACATCCTGGTCACTTGTGTATCACAATGGAAAAGGGACTAACGCAATACGCAAATTGTAGCGCCATTTTAAAATGTTACACATACATATAAATTTAAATTTAAATTGCGTACACATGATTTATATACAATAAATATTGAATCACACTATGACAATTTATAATTTCATCAATGAATTGATTAGTTTCGGCTGCTGTTGGATAAAACAGTCATATGTTTGGCTATCTTGCCGTGGATCGGCTATTATCCCCTCTTACTGCGTCACATAAATGTGACCAAAAAGGGGGCGAAACTGCATAGTTACATTGATTTAACTATGTACTCAATAAATATTGAACCACTATATGACATAATGTATCCTATTAATTAAAATACATGCCTTCATTACCAATCAGGGTTATATAAAATTCCTCAATCATTTCAACATATATTAGCCGATTGGTGCCATAGTGTACTGTTCTCTTGCCGTGGATCGGCTTAAGTCCCTTATTATTAACCATTTTTATTTACACATATCCTGTGACATGGATAATATGTAAGAGACATATTATAACTGCAACTGATGTCAGCTGTATAACAGCCTAACAATTTTAATGTTTCATTTTTAGGAGCCCAAGTGTGACGCCAACTCCTCCCCACTATTTAATCCTTTTGGGAATTTTGTTCGCAAGTCTACAATATAACGTGACTCCAGCCTACGTAATCTCAAGATTCTATCGCCCCCTCTGATATTATCCGGGACATGGTCCAGACCATAGTACTGTGCCAGATTTCTATTACTGGAATGTTTATCTGCAAAATGTCTTGCTACTGGATATGTTGCATCTTTTTTAGAGATTGCCCGTAAATGTTCTAATATCCTTATTTTGAGTGGGTGAATGGTACTACCAATGTATCGTAGCCCACAAGGACAAGTTAAACAGTATACAGAATACGTGGTATTGCATGTCATAAATCTTTTTATAAATCTATTTCTATTTATGTCTGGTATAGTGTAAGACAAAACTCTTTTGCTATTCGCACAGGCTTTACATTTCCCACATGGGTAAAACCCTCGCATTTCTTTCAAGGTACCCCTTTTCTGTATTACCTTGTCAAGATGACTGTGAACCAACATGTCCTTAAATGATCGGGCCTTTCTAAAAGTAACCATTGGGTAGACTGGAATATCATTGCCAATAATACTATCTGTTTTTAAAATATGCCAGTTTTTCTTAAGCATCCGTTTAAGATAGTTTGCTTCCGCTGAATATGTAGTGACCATCCTAAACTTACCCCCTTCGTTAATATTGGGGATATTATTTGTTCTTTTCCACAGTAATTGGTCTCTAGAAATCCCTTTTACTCTATTGAATGTTTTTTCCAATAATGTGTTGTCATAGCCTCTTAAAGCAAATCTAGCAATACACTCTTTAGCTGACGTTACAAAATCACATTCTCTGGAACTATTCAGTTTTAATCTTAACAACTCTCCATACGGAATACTATATATCAATTTGGGTGGATGATTACTCGTCGCAAATAAAGTAGAATTTCCCGCCGTTGTTTTACGATATAAGGCTGTGTCTAATTTGCCCTCTGATACAAACACCTTCAGGTCCAGGTAGTTCACTGCCACTGAACTAACTGCGCCCGAAAAGTGCAAATTTAATCGATTAGTATTCAGGACATTAATATACTCATGTGCTGACTCCGATGTGCCTTGCCATATTATAAAGAGATCGTCTATGTAACGATACCACACAATAACTTCGCCCAACAATGATCCACATTCATATGATCTGGACACCTGCTCCTCCCACCAGCCAACGAACAAGTTCGCATAGCTGGGGGCGAAGCAGGTGCCCATCGCAGTCCCTGAGATCTGTTTAAAGAAATTCTCCTCAAAAAGAAATGTTATTAGTGAGACAAAATTTTGCAAATTCGATCAACATTTGAGTCTGCAAATCGAAGTTGGCGCTTATTCAGATAAAACTGTAAGGCCTCTAAACCAGCCTCATGATCTATACATGTATATAGACTAGTAATATCCAATACCATTAATTGGTATGAGGAAACCCATCTTACTGCAGCAATTTTTTCCAAAAAATCTTTTGTATCCTTTATATAAGATTTTAACTGAACTACAAAGGTGGCCAAAAAATAATCAATAAACATAGATAAATGTTCTGTGAGACTGCCCTGAGACGACACAATTGGCCTGCCCGGCGGATGTAAAGAGTCCTTATGAAGCTTGGGGATATGATAGAATGTTGGGATTACAGGATTCGAGTTTCGTAGAAATAAATGTTCATCAGTACCCAACATTCGTTTATCGTACCACTTCCTAATTAAAATTTCATAGTTGTGTACGCTTTCTTGATAGATTTCCCGTGTAGTCAGTTCATAATATCTACAATCCAACAATTGTCGTTGGGCTTCTTTGCAGTACTCAGTTCTAGTCTGAAGAACAATATTCCCTCCTTTGTCCGAGGGCTTGATTATTATTGCAGTGTCCTGTATTAGACTTTCCAATGCTGCTTTTTCTTCCATTGATATATTATTCTTGATTTTATTCTTGGATTGCTTAGATCTAAACTGCAATAAGTCATTAACCATGGCCTCAGAAAAGACATCAATTGCGTCGAGTGGCATCTGTGGTATAAATTGTGATTTTGGTTTTAGGGGACTCTCTTCCATTTCTTGCTCTATTCCAACACGTTTTGCTCTATTGGCCATACTATCGCTTTCAACAAACTGTTCTTCTTGATCACTTTGAAGATTTTCCAACAGTTCTATGGCAGGTAAATCACATCCCGTAAGCACATCAGTTGCTGTTAATCTGAGAGGCACTTTTTTACATTCCTTCATTGCTGGTCTTAATTTGAAATATTTATGTAGCTTTAGTTTACGTATAAAGCTAAAGAGATCAATTCTTGTTTGTGTATATTCCATACGACTGCTCGGACAGAAAGTCAGTCCCAAAGTTAATACTTTAATCTCAATCTTTGTTAAGATTCTAGGCGTGAGATTGACAACTGTCAGGTTTGTTGTGTCTATTGCTGTTTGTTGGTTTTCTTGTTGCGTTGTGCCCACCCGAACTTTTTGCCTCTTCTTGCCCCACCCTGCTCTTCGCGTTTTTCGGTGGGATTCTCTGGGGGTTTGTTCTTCCCCCCTCGCAACCATGACTGTCGAATAATTTGAAACTCGTCGTGAAAAGGAGTTGTTGTATTCTTAACAGCCATCAATGATCCAACATTTTCATCACCTGATTCATTTTCTGTCGCTTCAGATTCAGAAGTATGTATTCTATGAACCGTGTCTTTACTAGACCTCTGAATCAATTCTTTTCTAGGGCCATCGTATTTGCGCGCAAATGTTAAGACCCTACCCTGTAGGTAGTCATTTTCGTCACGCTCAAACTTCTCTTGCTTCCTTAGCTTAATCTTTTGTTCATATTTTAGCAAACGTGTCTTCATTTGTGCTCGCAACTCTTCTACTTTATTTTTGTCTTCTTCCGTTGCTAACCCGTCTTCCAAAACTTTGATTTCACATAATGCCTTTTCTCGATCACTCCACGCATATTTTACTAATATTTTCAATGTCCCATAACAATATTGTGCAGTATGTTCAGCCCATTCAGAGAGTAAAAGTGGATCCGGGTTTTCATATGATGGAACTGTATACACACGAAGTCCCCTCGGCACTCTGTTCGCGTCCATATAGTTTTGGAGGGAGGTCGCCTCCCACCATTTACGTGTCTCACGTTCATAGAGTCTCTCTAATTTATTCATAATGTTACTGACAATACTTGTGGGTTTCGATTGGTCTGCAGCACTTGGGTTTGCCGTTGACTCACGTTTCTTAAATATGTCTCTAGCCGCATCTTGGCGTGCTGATTCACTGAACATTTTCACTCCGTTCAATGAATATTTACTGGATTCCAAATTCAATACCGTCCCCTCGTCCTGCCGCTTTATGCAATTATACGCAATAATCTTACGAATGCGTAGCTTACCGGTATGGTTGTCTTCAATTTCCGGCGTCTCCTCCGATTCGCGGGTCCTCGATTCCGTTCACACCGGTAGTAGTGATTCCATAGCGGCGGTGCCTTCCTCGTAAATCTCACGCTCACTTTACACCTCCATGGGAAGCACTCTCGGACGGGTGCTTGTGTGCGGCTGTGTACTCCGCAAATTATTATTGCTCCTATTCCTTGAATGAAAGAAATTCAGCACTCACGGGGGCGTTTGAAAATATTTATTTTTCCAGTATTAACAACAAACGCGTTTCGGCGGTCAGCCTTCCTCGGTGTTACTGGCACACCGGAAGCGACTATTTTATTTTACATCCTGGTCACTTGTGTATCACAATGGAAAAGGGACTAACGCAATACGCAAATTGTAGCGCCATTTTAAAATGTTACACATACATATAAATTTAAATTTAAATTGCGTACACATGATTTATATACAATAAATATTGAATCACACTATGACAATTTATAATTTCATCAATGAATTGATTAGTTTCGGCTGCTGTTGGATAAAACAGTCATATGTTTGGCTATCTTGATGATGATCGAATTTGCAAAATTTTGTCTCACTAATAACATTTCTTTTTGAGGAGAATTTCTTTAAACAGATCTCAGGGACTGCGATGGGCACCTGCTTCGCCCCCAGCTATGCGAACTTGTTCGTTGGCTGGTGGGAGGAGCAGGTGTCCAGATCATATGAATGTGGATCATTGTTGGGCGAAGTTATTGTGTGGTATCGTTACATAGACGATCTCTTTATAATATGGCAAGGCACATCGGAGTCAGCACATGAGTATATTAATGTCCTGAATACTAATCGATTAAATTTGCACTTTTCGGGCGCAGTTAGTTCAGTGGCAGTGAACTACCTGGACCTGAAGGTGTTTGTATCAGAGGGCAAATTAGACACAGCCTTATATCGTAAAACAACGGCGGGAAATTCTACTTTATTTGCGACTGAGTAATCATCCACCCAAATTGATATATAGTATTCCGTATGGAGAGTTGTTAAGATTAAAACGGAATAGTTCCAGAGAATGTGATTTTGTAACGTCAGCTAAAGAGTGTATTGCTAGATTTGCTTTAAGAGGCTATGACAACACATTATTGGAAAAAACATTCAATAGAGTAAAAGGGATTTCTAGAGACCAATTACTGTGGAAAAGAACAAATAATATCCCCAATATTAACGAAGGGGTAAGTTTAGGATGGTCACTACATATTCAGCGGAAGCAAACTATCTTAAACGGATGCTTAAGAAAAACTGGCATATTTTAAAAACAGATAGTATTATTGGCAATGATATTCCAGTCTACCCAATGGTTACTTTTAGAAAGGCCCGATCATTTAAGGACATGTTGGTTCACAGTCATCTTGACAAGGTAATACAGAAAAGGGGTACCTTGAAAGAAATGCGAGGGTTTTACCCATGTGGGAAATGTAAAGCCTGTGCGAATAGCAAAAGAGTTTTGTCTTACACTATACCAGACATAAATAGAAATAGATTTATAAAAAGATTTATGACATGCAATACCACGTATTCTGTATACTGTTTAACTTGTCCTTGTGGGCTACGATACATTGGTAGTACCATTCACCCACTCAAAATAAGGATATTAGAACATTTACGGGCAATCTCTAAAAAAGATGCAACATATCCAGTAGCAAGACATTTTGCAGATAAACATTCCAGTAATAGAAATCTGGCACAGTACTATGGTCTGGACCATGTCCCGGATAATATCAGAGGGGGCGATAGAATCTTGAGATTACGTAGGCTGGAGTCACGTTATATTGTAGACTTGCGAACAAAATTCCCAAAAGGATTAAATAGTGGGGAGGAGTTGGCGTCACACTTGGGCTCCTAAAAATGAAACATTAAAATTGTTAGGCTGTTATACAGCTGACATCAGTTGCAGTTATAATATGTCTCTTACATATTATCCATGTCACAGGATATGTGTAAATAAAAATGGTTAATAATAAGGGACTTAAGCCGATCCACGGCAAGAGAACAGTACACTATGGCACCAATCGGCTAATATATGTTGAAATGATTGAGGAATTTTATATAACCCTGATTGGTAATGAAGGCATGTATTTTAATTAATAGGATACATTATGTCATATAGTGGTTCAATATTTATTGAGTACATAGTTAAATCAATGTAACTATGCAGTTTCGCCTCCTTTTGGTCACATTTATGTGACGCAGTAAGAGGGGATAATAGCCGATCCACGGCAAGATAGCCAAACATATGACTGTTTTATCCAACAGCAGCCGAAACTAATCAATTCATTGATGAAATTATAAATTGTCATAGTGTGATTCAATATTTATTGTATATAAATCATGTGTACGCAATTTAAATTTAAATTTATATGTATGTGTAACATTTTAAAATGGCGCTACAATTTGCGTATTGCGTTAGTCCCTTTTCCATTGTGATACACAAGTGACCAGGATGTAAAATAAAATAGAGTCGCTTCCGGTGTGCCAGTAACACCGAGGAAGGCTGACCGCCGAAACGCGTTTGTTGTTAATACTGGAAAAATAAATATTTTCAAACGCCCCCGTGAGTGCTGAATTTCTTTCATTCAAGGAATAGGAGCAATAATATATATATATATATAATTTTTACCTCCATCTCCGGATTCTCTAAACTCCTTTGAGGTCTGCCAGGAGTTTTTGCTCGTGGATAATTAAGAGAACAAATTGTGACTGGGAGATATCGCTTTTCCTGAAGAAGGTGGTTGTCAAATTCTAGTACCCACAGAAACTTTACAAGATTCGATACACTAGATCTTTGGGACATTTGTTAGTCGAAGAAAATTAAATACAAGAAATATTCGACTCAAAACAAATGACCCGTTACAGACTGGTGCAGTGGCGTAGCTGGGGGGGGGGGCAATGGGGGCGGACCGCCCCAGGCGGCACAAGTTTTGGGGCGGCAGCCGGCCCCCCTTCACCCGCTCTTACCTGCGGCCGCAAGAATCGGCCGCTACCCCCCCCCACCCACTCTTCTATCATTTTGCCGAGGGCGGCAAACGCAGGGGCCGCCACGGGCAGCCTAAGGCCTAGCTACGCCCCTGGACTGGTGCTTTTTAATGACATGATATAACTGTCTAATGTATTCTCCTGCTGTGTTGTTTGTCTAATGAGGGCTTATTGATTTGTAAATATTGAGTTATTTGTCTAATAAGATGTATGTTTTTTATGCTTTTTTTCAAAGTGTATGCAACAAATTGTTTTTAGTAATGAAATTGTTTGTATTGTGGTTTGTAAAAGAATATACATTAAAACTGCTAAAAGAAACTTGGCCCACACGGAGTACATATATCCACTCATTTTAACTTAAATTTATGTTTTGGTGATATTGATTGACTATTGGTGTGGACGTATGAGAGTGAATGTGATTGATCTTGACAAAGGGGATTTGAATTTTTTTGACCTTGGTACAATACATGTAAAACACCTTAAATCATTCAAAAACACTGAAGTGCCTAATTTTCCAGGCATCTCGCAAAACAGTGAGACGGGAAACTCTGCAGGTCTTAAGGTATTCCTCTCAATGACGCCCATCGCTGACCTCACTTTCTGGGCGCCAATATTTGTTAACAGCTGTGTCAGCCATTTGGCCCTCGGGATGGACTTCAGACAAAGGAACAAAGATGTATCTCATCTTGGGTCCACTTTGGACAGTTATCACATTGTCTTGCTCTGGCATAAGTAGCATTCCAATTACAAGTAAAATATTTGAATGGAGTCTCAATCCTCAACTCAAAACTCTAGCCAACACTGGTTCCACCTCATGCAGAGTGGACTCAAATGTGGGTATGCATTGGCAGGTTAGGAAAGTCTTGGTTAAGCTCCATTGGCTGGGACCCGAGAGCTTTGACCCCTGAAGCCATACTTTGAGGGCAGATCTGACTTTGCGCCCCAGTCTTAGGGTGATAGACTAGGGGGAGGGGGGAGGGGGGGTTAGATCAAACACCTGACAGACCTATCCGACCCAACAAGTCACAAACTTGCCTGAACTATTCAAGAGAGTACCCATCTGTCAGGACAAGGTCAACGCTCAAGATCGCCCTACAATGGAACAACTCGTGTGTCGCCAAACTCTTCTTCAATGTGCGAGAAGTCTCAACTACACAAGTGAGGCAATATCCACCATCCCTAGGTCCAAGTACAGGGGTACGTTTGGGGTCCTGGAGGGGTAGTGCCAACTCATGTTTTAAGAAGCCTTTCTAAGAGCATGAAGGGTAAAAAGTTGGAATGGCCCCACAGCTCGTCTCTACACAATGCAGTATTGCACCTCTGTAATTAATAACCCTCCATTGCTGGATAAATGAATCGTCCACCTTTCACCAAGGTAAAATGATGGTGGTACCCGCTCTCTGCACAGGAAGGATCCTAGACCTCATTGCGCGCTGCTTCCATTACTCAGGTGCTCGTTACTTCTATTTCCAGGGATGTAAATTCATGCACCTGCTCGAGAAGTCAACAAAGGAACCATGATTTGCGAATTTCAGTGTTTTCTGGTTTTAATTCACACCCTTCATTGCACTTTGCATTTAAGTGTATTTCTGAGGGTGTTTGCACACATGTTGACATGTTATAACCATAGAAAACCAAGACTTCACTTTGCTGCATCACTAAAAAGGCAAAGCGTAAAGGACTTACTGAAGGACAAGCAAAGGAGCCGTCTCTCAGCGGATGCCCACACTCAGTGGTGGAGTGATTCTAACATAACCAGAGCTTTAAGTGGGCCGGGTCTCACCGGTGCTGAGCACCGGCAGTTTTTTAAAGGGGGCCTCGAAACGGGTCTCTATCGGGCTCTGTTTTGTGCCCTGGCACAGGCGGTCCGTTTTTTTCCAGACTGCAATGACAGCAGGCATCAATGTGCGCTTGCTCACACTGCTCACTTCTCACTAGTGGAGAAGTTACGGCACAACGTCATGCCAGGTGAGCGTTGTAGGGGAAGGGACATCCTTTAAAAAGAGTCATTTTCTCTCTGGATTTCCCTTCTCTTTTTGAAACTCAGGAGCAACAACACTGTCGTGGTGTCACCAGGGCTTTAAGTGGAAGCTTTTTCAATATTATATACAAGCCATAGTTGCTGCTTATTTATCTTATGCAACTAAACCATTGACAAAGCCAATAGTCCTGACTTGTTGTAGGTATGTTACTTGTTGTATCATATCTGGATGCAATGACAAACAGCAAAATACAAATCGAGCGGCACACTATGCTAAGCACAGATCCTTAATTACATTGGCCACGCCCCTTTGAGAGACCCCCTCAGTTTTTTCATCCCACTTAAAGCCCTGAACATAACACATCAAAGCCCTATTAAATTACGAAGGCGGGCAATCCAAAAACACGGCTTACCAAGTGTTTATTGTAATACTATAAACACAGCGACCATGTTGACGCATTTTGGTACATCCCTGCGGGAGCGCGGCTGGGATCTGTACATCCTTGTATGACACCTCCCACCCCCTTCTGGAATCAGTTTTCCGACTGTGGACTGGCGGCTTGGGTGCACATACGATCATCAGACCCTGTGCCTTTGTACTCCTTCAAAACATCCCCATATATTTGAAATTCTGTAGGCTCAAGATACTGTCACAGTAAAAACAAAACAAACAGAAAAAGAGTGATTTCATTACACCTGTAAGCACCTCAGCTGCACGTCTCTGCGCCAGTCAATGCACCTACGCAGAGCTTTCATTCAGTAACTGCAGCAGGTACCGTCAAGCATGCACTTCAAAACGCCATGTGGCTTTTGAGGGTTGTTGGCAGTTTTCTTCCATCCAGGTGGTTTTTACCTCTCAACCAAAAAAATCCGCATTATTCCCAAAATCAGTAGAAATCCTAAATGCTGCCGTGCACGGAAGTCCTAGTTTGACCCAACAGTTTAGATTTGGGATAGCTTGCTCAGGCGTCTGTCCAAGTGGTATGAGCATTGTATAGCCGTGTAATATTTGTATAGCGCTTCATACCATATTCACGACCACAAAGCACTCTCCCCACTGTGCTGGGTTTGGGTCTGGATTGATAGTTGTTTGGGGTCAGAGAGCAGGGATATAAGTGGGCCGGGTCTTGCGTGGTTTTAGAACTGGCAGTAATTAAACAACCTGGAAACTGAATATTTTCGGGCTCTACATTCATGTCCTTAACTTTACTGGCAAAAACCTGGATCCGTTCCTCAACAAATACTATAAAAATGTTAAGATATTGCCCGTCAGCGATGCAATCACTGTTTACATTTCACGTTTTACTTCATCTAAGATGCGTTTGCTTTTTTAAAGATGGTTTCCTTTCGTGCAACATGTTATGTTATACAGATTTGTGGAGCGCGCCATCACCCGGGAGGGTATCCTGGCGCTGAGCAGGTGTGAGTCTAGTCACCCATAGGGCCTAGGGGGACTACTTGAAAAGGCAGATCTTCAGCTTCTTGCGGAAATCAAGAAGTGAGGAGGAGACTCCTATGTGTATCGGCACGTCGTTCCACCCTTTAGGAGAATGTAGAAGGCGGCTGGACCGCTAAATCTGGCTTTCCGTACGTGTGGGATGGGTGCAAGTTGGAGTCCAGACGAGCGGAGGCGTCTGGAAGGTTTGTGAAAGCAGATCCGATTGTTGAGGTATGTTCGGCCAGTATTATGTAGTGCCTTCTAAGTGTGGGTGAGGAGTCTGAATTGTGCTCGTTTGTGTGTGGGGAGCCAGTTGAGCTTCTTCGGGTGTGGTGTGTTGTGAGTGCGGCGTGGGAGGTTGAGGATGAGGCTGGCCGCTCAGTTCTGAATGATCTGCAGCCTTCTGGTGAGTAGAGAGACTCTGGAATAGTGCACACTTTGAACTGTACCACCTCCACATGTCTGTTATGTTGGTAGGTGGGGTTTTGTTCTGTTTGTAGGTGGGTGTTTACGACAGTGCACGATTGAGAGCTCTGTAGTTGAGGTAGAAGGCATGGCGTGTTTTTCACAATGACCAGCAGTAGGTCACAGTGCTGTGCAGACATGCACATCCATTCTTTGGCCTTTCTGCAGAGCGCAAATAACTTCTTAATATGTGTGACCATCGTTAACTGTGGGAAAGTGAGAGATGAGGATTTCAGAAAAATATTTGAAGAAACAGGATGCAAATGTCTAACAAAATAAGAGACAATAGAAGAAAGGCATGTGAAGGGGAAATGCAAGTGCCTGAGACCTCTACTCATTTCAGAGTCCTCGGTGATGTTTAATTCGCAAACTCATATTTTCAGAATTGAGCCATGTCAATTCTAATTATTCACAATATCACGGTTGTCATTTATTTATCCAATAAAACTAACAAGCACTAACAAAGCCAATAGGCCTGGCTTGTTTTAGGTGCATGGATTTGCTGTTGTGACAGGTCTAGAAGCAATAACAGAAAACTCAGAGTCGCATTTTAAATACTACTCAGGTGACATGCTGTGTGAAGCACAGGATTTTAGTCTGCACTTTTTAAGCCACGCCCCTGAGTGCATAGGCCACACCTATTGGAAAGGACTCCTAGGTATACTTTTTTGGCCACGCCCTTTTCGAGAACCCCCGTTTTCATTCCACTTAAAGCACTACCAGCGAGCACAGCTGCCACGGGCAGGTCGTCTGTGTGATAAAAACCCAATCGTACTGTGTCCGACCGTTCAAGAAAATCTGTAAACCATGCGGGCTGGAGGGTGAAAATACCAAATAACGGAGGTTTTGAACTCCGTTAAGACATACAAGTTTCATTCGCGAACCCGGAAGTGTGCCCTGGTGGCCGCCATGTTGAATAGGAACACAAACCCTGCCGCAATCTGTATTGCTGCAGATAAGGTGCTGCTGGCGGGAAATGGTTTATTTGCCTAAGAGCACGCATGGCGCGCTGCCTGCAGCCGGAGAGGCGCTCGGCTTTTAAATGACCTTCGTATGAAAGGTATAAGGCCCCGGCCCCCCCATTTATTGCCTGTGGCTCTCCGAGTTCAGAAGAAGTTTTTTTTTTTTTTAAATAACGTTTATTATGTTTAACAAGTTGACAACTATACAGTTGAAGTCCTGTTCCAACCCTCCCCCACACACTAAAAGCAGTGCACAAGTCTGTACGACAGGGGTTTATACGGCGCAGCATCTCCAGGAAGGAGTTTCCTGTCTTTGTACGGACTGAGACCGGAATGTGGGGAGGAAAAAGTCCATTATTGCTGATTAGAGTCGGGTTATAGGAACTTCCGGTATTTCTGATATGCAGCTCTGTCCGAAGAGTGATAGGGAAAGAAAGCGCTGCAGAGGAGCCTGCAGTCAAACGAGCTTCCAGCCCAACCCAGCTGCGACGGTAGTATACCCAGCCACCTGCAGAGGATCACAAGACGAGTCCTGTCCTGGGGAGTAGTTTACAACCTTGGATCCAAGAATCAATTGCAGGGAATGTAAACCTGTTCTGCCACCGTGTCGGGGCGTGAAATAAGAACACTTAAGCCGCCTCAGAATTGTAGGTTGATACCGATAAGGGGCGGTTCACTTTTTTTTATTTGTGCATGTTTTTTTATTATAGCGGGAACTCGACCCGAAAGTATTCGAGCGCTTTACTTTAGCACCAGTTACGTTACACCAGGATACATTCATTTTTGGTAGGCACGGAGAGATTAAGTGATTTGCCCAGAATCACAGGATGTAGAGCCGAGACTCGAACCTGATACCCCAGTTCCAGTCGGCAGCTCTGACCGTTACACGCAGGAGTCTGCTAGGGGCACCCGGTGACACCCTGTGGGGACCACGCTGCTCATGGGGGCCTAGACTGGGTTCTGACAGGTCACGCCCTTGAAGCACGTGCGCTGATGGCGAAGGGCGAGCCCTGAGCACGTGGCCTTAATACTGCGCATTATGGACTGTTCCACTGGACTGAGAGAGGACAGAGAGGGTTGTGATCTAGTAAATATTAGTAATTTGAAGTGGGTCTGGGTCACTTTAATTATGGGAGAGAAGGTGGACGAGATTGGTCGTGGATGGGCGGAATTGCTTTAAAGTCCCCTACGGCGGAAGAGTCCATTCACAGTGGCCCCTACTGTGGAAGCAGAGTCTGCTCAGCCCCTCATCAGGAAGGACTGGGTGACACAGAGAGGGCCACAGATGTAGGTGGGCCCGCCCCCGGGGAGGCCGAGAGCCGGGTCCCTTGTTAGGAAAGGAGCACACATCGCGCACCTCTATGCGGTAACTTTACGTTATGCAGGACCACTGGCATTATGCAGGGGCGGGGGGGGACAAAATCATGCAGCAGGGATGACTAAATTATCTGGCAAGAAAATACAAATTATGCAGTGTAATGTGTGGAACGTTTTGTGATGCTACATTTTTTTTTCTTTTACACACTAACCGCGTGAGTGAAAAGATTTCACCTCATTACAAACACCAAATACAGCAATAAGCAGCTGAAAGCCGACACGACAACCTTAGCGAAGGACCTTCCCCATCGTCACATTTTTAGTCGTTTATGATCTGTTTTAGCTAAAAACAAAAATAGATTTTTGGTTAAAATCTGCAATTATGTAGATGATGGATTATGTGGCAAATGCGGCTAATCAATTATGCGGAAAACATAATGGGCGCAGAATCGAATAATTCTCTTGGCCCTGACATTATGAGATGTTACCAGCGAGCAGTCTTCCACCATGTGTGTGATCGCATTGCGGTGTTGGAGTCGAGCTGGTGTCCCTGTGTTTGGTTATAAAGTCTTTCTTTAGCTATTGTTACTGTTGTATAATGGGCCCTACAGGTCTCTTCCTAGTGCATCATGCGGCTCCATACAGGTCTCTTCCAAGTACGTCGTCCGCATGGATGCGTCCGGTCATGCGTCCATACCTGCCAACTTGAAGAACAATCTCCCCGTGTGAGTAAGGGGCGGGGCCTTGAAAAGGGCGGGGCCTTGTGCCGAAAACTACCTACGACGCACTTTTGAACCCCACCCAGCCCACAAGCCCCCACCTCCCCAAATGTTGCTGAGGCTTGTGCCGATGTCCTGGGGTGATGTCACACCCCTTAATGGAGGTCGGCAGTTCAAAGCCTCGGATAACGAGCTGGAATACCACCATTTACATTGGTTTTCTCTGCCTCCATGTGAGATCAGATCCTCACCCGGGGACCGTGTGATGGGAGCCGATATCGTGTTACACACGGTGGCACCGTGTGAGTTGGCAGGTATGTGCATCAGGTGTGTACCAAAGAACTTCCTGTTGGTTTCACCTACTGGGATGAACCCGTCCTCCAACGGTTGACCTGAGCAGGCGGTTGGAGAGGTGTTGACGAAAGCTTGTGTAGGCGTGGTGCTTTTCAACCAGCATGCCTCCAGTGATTCCGACGTGTAGGCTTGGGAGGTAAAGACATGCTGAGGTACAAGACCATGATTGCCACAATGTCTGAGGTAAGAAAACTCTACGTCCCTACAGCCGCTCCAGAGTTGGTTGGTAGGGCCCGGGACAGACCACTGGGGCCAGGAGACTGCACCGAGAGGGGGGCCTGGAGAAGGCCAAGATGAAAGGAGGAGCAAGGGTTTACGTCAGGGGACAGGGGAATGGATATTGGGTTTATATCGAATTATCCCTTGAAATATAGAGTGTTGAAGAGGATCCAGTCTCTCTCTGAATCCACTGTCGACCTTGGCAGTAAGCGGGGCGTGGCATGGTCACCACAACACGAGAGGACGCCAGGAGCCTGTGGGGAGAGGCGGAGCCCTTCATCAGGGCTGCCTGGGCCCAAAACGTAAGTCACGTTCAGTTCTAGTTTTGAGCCCAGTGATAGACTATACATGGTTCCCCAATTAGCATTTCTTAAAATGGATGCCCTCAGGGCCACCTGGTGTTTCTGACAAACTCCATGAATCCCTCTCATATTTAAGGAGTCGGTATTTTGCTACAGGAACCGTAAAAGGCTTGTCCTAGGGTTGTATTGGATTTCAGTTTATATTAGTACTCTGTAAATAAAGTACAGATAGAAATAATAAAAATAATAATGGCGCAGAGTTAAATCAGTGGTGGTGCAGATTGTGCAGCCAGGAGCAAGCCTCCGTTGACGAAGGCCTGAAATCATGGCATGGAGGCCAGCGGGCGGAGGCTCGAGTTAGCTTGCGGCTAAGTTGCTACTCCAGCGAGTCCTGCAGTCCACAGAAGCCTTAAACAAACAGCTTTTCACCTGCAAACCATGTGGAATTACAGAGTTTATTTTTCAGCCCAGGGTGTGTCCGCCTCTCCTGCCAGGTAAAGCTCCGGCAGGTGATTTCGCTGGCCCGGAGGCAGAAAAACAGCCAAATTAGGAGGTAGCAGTAGGTACAGGCTCCCCTCAGGCCTGCGTAATAACACACGCCGCATGCACTAGAGCGAGGCCATTCTGGGCCCAATTCACAAAGAAGGCGGAAATCTGTTCCCGTTGGATACTTCTACATGAAAGCAAATGTCCTACTCTGTTGAAATTCAGAGACTTGCAGGTGTAATCCACAGTGTCAGCTTCCTAGGAGCACTCGCATGACTAAACCTTTGGGCATTCAGATGGGTAATGTGATGTGTAAGTGCATCTGGCAACTTTATATTCCTTTCCACCATAGAAAAAGTCTCCCCATACAGAAACCCTAAAACCTCACTGATTTTAGGGGGCCTTTACTACCTTTTTCAACCCTGAAAATAAATTTACTCCTTCCCTTGAAAGGAGTACATTTCAGACTGGGAAACGAGCTAGTTTGTGGATGTTTGCCTTTTGCAATTCCCCCCCAGTCTGGAACACCCCAAACATGGCCCAGTGAGTAGATTACACCGAGTAATTTTACATACAAGTACATTTACACATTTACAAACGCCAATTCACCTGTGAACCCCAACATTAGCTTGCAGTTGTTAATGCAGTAACTGAGCACACAAGTGTCACGTAGGTGCACAAATAGCTTTGCAACAGCCGTCTGCAAGACAAAGGGATCCGTTTTTAATGCAGTGAAACGCTTCACCTTTCAACCTTCTCAGGTGGTGAAAAGTCAGCATATCAGGTCATAAATAGGGCAGATTGTTCGAACACCAAGAAACTTTTCAGTCCTTAGCGTTTGCTGCATAAACAGTTATTATTGAAACCACAAGAAAGAGCATTATTGGCAAAAGAACAGTCGCACAGGTGTTATTGTTTGTAGTGCACCTACACAGCACTCAACCTCTCTATGGCCTTACTGCTCCGAGACCATACCCAATAACAAAACCCTATACAAAAGGGACTGCTAAGAGAGTCCAAAGAAGTTCGTGTGAATGTAAAAAAAAAAAATTGATATTGATATTCCATTTACAAATATACAGTCCTTCTTAGATGTCCAAAAATGCAGGAGCCACGAAATTGTGTTTCAATCCAAAGTTCTTTTATTTATTCTTTCAGTAATCATCCAAAATTAGCCCATACAACGCGTTTCGCCCCCAGAAAGGGACTTCATCAGGGTTTTATTCAATTTATCCGTTGAATCATCGCCCATAATTTACATTAAAAAACGGTCATGTTTCCTGTACCTCAGTAGGACCTGTGCATATAGCAAAGACTGGCACCATAGTCCCTCCACGCGAAGCCTTCTCGTGCATTTTTTTGACACAAGCATACTTGAAGTTAGAGAATGCTTGCTCTGTTCAGAAATCACACACCGCAACTAACCACACCAAATATCACACCATGTACTGGTTGTAAAGAAATACCAGCAATCTGCACCGGATATCACACCCTGTACATGCAATAATACAAGGAGACTCGTTAACCAATCAGAATGGACACCGTTTTCACAGCCTCTCCCCTGCCTCCCACGGACCACTGACATCCATTAAAAGCCCCCATTTCTGTTAAGTAAGGGCAGAGACGTCACCTGTATCAGTAGAATGGGACAGTCATCCTCCCAGCAGCGGTCTACTGCTCAGCGCAGCAATGCAGGGGTCTCAGGACAGTGAAGGGTCGGGGAGCCGGGCCAGGCTGAGACCCATCCCTGCCCTAAGGCACAGTAAAATGTAGGGCAGCTGTGGCACGCTAGGTCAAGTTCCTGCTCACTGGGGCAGTAAGGTCCCAGCACAGTGAAAGGTCGGGGAGTTGGGCCATGCTACAGCCTGCCCCTTCCTACCTGGGCAGCAAGGTCCCAGGACAGTGAAAGATTGGGAGTCTGGTAACTGGGCCACGCTGCGGCTAGTCCTGCCCTCTGGTGTAGTAAGGTCCCACAGCAGTTAAAGTGCGGGGAGTTGGGCCATGCTGAGGCCTGCCCCTTCCCACCTGGGCAGTAAAGTCCCAGGACAGTGAAAGGTCGGAGAGCTGGGCCATGAGGAGGTCTGTCCCGTCCCACCTGGGTAGTAAGGTCCAAGGTAGGGCCGGCCTTTGCGCTAAATGCGCCCTGGGCAAAACCAAAATTTGCACCCCTTCTAATACCACCCCCCGTCAATCCCCCCCATTACACTTGTGCCTTCTCTAGTGCAGTATATAATGGAGTTCACTATTACACAACTAAAGAGAGCGGCTCTTGTGCTATGGTTTGGTTGGGAATTAGAAAACCCTGCGCTGCTGTCTGACGCTCTTGTATGTGGTACACCCTCCTGAGCGCTTTATTAATATTCATCAATTAATTCATGAGTAAAATACTCATTGCTGATATTCTAGTTGTAACCACTGCCCTTCATCAGAAAACCCCTTTGTAGTGGATGTTGTAGAGTGAATATGGGGGTAAAACTGGGCAACGTGAGAGTTGTGGACCTCTCTGTTCCTGACCTTGGGGGGCTTAGGTGTTCACAGGTGAGTCCATTCTGGGTGATAACCTTAACAGCAGTAACCAGTCTGTGTACACAAATTCCCCCCTCCTTCCCTGCGCCTGAATCACCTATTCAGGTGCTAAATTGAAGATGAGAGGCCGTAGGGAGACAAACAAAGGAGGAGTGGGGAGATTTATTGAGAAAATGAACAGCGCAGGCAATCTGCAAAAAATAAAAAATAAATAAAAGCAGGCAGTTGGTTCAGCTCATTGCATGCCCCCTCCCCCCCCTAAACCTAGGCGCCCTGGGCCTGGGCCCAGCTTGCCCATGTCCAAGGCCAGACCTGGACCTAGGACAGTGAAAGGTCGCGAGTATGGTAACGGGGCCTCGTTGGGTCTAGTCCTGCCCCTGGGGCAGTAAGTTCACAGGGCAGTGAAAGGTCGGCGGGTTGGGCCATGCAGAGGCCCGTCCATTCCGGAATATTAAGGCTGCCGCCTGTGTGGATACGGTTTGCCTTTATGCCCACTCAGTCTTTCACTGTGCACTTCAGCTGTGTACTACTGCACTGGTACCTACATCACGAAGAGGGGGGTGTATGAAAAGCAGGTGCATGCTACTCCCTCGGAGGTGGCCTGCCCCAGAACCCATCTGTCTCGCCTGGACACCTTGCCCCTCAGTGCGCACACTCGCCTCAAGCACACTCATTCACACACGACCAGAGAATCCAGCGCCTAAAGTGACCTGGAGGCGCTATTCATTTACTGCTCCTGGTGCTCGACTAGCACAACGGGCTTCAGAGTCACAACCACAGAGAGGGATCAGCAGCTGAGCACCGACAAGCGCGAACTCTCGCCACGGAGTAGGAGGCAAAGTGACTGACCTGTGCCCAACCCCAGTGGATGTGATAAACACAGGGCAGCTGCTGCACTGTGCATGCAGCCTTCGGGACCAAGGGAGACTTCCCATCACACTATGTAAACAAGAAGACAGAGCTAAGCAACGTCTGCTCCTCCCCATTCACAGACCTCTGTGCTCATGAGAATTGTTGAATACATGGAGCCATAGATAGGCCTATCATGAAGATTAAAAATAGAAACAACGAAACATAATATTTTAGTAAAACACAAAATAACACTGCCCCCCCCACCCCCGCTCTGTCAATGATAACTCCACTCAGAGCTGTATTCCAGGCCTTACACAAACAATACTGCTACTGCAACGTGACGCCATTTAACACTTCCTGTGATGTCAGAGATCTACTGTGATGTCATCATCGTCCAATGAGGTCACAGAACATCGTAGGTGGTCACGTGGGGTTTCAAAGGCAGTTACTAACCAGCCTGAAATGTATGCAGCCGAGGAAGTAAGGACCACCCGACTTACTAACAGGCGGAGCAGCCTCAGCCAACTTCATTAAAGAGGACATAATGGGGGCATTTCACTTCATTTAACTCTGAATATTTTAACAATTTTTCCTTTATCTAATAAATCCAAAAATGTATCCACTTGCCGCATGGAACTCAAAAGAATGGGATTCTATTGCTAGATGGGAGCCTTAATTAAGACTAGTCTCCTTTTCTTGAAACTCTAGCAGTAAAGTAATATAAATAAATCATCCAACATGGATGAAAAGGAGGATCAAAGTAGTATACACGTAGAAAGGTCAGCGCTCCAGCTTTAGGATACAGATGATGGCAACCCTGGAGATTCCGCTCAACCAGAACCATTAGCAGGTCCCCGTGGTGCGATCCCCTTACTTTGATCCGGAGGCGATTACGCATCCCAGGACGGCGGAACTGGCTCCATCACGCAGTTTATTGCACATTGGACCGGGAAACCAGCGGACAGAAGTACCAGGAACAAGCTTTGGGCATAATGGCGGAGACCCATCACGTCCCACAAGGTGGCTGTCCCACCAGAGGCTGATGCCGCTGTGCTGGCCGTATTGACTAAGAAAGGCAAAGATCCTAAGAAAGGGATGGACAGGTCCCTTCGAGTGTGCCAAGTAAAGTAAGTAAAATATATTTATAAAGCGCTCGATTGCCGCCGCGTCTTGGCGCTGAGGAGGTGAGAGGGGAGCTGCTCAGTTCGGACGTGAACTTAGTTGGAGGGAAACAACCAGGTTTTGAACATTTTCCTGAAATGCTGCCTGTTTGGCTGTAGCCTAATGGCGGCCAGCAGCTTGTTCCACAATTTAGCTGCACAATGGGATAGACTTCTGCCTCCCCATCTTGCTCTGCGTATTTTAGGAATCTGAACCAGACCCATGTTTGTGGATCTAAGATTTCTAGTGGGCGAATACCAGAGAAACAGTTTCTGCATATCCAGGGCGCCCCCTCCGTACAAAGCCTTGTGGACCAGACAGAAGGCCTTGAATTCCACTCGTTGTTGAGTTGGCAGCCAATGTAGTAGCCTGATACTAGTGGAAGTGGGATGTCCTTTAGGAATGTTTAGTAATAGTCGCGCAGCGGCATTTTGTAAAGATTGTAATTTGGCCAGCTACGCCTTGTCAATGCCCAGGAATAGTGCATTGCAATAGTCTATTTTGGAAAGGATGAGAGCCACTACGACAGTTTTCCTGAGTTCCTGTGGAATAAAAGGCAGGATCTTGCGTAAGATCTTCAGTAAAAAGAAACAGGAGGACGTCAGGCGATTGATCTGGCCTGTAAAGTTTAGCTGATTGTCAAGAATCACTCCTAGATTCCTAGCCTTAGTTGTCAGGCAGGGACACTCACCCGCCTCTGTTGGCCACCATGTTTGATTCCATAGGGTTGGGCCCTTACCGAACTCCATAACCTCCGTTTTATCGGTGTTAATTTTAAGAAAGTTTTGATTCATCCAACTCATGATGTCAGTCAGGCAGTTATGGAAGCTGATGGCTGTAACCTCCGGTTTTTGTGATATGGATATGACAATCTGAGAGTCATCTGCGTACGAGACCAGAGTGAAACCATGCTTTCTGACGAGTCTGGCCAACGGGGTAACATAGATGTTGAATAGGGTCGGTGACAAAGCCGATCCCTGCGGTACCCCACAAGGAAGATGGAAAATGTCTGATTGAAGATTGTCCCAGTGTATCCTCTGCGCTCTAAATGCTAGAAAGGAGGAGAGGAGGGTCAGAGCCGTCTCTTTAATCCCCACGGCCTCCAGCCGCCGCACTAACACCGCATGGTTCACGGTGTCAAATGCTGCTGATAGGTCTAGTAGGACAAGGACGGCTCTGCCCCCTCCCCCCCCATCCATCTGTCTGCAAATCTCCTCCGTGGCCATTATCAGGGCAGACTCAGTAGAATGGCGTGGTCGAAAGCCATGCTGGCTAGGATCTAGATGATTGTTAGAATCAAGATGTTGTATTAGCTCGCGGTTTAATGATTTTGTAAGACTTTTAGCTGCTATTGGCAGGCACGATATCGGTCTGTAGTTTTTGACCTCAGTCGGATCCAGGGCGGGCTTTTTCAAAATCCGCCTGATATAAGCCTTCTTCCAGGATTGAGGGAAAATCCCTGACTATTACTTCGCTTAGGAGTGGAGCTAGATGTGAACTAATCTTTTCTGAGACTAGGTGTAGAGTGTCAGGGGGGGGGGGGCAGGGATCGTTAGGAGATCCTGACTTGGTTAGTAGAAGGAGGTTGTTCACTTTCTGTGGGGTAAGGGCCAAAAAGCTGGTTAATTGGCCCTGAGTTGAACTCTCCTCTACGGTCATGCTGTTGGATTTAACAGCGTCAGAGGCTATCTTAAGGAGGTCATCGTAGATTGATTGCACCTTTATTTGAAAGAAGTTAGCTATCTTATTGCAGAAGGTTTGGTCAGGTCTAAACTGATTAGCCTGCTGACGCTTAGATAAGGCTTGGACTGATTTAAAGAGCTCCTTAGAGGAGTTTTTAGCAGCCCCAATTCTGGTTGTGTAATAGTCCATCTTGGCTTTTTGATGGCCTTCTTATATTCTTCTAAGGCTAGATTATATGCCAGTTTATGTTCTTTACTATAGTCGGCTCTCCATAGACGTTCGACTCTTCTGCATTTGGACTTTATGTTTTTAAGGTCTGGGCCGTACCAGGGTGATGTCGGCTGGCATCTTCTAATTCTAATAGTTTTTTCTGGGGCTACCTGATTGACCGCTAATCTTATCCATTCCTCAAAATGGTGGACTGCCTCATTGTTATCTGCGGGCTGTGAGGTAGGGCATTGTCAAGAGACTCTTCAAGGTCGTTCTTCTGTATTTTATGCCAGGGTCGGGTGTTTACAAGAAGTGGCCCGTTTGAGATCAGGCGGTTAAGCAGCTTTATTTTGATTTGGAAATGTACAGCTTTATGATCGGTCCAAGGTAGTGGTAAAATTTTGACCAGAGTGACATCGGGGCCGTCCAGAGTGTGACCGGCCGAATGAGTAGATTCCGACACAATTTGGGTTAGACCATGCGCTGCCAGGTGGTCTAGTAGCCTCGCAGTGTCTGGGTTATTATTTAATTCCAGGTGAAAATTAAAATCACCCAGAATAGTAAACGTGGGAGATTCTAAGCAGGATTCAAGAAAGGTCTGGAGAGCTAAGGTGAAGGCCGCTCTGGGCCCCAGAGGTCGATATAGGAGTAGGCCGGGAACGGCAAGGATATTATTTACTTTAATGGTAAAAAGCATAGCATCCGCCGGAAGTTGTATGGTGGCCTCTACTCGGACATTTAGGTGGGAGCGATAAATTATGGCAATGCCCCCTCCTTTTTTCTCTGTCCTGTCTAGGCCAGTCACTGAATATCCTGCCGGAAGCGCTGTGTTCCAGTCAGGGTCAGATGTCTGGTTAGTCCAGGTCTCCGTCAGGAATACCATGTCGGGGTTAAAGAGCTGCATCATGCATTCGAACTGATATTTATGTTTGATCAGTGACCGGGTATTAAGCAGTATACACTGAAGAGAATCCTCAGAACAGGCCCTGGAGACTGTACACGATTTTCGAGAACTAGCTAATATGGACTCTGGGCCAATAGAGGAGACCAGTGGAGCTCCAAGATTTCTCTGTAGCCAACTGGGCCCCGTTTTTGTGGCAGTTGGGGCGGCATTGTTGTAGGTGGGTTCTTTGTTAAACCTAAAAATCACAGCCGCTACATTTTAAATCCCCAGAATTCCCCAACCGGGGACAGACATTAGGGAGACGGCACTCGCCCCTCCTGAGCTCCAGCAGCTGGTTGTTTGTAAAGCTTCGTCGGGTGAATCGGGCAGGGGTTCTGGCGCTGGGCACGCTCCGGGCGCAGACGGGCTTGCCTTTGGCGCGCCAGCGTGTCTTTTGTAGAGGAAGGGTTAGAAACTATAGCGCTGACCCCTGAACGCGGCAGGCCCGCTCTTACTTACGGGCACTGCGGGTCTTGCGCAGATAGAACTACAATGCAGGATTACTTTAAAATAGATTATTTTAAAATCAGAACAAAGTGCAATGTGCAAACAGCAGTGAACAAACGCGCACAGAGTTACAGGGAAACTGAACAGATCACGTCACGCCAAGATAAACATTTAGACATGTTAGGTCCACAAATTCAAATAATGGAGACTATAGGGGATGCAACGGACCACTGAGGCCAGGCTCGGGTGTACTTAGCTATCCACAGAAAGGAGGTCCTTACAGAGGGAGACTCCAGCAGGCTTGGGATGCTCACATCCTACTAATGGTAGGTAAATTATCTTTAAACCTTTTTCCTCTTCTCAAGAAAGCTGGTTGGCCGACTCTTCCTTTTTGTTCCCAATTGATCATTCATTACTTCAGATCAATGGACATTACACACAATTTAGGGTTACAAGATAGAACTTTACTCTCATCCAGTTCAACTGTCTCCTCCCCGTATTATGGCTTTCACTACCTTAGAAGCATATCGGATAACAGAGGAAGTGAAAAACTTGTTACGCAAAGGAGCGATTGAGAGGGTTCCCATAGACTCGCACTTAGATTGGTTCAGAAGTCCAACGAGGGTGATAAACATCAAGCTTTTGAACAATTGTGTGGTGTGAAGGCACTTCAAGACGGAAGGAGTGGATTGGTTGAGATTCATTGCTGGGGGGATATTTGCTAGAGAAAGTGGATCTGAAAGATGCCTCTCTCAGTTCCAGTTCAGCATCCCACAGGCAATTTCTACAATTGGATGGAAAAAAACAGATGTATCAATTCCAATCTCTCCCCTTCAGGCTGTCATCAGCCACTTGGTGTTTGACAAAAAACTCTTAAAACCTGTAATAGGATTATAAAGTTCTCACGGGTAAGAATACGCTTTATTTAGACGACATGTTGATAATGGCCAGTTACGAGCATGTTCTATGTACAAATGTTCCAAAGGAACATCACTCGTGCAACAGTTAGATTTGTGATAAATCAAGAGAAGTTCATTCCAGTTCCATCTTAGACACTTCAATGTCTTGGCTTCATAACAGATTCAGTAAAAGAAACTCTTTCTCCCACAGAAGAAAATCAAAATAATAAAAGGAAATACAATCAGACAAGTGCTCTCAGGAGGTTATCGTAGATCTTTTATCTGCATCCACTCAAGTGATTTTTCCAGCTCCACTCCATTATCAGGTCCTCCAACGTCTAAAGGTATTACATCTCCACAGAAGCCTCCGGTACTCAGCATTAATTTCCATTTCTTAAACGGCAGGAGAGGAGTTGGGATGGCGGCTTTCCCAAGTGCAAGATCTATGTTTGGCCAGGCCCCCAGATAGCACGCTAGAGTCCGACGTCAGCAGAACAGGCTGGGGAGCTCGATACGCGGATACGATTACAGGCGGGAAGTGGTCCCTACAAAAGAAACAATATCATATAAATGACATAGGACTGCGTGGCGGTTCCTTTACATTTGAAGGTTTGGCCACAAGCAAGATAAACTGTTAGACTCTCCTGCGGAGGGACAAGGTTTTCACATCTGTTACATAAACAACTTGGGAGGTGCAAGATCCTAGGGTCTAGCAGATTTAGCCTGGGAATTCTGGCACTTTGTCTAGACAAAAAGACCCTGCTTCCTGTGGGATATCTTCCACGACTTTCCACCTCTCTGGCAGATTGAGAGACCAGGGTCCTCCAAGACGAAGTGACTGGTCTCTAGATACCAAGGTTTTTTAGAGAACTAAACATCTTTGGTGTTCGCTTCAGATCGATCTTTTTGCCTCTCGCTGGAATCAGAAATGTATCTGATTTTTCAGGAGATCGGATCCAAAGAGGGAGCCGGTGGATGCATTCCTGCAACAGTGGGGACCTCTCCGAGGTTATGCTTTTCCCCGTTGGCAGTGATATACGGGACCTTAGTGCCAGATGTGTCCTGATGTGCATCTCTTGTCGTAGTGACCCCCCTTTTTGCCAGCTCAGGTGTGGTACCCTCAAGTTCTATAACTCTCAATAGACTTTTTATGCTAGTTTTTCCTCTTCTCCGACAGAATCCGCAGGGCTGTCCTCACAACCTAGTTGTGCGAGGGCATCTGCAGCTCTTGTGTTGGAGGATTTCAGGTCGTCCTGGAATGTCGAAGGATTTTCGCTGTATGCATTGTCCGTTATCAACGACTCCTGGGATCCCTTCAGTAGATCCCGTTATTAATATGCCTGGTCGGTCTGGGTTCGCCGGTGCGTGTGTAACAGTTTAATCGCATATCCGCCTCTCCACTAGTGGTAGTACATTTTTTCTATATTTATTTGTAGCAGATAAGGCCTTTAGGTTAGCGAAGGTTCACAGGTCAGCGATTTCGGAAGGTCACATTCATTCAATCAATCAATCATAGCATTTGTAAAGCGCACTACATACCCGTGAGGGACTCAAGGCGCTGGAGGTGGGGGGGGGGGTGCTGCTACTGCTCGAAGAGCCAGGTCTTGAGGAGTCTTCTGAAGGTCAGCAGGTCTTGGGTCTGCCGTAGGTGGATGGGGAGGGTGTTCCAGGTCTTGGCGGCGAGGTGGGAGAACGATCTGCCGCCGGAGGTCGCTCTTCGGATGCGGGGGACTGTGGCGAGGGAGAGGTCGGCGGAGCTGGCGGGTGGGGGTGTAGAAGCCGAGTCGTCTGTTGAGGTACACTGGTCCGGTGTTGTGGAGAGCCTTGTGTGCGTGGGTGAGGAGCTTGAAGGTTATCCTCTTGTTGACGGGGAGCCAGTGCAGGTCTCTCAGGTGGGGTGTGATGTGGCTGCGGCGAGGGATGTCGAGGATCAGGCGTGCAGAGGCGTTCTGGATGCGTTGAAGCAGTTTCAGGAGTTTGGCCGAGGCTCCAGCGTAGAGGGCGTTTCCGTAGTCCAATTCTAGTTTAAGGGGAGCCAGAAGAACAGCATTCTTAGTCTGAAGAGCCTTAAAAATCAATATGCATCAAGGTTCCTCTAAAGCCAAAATATTTGTCTTTGTGGGATGTTAGGTTAGTATTAGATTTAATCCTATCACGGCGCGACAATGAATACCTTTCGTGGATGCAGTCATCCGAAAAATGTACTACATCATTCAGGCTGATTTCGGATGTTGGAACTCTTGATGTGGGTAGCAGTTCTATTTTTTCTGCTGGGGGGGTGGGGGTTGGGAGGAGAAAGGGGTGGGGTTGTGCACCATGGCACGGTCTACTTCACTTTTTTTATCCTGCTTTTCCAGATAGTAAAAAAAAAACCCTGTGTGTGGTTGCTCGTCTTTGCCATATGAACTCCAAACTACTATTTTTCGTCGTCCTCCAGCTTCACAGCTTGAAATATCTTTCAGGAAACTGTATGTTTGTCTCTCCCGCTCCTCTTGCCAGATGATCATGTCAGAGGCGGATTTAATGTTTATTCTTTTTGGGGCTCACTCAACAAGAAACGCTATAGCGTCCAAGGCTTATGTTTCTTATGGGCATTTGAAGGACATCTTAAAGGCAGCAGACTGGTCAAAGGAGTCTACGTTTAAGACTTTTTAATCACAAACCAGTTCAGCATGTTTCCTACAATATTTCAGCAAAGCTTCAAGCTGGTCATTGAGCCCCGGTATTGTACCAGAACGGAAGTTTCCCCTAATAACGTGGCAGGAGGCTTGTATTCTATTAAAGAAACAAAAAGGCAAAAATTAACCCCCCCCCCCCACTTCTCCCTGAAGGAAAAGTCTGTTTTTCCCCTTCATTTTGAGCAGAAACTGGATTCCTTTGATGAAGGGGATATTGTCCAAAGACCTTTTTCACTTCGAGGGAGCTGTCGAGTCCTGAATATCCTTTCCCCTGTTCCAGATCTTAAAATGGAGCGAAGAAGGACGGTTTTGCTGTCTGCAGAGATAATTATAGTTGATATAATGTTGTGATTGGCTGCTATATTATGACGCCAGAACAAAGCTAGAGCGCTGACCTGGCTGCGTGTATACTTATTTTTTTTCGTCCATGTTGGATAATTTATCCATAATACTTTGCTGCTGGAGTTTCTGTAAATCAGACTTTAGTCACAATCTACAACTCCTCGTCTTTAATGGAAACCAAACCTCCTGTCATGTTGTGAGGGGGGCTGGGAGGAAGATTTCCAGTATCTCATTTATTTTAAAAAGTGAGAAAGCCACACTGGTATTTATTAGACTAGTGAGGTTTTATCCAGTTAACAAGTGAACAGGGCTGCACAGAGTTACCATACTATGTACAAATTGAAAACAAATGCCTGCCAGCCACAAAAAATGCCATTCCTTCCGCAGGGATAGCTGGGCCCCGAGGGGGTGGCATATAAAATATTACTATTGGTAAACATGTTGGCAAACTTTGTTACACTAGTGATGCTCCCATCCAACCAGAAGCACGAGAAGCCCAAGTCTTATGACATCACAGCCCGCTGAATTGTTTTAGTGTGCACAGGGGCTCACAGCACCGGGGAAAAAAAATAAAAGGGATTTTGAGTGGAAAGCGGCGCTTCTTTGGAAGCAGAACATGTTGAAACTCATCCGCAGTTTCCTGCGCGGGGCCTCCAACCCTCGGCAAAGTTGAAATTCCTGCTGTCAAGGGATTTACAGGAGCAGAGCCTTGGCAGGGACTCGCTGCCTCTCACTGGCTACCAGACTGCCAGGGTAGGAGCAGGAAGGAACGGAGAGCCTGAAAGAGTTTAAGACGAGAGGTGCCCTCTAATGCCCAACAGGGAACCAGCAGGGTGCAAGCATGACGCACCTTTAATGCCCAACACGGAGCCAGCCTAACGCCAACAGGGAACAACCGCTGATGCCCAACAGGGCACAGCAGGGTACAAGGAAGAAGCACCCCTAATGCCCAACACAGAACCCAACCGCTGATACCAACAGGGAACCAGCAGGGTGCAAGGTGCTTTTATGCCCAACACGGAGCCAGCCTAACGCCCACAGGGAACCACCGCTAACGCCCAACAAGCAGGACTTTAAGTGGGATGAAAAAACTAGGGGGTCTCAAGGGGGCGTGGTCATTGTAATTAAGGGCGTGGCTTAAAACACTTAAGATACAAATCTGTGTTTAGCATAGTGTGCAGCCAGACTTGTATTTTGCCGTTTCTGTCATTGCATCCAGATATGGTACAACAAGTAGCATCACACCTACAACAAGCCAGGCCTATTTGCTTTGTCAATGGTTGTTAGTTGCATAAGATAAATAAGCAGCAACTGTGGCTTGTATCTAATATTGAAAAAGCTTCCATTTAAAGCCCTGGTGACACCACGACAATGTTGCTGCTCCTGAGTTTCAAAAAGAGAAGGGAAATCCAGAGAGAAAATGAATTTCTTTAAAGGATTTCCCTTACCCTACAACGCTCCCCTGGCATGACGTCATGCCCCAACTTCTCCACTAGTGAGAAGTGAGCAGTGTGAGCACGCGCACATCAATGTGCCTGCTGTCACTGCAGTCAGGAAAAAAACGGACCGCATGTGCCAGGGCAAAAAACAGAGCCAGATAGAGATCCGTTTCGAGGTCCCCTTTTAAAAACTGCCGGTGCTCAGCACCAGTGAGACCCGGCCCACTTAAAGCCATGCCAACAAGGAACCAGCAGGGTGCAAAGATGAAGCACCTCTAATGCCCAACAGGGAGCCACCCTAACGCTCAACACAAAACCGCCTAATGCCCACAGGGAACAACCGCGGACGCCCAACAGGGCACAGCAGGGTGCAAGCATAAAACACCTCTAATGTCCAACACAGAGCCAGCCTAATGCCCACAGGGAATACCCGCTGATGACCTACAGGGAACCAGCAGGGTGCAAGCATGAAAAAAAACTCTAATATCCAACACAGAACCAGCCAATGCCCACAGGGAACAACTGCGGATGCCCAAGAGGGCACAGCGGGATGCAAGGATGAAGCACCTCAAATGCCCTACATGGAGCCAGCCTAACGCTGAACTCAGAACCTGCCTAATGCCCACACAGAACTGCTGATGCCCAAGGGTGAGCCAGCAGGATGCAAGCATGAAACAACCTCTAATGTCTAACACAGAACCAGCCTAACGCCACAGGGAACCACCGCTGACGCCCAGCACCTCCAATGACCAACACAGAACCAGCCTAACGCCAGAGGGAACCACCGCTGATGCCCAGCACCTCTAATGACCAACACAGAACCAGCCTAACGCCACAGGGAACCACCGCTGACGCCTAGCACCTCTAAGGACCAACACAGAACCAGCCTAACGCCACAGGGAACCACCGCTGATGCCTAGCACCTCTAAGGACCAACACAGAACCAGCCTAACGCCACAGGGAACCACCGCTGACGCCTAGCACCTCTAAGGACCAACACAGAACCAGCCTAACGTCACAGGGAACCACCGCTGATGCCCAAGAGGGCACAGCGGGATGCAAGGATGAAGCACCTCTAATGCCCTACATGGAGCCAGCCTAATGCTGAACTCAGAACCTGCCTAATGCCCACACAGAACAACTGCTGATGCCCAAGGGTGAGCCAGCAGGATGCAAGCATCAAACAACCTCTAACATCTAACACAGAACCAGCCTAACGCCACAGGGTACCACCGCTGACGCCCAGCACCTCCAATGACCAACACAGAACCAGCCTAACGCCACAGGGAACCACCGCTGACGCCTAGCACCTCTAAGGACCAACACAGAACCAGCCTAACGCCACAGGGAACCACCGCTGACGCCTAGCACCTTTAATGACCAACACAGAACCAGCCTAACGCCACAGGGAAACACCGCTGACGCCCAATAGGGCACAGCGGGATGCAAGCATGAAGCACCTCTAATGTCCGACACAGAACCCACCTAATGCCCACAGGGAACAACCGCTGATGCCCAAGGGTGAGCCAGCTTAATGTCCACATGGAGCCAAGCCTGATGCCCATAGAGAGAAACTGCTTATGCCCAACAGGGCACAGCGGGATGCAAGCATGAAGCCACGTCTAATGTCCAACACGGAACCAGCCTAAAGCCCACGGGGAACAACCGCTGATGCAAACAGTGAACCAGCAGGGTGCAAGGATGAAACAACCTCATGCCCTACACAGAGCCAGCCTAATGCCCACAGGGAACAACCGCTAATGCCAACAGGAAACCAGCAGGGTGCAAGCTTCCAACGCCCGACAGGGCTGTAATGCCATCATTGGACAGTGCCAGCACTTCATAGCAGAGCTACAATGCTGCCATTGGAAAGTGTAAGCACTTCTCAGCAGAGCTGCTTTAATTTTAGTAGGAGTACCTGCACTTCCCAGCGGGGCTGCTTTACTTTTAGTAGGACAGTGCCAGCACTTCTCAGCAGGGCTGCTTTACTTTAGTAGGACAGTGCCAGCACTTCTCAGCAGGGCTGCTTTACTTTAGTAGGACAGTCGAGCACTTATCAGCAGGGCTGCTTTACTTTTAGTAGGACAGTGCCATCACTTCTCAGCAGGGCTGCTTTACTTTTAGTAGGACAGTGCCATCACTTCTCAGCAGGGCTGCTTTACTTTTAGTAGGACAGTGCCAGCACTTCTCAGCAGGGCTGCTTTACTTTTAGTAGGACAGTGCCATCACTTCTCAGCAGGGCTGCTTTACTTTTAGTAGGACAGTGCCAGCACTTCTCAGCAGGGCTGCTTTACTTTTAGTAGGACAGTGCCAGCACTTCTCAGCAGGGCTGCTTTACTTTAGTAGGACAGTGCCAGCACTTCTCAGCAGGGCTGCTTTACTTTTAGTAGGACAGTGCCAGCACTTCTCAGCAGGGCTGCTTTACTGTTAGTAGGACAGTGCCAGCACTTCTCAGCAGGGCTGCTTTACTGTTAGTAGGACAGTGCCATCACTTCTCAGCAGGGCTGCTTTACTTTTAGTAGGACAGTGCCAGCACTTCTCAGCAGGGCTGCTTTACTGTTAGTAGGACAGTGCCAGCACTTCTCAGCAGGGCTGCTTTACTTTAGGACAGTACGAGCACTTCTTAGCAGGGCTGCTTTACTTTAGTAGGACAGTACAATCTCACACCTCTGTGTAAGACTGCCACAGTTTTAAAGGGGCAGTACCAGCAAGTGGCATCAAGGTAGCTTTACTTTTAGTGGGACTGTGCATGCACTTTTCAGCCTGCTGCTATACTTTCAATGGGACAGAAAGAGCACTTCTGTTTCCTGTAGCGGAGTCATTCCTACACTCTGCAGAGCGGACCACAAAACGACCTCCCAAACCAGCCTTCACCCCACAGACCACAAGGCAACCCCTACCCGAACCTACAGCTCCCCTTAAAGTCCCACCTCTTAGAGACAATTTCACACAAACAGCCTCCTTCATCATCATCGTGTTTCACGGCCCTGCTGCTCCTGAATCATCCTCGCACGCACAGTCACGCGGCTCTGGGTGAAAAATCGCCTTTTCAAGGGGCCTTTGAAGTGCTTTCTGATAGTCACGCGGCTTCCGGCTCCACCTTCATTTGTAAAGGCGGATATTGACAGGGCTGCCCCGCCCACGCGCCCTACCCATCCTACAACACAACAACCCTAGTCTATAGTCACGTCCTCGCATGCAGTGTTTGTATAGCGCTTCAAACCCTTGATAAGGTCCCCCAGGCGCTATCTGGAAGGACGAGTAAGTGGCTACTCAGTTGTATTATGAATGGTTGGTAACGAAAGCGACCTCTGAAGGATCACGTGACCCCTCAGGCCATTTCACCGCCACATCACATAGGCACCGAAATTTAGGATTTATTGCACTTTATTGCGCTCCATCATATCCTGCTTAATTTGCAGATTTCAACAAAAATAAATGTTTGTAGTTCAAACGGATCAAATGATACTTTAAAACAAATGCCACATGTGGAGACCCTTTGCAAAGGTTAACTGGTCACATTTGAGTAGCTAATTGCTGTGCTTAGTTATGAAATTGGTAATAGGTGAAAGATTTGCTCAGATGCTATTAATGTGTGTTAATATGACAGCAGTGAAATAATACTGCAGCGGAACGTGCTGTAATATGCCAGAAAATATGTTTTTCTTGCCACATAATTTAATCTAGCCTGCCACATAAATTGGTCCTCCACTGGTGCATAATTCCAGTGGCTCTGGTTATAGTAAAAGGATTACAGATGATGGATTATAGAGGGGTGCAAGTTGATGGACAGCAAAAAGCTGGGGGATACGGCTACGTAAATACACAGAAGCAAGGATTTCCTCTAGAAACTACGCAGCCTTCAGTTCCATCTTTGCTTGGTTACATTACATACATCTTGAAGCACCTCAGTGCCAAATGAAAAGGTGCATCTTGAAAAGAGAAGTGCGTGAAGCTCTTGAAATCCAGGGGCTCTCCGACTTACCATGGTGAGTTGGTTTCAGACACAGCGGCTGTTTCATGAGACATAGGTACAGCTAAGAAAAGGAGGGTAGGACTTTGCGGCATCCTCACCATGGTGAAACTGTAACCTCATGTACACTGTTTCATGTAAACTAGGTGTGATGAAGGCTGGTAAAAAATGGTCTTATCCAACCGAAACCTGGTGGCAATAATAGCGCTTGTTGTACATGTTAGCTATTCACAAAAGACGAGCAACGATTAATGTCAGGTTAATATTCTGAACCCGGCTGTGGGTTCAATCTAGTGTACATTGCTTCAATTAATCCGATTATTGCCTATACCTGTATGTACTAGCAAGCTTGTGTGCACTAATAGATAACACCACCGGCCAATGATGAACTGGCTGTATGAATTAGTACAAATTTTAAATTGAATACATGAGTAGGTTATGTATAATGGGTAAATATTTTTCTATTTAATTATGTTATGTATACAGGGCCGCTGGAATTATGAAACGGGGGATGGTCAAATTATGCGGCAAAAACAAAGAAATAGGCAGTCCGGGATAGAAAACTGCACCACCTTACTATACACAAATAGTAGACATACTTCAAAATTCAGGTTGCCCACCTCCCTGGTCCACTGCCTTGGGACCATACAAATCTAATACATTTAAAAAGCACACAGAGAGGCAACACAATATTTAAAAAATGCACAGTGAGTGAATCAATCCAGACTCTTCAGTAGTATGCGGTATATTCTTTTAATGTCGCAAGATGATTGAACACAGCAGCCGCAATACAGCCAACGCGCTTCGCCCCAATGGGGCTTCCTCAGGGCAAGATAGGAATCCTCCAATCTTACAGTGATCACTGACGTACCACAATCACTGCTTGATACACTTTGCAACAGTACGCAAATCTTTCATCAGTTCCCAATAATGGATATGATAAATTCCTCAATTTATTCGACACTTAAAATCAGTGGTTCCCAATTGCTTAAAATATGTGAAATCCGCAATTTATTTTGCGAATCCAGGTTAATATTTCTCGTATGTTCACTATGATAGGTGAAACTCCAAATATTGAAAGTTTATTTCATCAATGGCCCCCGTAAGACGCCGTGCCTCTCAACCCGCCGCCGGCCTTGAACATTCAACGGAAAACCTTTGAATGTTCAAGGCCGGCGGCGGGTTGAGAGGCACGGCGTCTTACGGGGGCCATTGATGAAATAAACTTTCAATATTTGGAGTTTCACCTATCATAGTGAACATACGAGAAATATTAACCTGGATTCGCAAAATAAATTGCGGATTTCACATATTTTAAGCAATTGGGAACCACTGATTTTAAGTGTCGAATAAATTGAGGAATTTATCATATCCATTATTGGGAACTGATGAAAGATTTACGTACTGTTGCAAAGTGTATCAAGCAGTGATTGTGGTACGTCAGTGATCACTGTAAGATTGGAGGATTCCTATCTTGCCCTGAGGAAGCCTCATTGGGGCGAAACGGTTTGGCTGTATTGCGGCTGCTGTGTTCAATCATCTTGCGACATTAAAAAGAATATACCGCATACTACTGAAGAGTCTGGATTGATTCACTCACTGTGCATTTGTGCATTTTTTAAATATTGTGTTGCCTCTCTGTGTGCTTTTTAAATAAATTATGCGGCAAGGTTGACTCAATTATGCAGCAAGAAAAGGCAAATTATACAGCATAACGTGGCACATTTTGTGATAGCATTACTTCATTATTCTGTCAACTGTGCATGTTCATACCACCTAAGCAAAGATTTCAACTCATTATCATACGTTTAACACCCAAATGCAGCAGTCAGTAACTGAGAGGTGACCGGTTGACCTTTGCACAGGGGGTTCCACTGTACAACCAAACATGTGGCAGCGTTTTCAGTAACTTTTGATCTGTTCGAGCCCAAAGCCAGCTACGAAGCAAGAGAAGTGGGGGTCCATGCTGATGGCATGTTATAGGAAGGGAGGGTGAAAGGATTACAGGCGATGCCGGTGTATGCGGGCAAGGGGTAAAGAGTAGGGGGTCGGCCGGACTTGGCCGGTGGGGGTGCTAGTGTCGAGCACCGCTGCCGCTTTTGTTACAGGGGCCCAGCATTGCTGCAAAACCGGCCCCACCCTTGCGGCCACTACAGCCTAGGCCCTGTCTTTGCTCACACTAGGAGTGCCGCTGCCAGCCCACGGTCTCTCTGACTAGTCACTACCTCTCTCCAGCCTTAGAAGTAATCTCACAGGCCCGCGGACGAACCGCCACACTTTACCAACTGTAACATTGTACATCCAAGCGCCTGTTGCCAACAAAATAAAGAAACTAAAGTAACATTTTGCATCTGGCCCAGGGCGCACAGAAGGCGCCCTGCAGACAGCGCGGAGCTGCCACATTTGGAAGTGTCTGTGGCACCGTGTGGGCAGGGGGCGAGTCACCGCTGCCCTCAGTGACTAAGAGGGAAATGTCTGGCAGATGAGAATTCCTGAGTCTGATCTAATACCGGATGCCTTTTCACTTAAAAAAAAAAAAAAAAAAAAAACACACGCCAGCCCCTCCTGAGCGGGCCCTGCCCTGACGTAGAAGGGACGAATGTTACCATTTTTGGACACGAGTGCGCGGTGCCGAGGCCGCCCCAAACCGCGGCCCCGACAGGGAGAAACCTGGGAAGGGTTCCTGGGGCGGGGGCAAGGTATGCTGCAAGCTGTTTACACAACACGCGGAGGGCGGGGCCCGTGGGGCTGTTAAACGGCCCCTCCCGTTCGCTGCCCGAGTTTTAGGAATGTTTTACCCGGGGCTGAGGGAGGTACCGCAGCCGGCTAGAGACAGACAGCTATACGGTCGCCTGCAACGGGGGAAGGGGACATAGACAGAGTTCTGTTGAAAGGTGGGGGGGGTCAGCGTAAGCCAAGACTGCCAGGAATAAAGAGTGGGCCCTGCAATTTGTGGGGAGGTTAGGGGCAGTTAATTTACGCACAGACATACACAAAGAGGCGCCATGCGAACAGAGGGCGTGGTGGGGAGCTGAACCCTACACAGAGCCACACACCGACACAAGCGGTCCCCTACACACGAGGGGTGGAGCAGCAGGTAGAGGCCTAAACAGACAGACGGGCGGAATCCCCCCGGAGGCGGGAAGGGGACTCTGCAGGTGGACGTCATACACAAGCGGGGACTTGGGGTGTGCTGGCACCGTGACCCGGGCGAGGGGTGTCTGTCTGCATCGCTATATACAGACGCACGAAGGGGGTGGCAACGGGAGCGCCGACTGCATTCACCAATACCACACGCATTCTGGATAAACTCCAGTAGTTTTGCTGCTCACAACGTACGTTAGCAGCAAGTGGTGCTACACAGCCGAGCAGGATACTCACTCACACCCCCCCAAACAAACACTGGCTTGCACAACGGCTGCGGCCGGCGCACACATCCGTTGCTTCCTCAGCAGAAGCAGAACATTACACCGCGGAGTCCATTTCATCCACTTCCTATCGCAGCTCGGCTGCGTTTCCGGCCTTCCCAAAGCAGCAAAAATATATACAAAAAAGTGAATACAAATATTTCGGGGAGGGGTGGTGCGTTTTATCGAACTACTCAGGCTGAAACAAATAATCAGAAACAACATCAAATGTTCTGTTTCAGTTCCAATAAAACGAGCGCACCCCACTGTAAGGTAGCCTAGAGCTATCAGGACAGAGGGGGTGTGATCTGAGCGGGGCGGGGGTCCCATTGAGTTCATTACCAGCGCTGGAGGGGCTTGCACCGCGCTGGACCAATGCACGCTGTCAGCTGTAATCCGGCCCGTGCCATATGCCAAGTATAATGTACTACTGCAGGTAACAGACTGACAGATGGCCGGGCCTCTCACTCCCGCACCCTTCCACGTGTGTGCGTGCACACTGCAAGTACCACACTCCGGACACCCTCTAGAGCGTGACGTCGACGAACAATTCCACGCGCAACGGGAATCCGACTAGCAGCGCTGTTACATTGTAAACACTAGTTCTAGAGTGTGACGTAGACAACATCCCACGGGGGGTGAGAAATAGACTTCCAGCATTGTTCCTACATTCTGGAATGGTAATAGGACAGGAGATGCCGTCAGCAACATTCTGGAAGGTCAAACACACAGGCAATACTGCCTGCTACGTCACAGTGTGCAACTGTACCAGCAAAATGCATGCTTTTTTCTACAATGTAACTAAACCTACGTTCAGCTACGTAGCTAAACCAGCAGCACTGCCTGCTACATTCTACAATGTAACTAAACCGGCAGCACTGCCTGCTACATTCTGCTATGTAACTAAACCGGCAGCACTGGCTGCTACATTCTGCTATGCAACTAAACCGGCAGCACTGGCTGCTACATTTTGCTATGTGACTAAACCGGCAGCACTGCCTGCTACATTCTACTATGTAGCTAAACCGGCAGCACTGCCTGCTACATTCTGCTATGTAACTAAACCAGCAGCACAGCCTGCTACATTCTGCTATGTAACTAAACCAGCAGCACAGCCTGCTACATTCTGCTATGTAACTAAACCAGCAGCACTGCCTGCTACATTCTACAATGTAACTAAACCTACATTCTACTAAGTAACAGAACTAGCAGCACTGCAGGTTACATTCTATATAACTGAACCAGCAGCACTGCCTGCTATGTCACAGTCTGTAACTGTACCAGTAAATTGCATGCTTTTTTTCTACAACGTACCTGAACCAGCAGCACTGCCTGCTACATTCTACTATGTAACTAAACCAGATCTGCTTTGTTAAATTCTAGAACGTGAAGAAGACATGCAGCACCGTTTGACATATTCTGAAAAGCGAAATGGACAAGCAGTCTGTTCTCGGCTATAAAGAAAGTTATTTTATACAGTACGAATTATTGCACCTTCTGCTCAAATCTGGACGTCCTTATTCCAGGTGCTAGCAAAGGCAATCTGCTATTCAACAGACAGTCGTCAGGGTCTGCAATATTCTAGAGACACCCGCCCAAGGATGCCAAGGCGCAGTTGTAAACCTTTGCAAAGGCGACAACAGAATTAACATTCCATGTTGTGAAATCCCGTGCATTGTAAGGATTGCGAAACTGGGCGCCCTGCAGGAATGTAAAGTGTAAATCCGCTGTAAGTGCCTGCCACAATCCCCTCACAATCTAGAAGGTGGCAGAGCCAGTCCCGTAGGCCCAGATCAGTGCCACGAACTGGGATCTACCAGTGCAAATGAACCCCCAGCCATCAGAAGATTCGCCATCATGACCCCAGAATGGAGTAGATCGCTCAGTATCACACGTTATAGGCACACTCTGGATTCTAGAATGGAACTGACAACTACACACCAATGAAGGCAACGTTTTCAGCAAACTGAGGTTCTCGAACACTAAACCATCAGTCAGAACTCACTACTGCTGTAGTATGGCTACATTCTAGAATCTGAATACGGTGATCAGGCTCCAAGATCTATTACAGCAGCACTACATGTGCATTCTAGAGTGCAAAGGTACAGTAGATCTGAAAAGCTGTCACAGTATGGAGATTAGGCCTGGGCGAAAAACTACGCTACGCTCGCGTAGTTTGCGCAACTACGCGAATTGCACGTAGCACAGTGCAAAAACGCGTAGCGGGCATTTTTTGCTTGCTCGCGGTCCTCAACGTCAAGTTGGCGACCGCAAGTGAGCAAAATGACATAGCGAACGAGGAAAAAGTCTCGCCGGGATCAGCAACATCAAGTTGCCGATCGCGAGCGTGGAAAATAAACCTCCCGGCGAGATTCTCAACACGGGGAGGTCAGGTTTCTCATTGCGAGTGGTCGCGTATGTTCGCGACCGCTCACGATGAGAAACTACCAGTCCGCGTTGAGAAAACTGCCGCTCTAGTACAAATCTACTCGAGCGGCAGAAAACGACCGCTTGCACTGTGCAAGATGCCGTTTGCAATGATTGCACAGTGCGGACAAGCATCCGGCACTGTGCAATCATTGCGAACAGCATTTCCTACCGCACTACGCAGTTCGCGTAGTGCTACGCGTAGCTCGCGAAGTGTAGCTCGCGAAGTGCACTTTGCGTAGCGCTACTACGCGAACTACGCCCAGGGTTAATGGAGATACAAGTGTTCCAGAGAGTAAATACGACAAGTCGGACACAGCTGGAACAGCATGCGTGCAACCAGGGTCCAGAAATTAACGGACAAAACCCACCAGCACGTACTAGTAAGTACGTTGGAGTTATAATTTGAGCAACAGAAAATCTGGTCTCAGCTGGCAGAATATGAATGCCTGGCTTCTAATATGATAGTGAGAATAAGAGTAGTAGATGGTGGACTATTAAATTGGACACCAGGCCTCAGCAGCTGGCACCGTAGGAATACAGTCGGGCTGTAGGCAATAACTGGTGCACTATTGATACACACAGGCTCTAGAACGTGAAACTAACAACCAGATGAGATCGCCATTGAAGGGACAGAAGGGATACACTGGCTGTAAAAGGGGAAACCGATAATCTGAGCATGAAAGATGCCACTTTAGAGATACCCTCAAGTTGTAGACTAAAGCGAACCATCACATCTCAATGGACTGAACCAATAGGGAAGGGATACACTCGGGTTCTAGAATGTGAAACTGACAATTAGATTTTAATATATGGTACAGTAGGGATACCCTCGGGTTCTGGATGGGGAAACTGTCAATCAGCAGATGGTACAGTAGGATAGTGATACATACAGATTCTAGAATGTGAACCGAACATCTCAGTGGATTGTACCGCAGGGAAGGGATACACTCGGGTTCCATAATGTGAAACTGACAATTAGATCTTCATATCATTTAAGACCGGGTATCTAGAAGGTAAAATGACAACCTGCTGAGAGTAGAAGATTAACTCGAGTTCTAGAACGGGGAACTGGCAATCAAATCTCAAAACGGGTACTATATGGATACATTCAAGTTGTAGAACGTGACACTGACAATCAGATATCAATGCAAGGCCCAGAGGGGATACACTCGGGTTCTTGAATGCTACAATGACAAGATTCCAGCTCTGACCACAGTTAAACTCCATAACGTGAAACTGCCCAAAGCCTGTCACATCAAAGTCACGCTCTCATCTTATAGATGTTGAAATCCACACGCTGTCCATAGCGCACAACCAGCGAAAGGAAGCGGTGATTCACTCACTCACTGCTGCTCTTGCCACACCGACCTGCGGGGGATGAGGAGGGGGGCAGAAAAGGAAATACCTTCTCCGCATTAGCAGCTCTCTCTCCCCCGCCCTCTCACCCAGCAGCCAGCGTGGAAAACAAACCCACTCCTAACCCGAGAGGACTCAATGATGAGAGGCGGAGGTCTGCGAGGCCAGCTGTGATTGAACTCCTCCGGCCCCAGCACACCGCTGCCGCCGACCTGAGCTCACCTTCCGCTGCTGCTTCTCCCAGGCGGGGTCCAGCAGGAGGTCTCTGTCCCAGTCGTCCTCCGGGTGCATGTAGTCGTTGGTCTGCTGAGTGTCGTAGTGGTCCATGCTTGCTTCCGCTCCCTGAGCCCCGGCTTGGAGTGCTTCGTGTGGGTGATGTGTCCCTGCAGGTCTCAGCCTCCCCCTTCAGCTGCTGCTGCCGCCCCCACAGTGTAACTCACGAGGCAGCCAGAGCTACACTGTGCTGGGTGCAGGCTGCTCCCTCTGCGGGGGCTCAACCTAACCTCGGGGCACGCCCCCACCGGGCGCACGCAGCCAGCCACGCACCCCGCCCAGCCAGCCGCGGGCCGCCCTCTCCCTGTCACGCGATTGGTGCACTGGAGTTCGGAAAAGTGCCCTTTCGAATGCCGCTGCCCCGTCATTGGTGCCCGCCGGTGTCAGTCAGATCCCCCTGCAGCTCTGAGACTAGGTTGAGTTACCCGGGCCAGGCCCCTGCAGCCCACGTGACACCAGTGCCTGGGACCCACTCTTTGGTGACGTTTCGAAGCTTTTAAGGGGCTTACAGTAGCAGCAGCCAAGTGCTAGGGCAGTGGCACTTGGGAGGGGTGACCGATTTTAAGAAGCAAAAACCGGGAAATGCCAGGCATAAAATTAGGACCAAAGCCTTTAACTTTACTTCTATATCTGGCTATCCCGAGTTTCGGGTAGTCCTGTAGATCATTATGTGTGTGTGTATGTATAAGTATGTATGTATATATGTATATATATGCATATATGTATTTATATATACGTATATATATGTATATATATGTGTGTGTGGTGTGTGTATATATATGTGTATATATATATGTATGTATATATGTGTGTGGTGTGTATATATGTGTGTGTATATATATATATATATATGTATGCATATATGTATGTATATATATATATATATATTTATATATAGGTGTGTATTTGTATATAGATGTATATATGTGTGTGTGTGTATATATGTATATATATATATATATACATATATATATATATTAAACATGCCAACATTTTAGAAGAGGAAAGTGGAAATATATAAATATATACATACATATATACGTACATATACATATTTACATACATATTTTCAAACACTCTCCAAGACAAGCTTCCCCAAGATCCGAGGACTCGGAAAAAGCAGCACAGCCAGGCACCAGCGAGTTTGTAAGTAGTCCTACTTTATTCAATTATCATAATTCATATATATATATATATATATATATATATATATATATATATAATACATGCCAACATTTTAGAAGAGGAAAATGAGAGATTTAAAAAAATATAATTGGGAGAATTTATTTCCCCATTGACTTCTATTGAAGCAGAGGCAATTTCAGGTGGGGGACAGCCAAATTAAAGCAATTTTTGGCTTTAAAAATCAGAAGTCTCCCACTTGAATTGGATCTATATGCATGTATGATATGTGTGTGTTTGTGTGTGTAGATATACACATTTATAAGCTATGCTTACATAACATTAGCTATGGCACGACCTCTAACCTCTAGCCTAAGCCCCCCACCCTCCTCTGCACTTTGTCTCCCATCTGCTGCAGCTGACGTCAACCTGTGCTGCCGGAAACAGATAATGTGTTTAAAATTATCGAAAGCGTCGGGACGCCGGGTCAGTCCCCTGAAAACTGGGACTGTCTGGGGAAATCCAGGATGTTTGGTCACTCTACAAACTGAGGTATCGCCCTGCGCGTCAAAAGCCCTAGCTACGCCACTGCCTACACTCGGGCCCAGTAAAAGCCATGCAGTTTGCTTGAGCAGTATCAGTCTGACCAGCTCCTCATTTTATCATGAGTTGTCTGTCAACTTATAAAGTATTTACTAAAAGACCAGCTCCTGATTCACTACCTTATTAAAATCTATTGTCTCTTACCTCTTGACCTCATGAAAAAAAACTAGGGCCCTACCCTATAACAACAAGCTAGAAATTTAGAGGATTACTCTCTATTTTTTCAGAAATGTTCGTTTTTCATACATACCGATCACACCATTTCTGAGAGAATGTACCTTGCCAGTAGAATGTTTTTCAATTTTAGCCTTGGCACTTAGTTGTACCATGCTATGCAGTTATGCCCTGGAACCTAGACAGAGAATTAAATAACTTATAAATACATGAATACATTATATATGGTATAAAGTACCCCCTGGTGTACATTATAAGGATATTGCAAGCCATGAGCAGTCCCGTGACCAGTTCATCAATCAATCAGCATTTGGAAAGCGCGACACTGTCACCCCTTGGGGTATCTGGGCGCTGTGTCTCCGTCGAAGAGCCAGGTCTTGAGTCTCTTTCTGAAATCTGCCAGCGAGGGTGCCATACGGACCTGGAGGGGGAGATCGTTCCAGGTCTTGGCTGCAATGTAGGAGAAGGAGTGGCCAGCGCTATGGGTGCAGCGGATGCGGGGAGTGTGTGCCAGGGTGAGTGAAGAAGAGCTCAGGTGTCTATAGAGGGTTGGTGGAAGTTCAGTCGGTGGTTGAGGTAGGCAGGTCCGAGGTCATGGAGGGCTTTATAGTCGTGTGCGAATCTTGAACTGGAATCTCTTCTCGATAGGGAGCTAGTGGAGGTTTCTCAGGTGGGTTCATTTGGGGAGGTCCAGGATGCGTCTGACTGCAGCGTTCTGTATGGTCTGAAGTCTTCTGAGGCGCTGGATGGAGATAGCAGCATAGAGGGGATTGCCGTAGTCGAGGCGGCTGGTGACGAGGGTCTGAGTGATGGTCTTTCTGGTGTTGCTTGGTATCCATCTGAAGGTTCTGCAGAACATGCACAGTGTGTGGAAGCAGGAGGAGGCGACTGCTTTTACTTGTCGTTTCATGGTCAGTTGCGTGTCGAGGATGATGCCGAGGTTGCATGCGTGGTCGGTCAGTGTGGGTGTGAGTCCGAGTTCTGCAGGCCACCAGCTGTGGTCCCATGCAGAGGTGTTCTTCCAGAAGATCAGCACTTCAGTTTTGTCGGAGTTGAGTTGGAGGCATTTGTCGCTCATCCATTCGGCTACGTTGGTCATGGCGTTGTAGAAGTTGGTTTTGGCATTGGCAGGGTACTCGGTGAGCAAGAGAATCAATTGAGTGTCATCTGCTTAGGAGATTATGTTAAGTCCGTCGGATCTGACATCTGCGAGGGGCTCATGTAGATGTTGAACAGGGTGGAGCTGCAGAATGATCCTTGTGGTACACTGCATATGATGTTTTTGGGTGCGGAGATGAAGGGAGGCAGTTGGATGCTCTATGTTCGTCCTGTAAGGAAGGCAATCCACTTGAGGGCGTCTTGCCGTATGCCTATGTTGTGGAGTCTGTTGATGATGGTGTTGTGGGAGACTGTGTCGAACGCCGCAGAGTGGTCGAGGATAATCAGGGTCACCGTTTTCTCCAGGGTCGAGGAGTGTTCTGGTGTCATCTGCGGTGGCAATCAGCAGTGCTGTGGTTGGCACGAAATCCTGATTGAGAGGTGTCCAGTAGTTGGTTTTGTTCCTGGAATTCCGCGAGCTGCTTGTTGATGGCTTTCTCGAGAACTTTGGATGGGTAGATGAGCAGGGAAATCGAACAATATTTTTTTTTTAGGTCGTTGGGGTCAGTGGAGGCTTTATGTGGGAGGAGTCTGATGTCTGCGTGTTTCCATCTGTCCGGGAAGGTTGCTGTGGAGATGGAGGTGGTGAGGATGCCAGTGAGTTACATGCTGATTGGGTTAATTACGAGGTTGAAGAGGTGATGGGGGAAGGGGTCGGTGGGAGCCCCGGAGTGGATGGAAGACATGATGGCGGAGGTAGTCAGGGTGGTGATCGGTGGCCAGGTGGTGATGGTTTGGCTGGTGTTCGCTGGTTGGTTTGAGCTTGTCGGGGGTGATGGTGGCGGGTTGGATGTTGAAATTGTTGTAGATGTTGGGGATCTTGCTGTGGAAGTAGTCTGAGAGGGTGTCGCAGAGTTCTTGGGAGGGGTGGATGGTGTTCTCTTTGGCTGTCGGGCTGGAGAATTCTTAGACTACTTTGAAGAGTTCCTTTGTGTGGTTGGCTGCTTTCATGGCTTCTTTGATGGGCCAGTGATAGTTTCTGAGGGCTGTTTTGTGAGCTGCTCTGTCAGCAGGGTTCTTGGTGGTGCGCCATCGTTTCTCTAGTTGGTGTCAGTTGCGCTTGGTGGTCCTGAGTTCTGGGGTGTACCAGCTGGCATGTTTGGAGCTCTTGTTGGATTTTGTAGGTTTCAGTGGGGCGACTCTGTCGGTGCTGTTGGTGATCCAGGCGGCACAATTCTGGATGGCCTGGTCGAGGTCTGTTGAGGCCTCAGATTGGGAGGTGGTGAAGGCCTGTGACCACTGAGTTTCAGTGACCTTGCTCCAGCTGCGGTGGGGATCTGATGCCTGGTGATGGTGTGCTGGGTGTCAGTGATGGTGAAGTGTACAATGGTGTGGTCAGTCCAGGTGAGTTCTGTGGTATGGCTGGATTTGATTCTGTCGCTGGAGGTGAAAATGGGGTTGAGTGTGTGTCCAGCTTTGTGTGTGAGTTTGGTGACCAGTTGGGTAAGGCCGATGTTGTTCAGGTTCTCCAGAAGGATGATTAAGTTGGCATTGTTCCGGTTGTCGACGTGGAAGTTGAGGTCGCCGAGTAGGACAATGGTGATAGCAGATTACTAGGGGGGTGAGGAGGTTGGGGATGGCATCCCAGAATGTTGCTCCGGTCACGAGGGTCTGTAGGCGAGGGTGCCTCTTATCGTGGTCTTCGTGTCAGTTTGTAGTAGGAATTTGAGATGTCCCATGAGAGGCGTGGGGTCGTCGTTGGTGATGGTGCATCTTATGGTTCCCTTGAAGATGATGGCAATGCCTCCGCCTTGTTTGGTGGCGCAGTCTTGGTGTATCATCTTGTAGCCTTAGGGAGTGGCAATGGTGATGTTGGGGTTCGAGGAGGGGTTGAGCCATGTTTCGGTGATGAAGGCAACATCCGTGGTGAGCGTGGTGATGGTGTCCCAGATTTCCGTGGTGTATTTGCAGAGTGAACGGCCCTTGAACAGGATACAGTGGAGTGGTCTCGGGGTGGTCTTGGTCTTGTGGGCCGGAGTGTTGCAGGATCTTTCATAGTTTGTGTCACAGGAGAAGTGGCAGTGTCGGCATGTGAATGGTTCTTTGGTGGATCGTGGGGAGGAAGAAACACAGCTGTTTTGACGTCCGGGGTCCAGGTCCAGGAGTTCCTTGGCTGTGTACCGTTGGATGGCGGGATGGTCAGGGGTCCTGGCGCTGGGCGTTGTACCACCAGCAGTGTATTGGCAGTGCGCCTGCTGATCGCATCTGCTGGGTGGTCATGCTGCAGCCTCCATTTGGGGTCCTGGTGGTAGTCCTAGTGCAGGCGGCATAGGGACAGCAGGCAGCTCAGGGACAGCTGGCAGCACAGGGACAGCAGGCAGCGCAGGGACAGCAGGCAGCGCAGGGACAGCAGGCAGCGCAGGGACAGCAGGCAGCACAGGGACGGGCGTACAGTACCTTCAGCTAGGGTCAGGCAAAAGAGGGGTGGCCCAGCCCAGCCTCCTCCGGGTTCAGATGGGCGCGGATGGGTGTGCCCTTGGCCCGTGCCCTGCCCAAGCTCCGCCCACACTCATCCTGCGGTGCGGGAGCCACAGGCTCACTAAATCCAGCGCCGTGAGGTGCAAGAAGAGGTAATCCCAGCTGGCTCAATCTAGGTCATGGAACTCTGAGGTGACTTGCAAAATCCTTTTAATGTAAGGCAAAGGGTACTCTATTCCTTATAATTCATGGTCACATGATCACTCTTCCTATAAACCACTTAAATCCTTAGTGCCATGCTCTTTCATGCTCATTGCGACAAGAAGAATAAAAGCAGAATCCGTACTGAGAAATTTAACACCCCAAAAAGCAGTTAGTCATTCTCTCATAAAGGTATTACAATGATTTTTATGTACGTCAGGTTAAAAAGAGATGTGGCGCAAATTTGGTACAAACCTGCAGAGAATCTATCTTTCTCGATCGACCTATAGCGTGGAAAAAATAAAACATGTTGCAATAAATATCTCCCTTCCACTGATCACGTTTTAATTGCAGAGAAATTTATCAGAAGTATGGAACACCAGTACCTGCTTTCACTGTTTAAATTGTGTCTGTAATTATGATTCGAAACTTGCCTTAGACACTGGCAGCCGATAGTGAGACGTTAGAAGTCAGCGGACAGGGGTTGTCGGCTCTCGTGTATTATGCAGAACTAACTCAGACCATTTCAAATTGTAAAAATACAGAAATAGCAAAATGCTATTCACAACCCTACAAGTGAAAATCTCCACCTCTACCCCTTCCATCTTTTCTATTGAGAGATTCTCACACATGTAAGTTTACTACTTAGTGGGAAATGTGGGAGGGACCGGAAGAGTGGTTAGAAAAAGAGGCATACTGACTATTAAATGGGGGGGGACTTAGGGAGGAGTATGGTGGGGTTTATAGAGGGACCTGCACCCACCTACAAAAGAGTAAGCCCATCGCAATTCAGAAACTGCACTTCTAAAGTTACTACAGCCAAAAAGAGGCCCAAACTGTAGTAAATTACTCCAGCTCAGAGCTAGAGCGAGTCCAGCACTACACATGGCCAACCAGTGGTACTGCAATGCCCTCCCATAGAAAATAATGGCAGTAGGATTTGAGTTAAATCTCTAATTACAATAAATATATTAAATAAAACATATTTTTCTGAAGTTTAAATAAATTAATTCTCACCTAAATTAAAAAAGTAACTACATACTATGCATGAATAATAACTAAAAGTGATGTATAGAATTGATTTAAAGTAATGTAATTGTATTTTAATAATTGTTAATGTTAGATTAACTTATAAATTCCCAAAAGTTTCTTAAAATATTTTATAATTAAATAATGTGTACTATTTTTAGAATTTTTAAAACATTATATTATATTTATTTATATTTTTCGCTATTTTAAACAATGTAATTAAATGTAACATTATTTCCTATGGGGTTTTATTTTAAGTCCCTATGGCAGCATAATGCAGTATCAGTGGTTGGCCAAATGTGGTGCTGGACTTACTACTGTTTCTTTTTTTGGCAGTGGTAACTTAGACTCGTAAGTTTGTCTCCACCCCCTTTTTTTTTAGGAGGCAGAGACATGTAAGTCTGCACCTAAAAGTAGTAAAGTAATTTAAAAGTAATTTAAAAGTGTAAGAGTAAATTACATGTATAAATTACTCACAAGTGTAAGTTACCTTTGTGAGTAGCCCGATTGTTTTTCTTCAACAAAAGGAACAGGGGCCTTTGGCACGCCCCTTTGAGCATCAATTGGCAAGTGGGCATAATAAAAGGAAAGATTGAAGCTCCTCCGGTATTGCTCTAAACTATGCTAAAAGTTGTTCTCACTATACAAGAATCGCCAATCTTGAGGGTAGCCGACAGGGAGGGTGCCTTTGCTGTCTGGGCACCAGTCACCTGCTCCTCTAAGCAAAGCCACAGAGGCAGCCAAATAACACGGCTTGTAGCAAAGAAGGCCGGGAAAACTCTGAGGATTCAAGATGCTGGTGTCTTTCCAACTACCTACGCAGGAGGTATTATCGGTGGGAAGGAGGCGGGGCTCTGCACTGTTGACAGCAAGGTTAAGGAAAGTTTGCATTAGATGCTTCTTCCTGAGCTGACAAAGCATGGCTGATTGTTGAAGCAGGAACGAGATGTGTAGAAGATACCTGGCTTACAGGTACAGAGACAACAGCAAGGTCGGAGCTTCTCGGTTGGGTTGTTCTCTTGCTGTGGCTGATATTCCATGGCTTTGTGCAGCAGTGGTTGCGCTGAACAGGAATTGGAGAAGACGTATCTCATGGGGCAGATTTCCTCTGGAGGATTTGGATGCCGACCCAATCCCCTAGCAGCAGATTCTGGCAGGCTTTCTTCGGACAGATACGTGAGTCAGCTCGGGCCTGAGAACGGAAGCTGTAGAGGCAGTGAATACGTTTTTTGCAATACTGGAGGGCGATATCCTCATTTAGGCATCATACAAAACCTTTGCACCATAATACAGAGGCGTTTGCGTAGCGCTAGGCAGCCTGTCTGTGCACTAGCGCAGGTGAAGAGAGTAGTAAGCTATATTTAGTAAACATGAATCTGTGATGCTCTTTCCTCACTGCACATTGCAGCACAATAACTTTGGCTTCTGAACTGCATTGCGCTATTTAAAAAAAATAAAAAAATCTGCCCCTTCATCGTCAGCGGACTGAGGTGCAGCCCAATTTACAACCACCGGTTTAGATGGCAGCGTAAGAGCGTCAAGCAAACCTTTGACAAAGGTACCATTCTCCATTTGCGGATCCAACTGACGTGGGGATACCCCATTGCATCCAGAGGATACGCGTGATATCTGTGAGATTGCTCCAATACCCCTCTTTTCCATGATGGTGCAGTGAATTATTTATTACAATAAGGCAGGTGCAGGCAATAGTATTTGTCTCAAAGGCACAAAAGTTTGTTATGCCTCCTTGGTCCAGTGCAAAGACTCTGAGGTATTTTTCTTTCTATGGGGTTTATCAATAGTTGAATATCCCGATATGCTTATCCCGGTCCACTGCCTACAATAACCCACTATTCTCAAGAAAATGTGTTGACTGGAGAGGTGGTGACTGGTCTGGGTAACTTACGGATAGCTTCAATGCGTTCTGCATGCAGACACCTCTTACTGTAGGAGCGTTGTGCCCTATCTTAGCAACCTCAGTAAGCAAATACATGGGGTGTTTCATACATTTGTCCAAGCACTCAAATACCACCAACAAATCATGTACATATTGAGTCAAAGTAGATCTATCTGGGAAGACAAGGGTGTCCAGATCATTTTGGTATCTTTGAGATCTGGTAACCCCTTGAGGGAGTTGACACCACGTTAGCTGGCCCTTAAGAAGGGCAGCGCGAAAAGGCACTGTCTCTCAAGTTGTAGGGGCATAGTGACACAGGCTGAACAAAAATGTTGTTTTGTAAAGCATTTGGTAGTGTCTGGGATACAAAACAGTATGGTTGTGGTGTTAGGAACAACAGGAATACTGGGTATCACAACAGTAGTGATAGCTCACAGGTCTTGGACACATCTGTTTGTGTCTCTTCCAGGCTTTGTGATCTGTAAAATATGAGTGTTAAACCCACTTACAGACGGTACTAGGACTTCTTGTTTCAGTAAAACAGTGATAACAGGTCAAATCATGGCTTATGCCGACGGGGTGTATTGGATACAGGAGAATATAGGGAAGTTTCCTCATTAGATTTACCTTAATCTTTACAAGCTCCGTGGACAGTACAGATCCAACATCGTTTGCAGGTTCCGATCACGAAATAGAAGGCATTTTATAAAGTAAATCTAAGAAAGATTTCAATACAATAATTTTACATTCAATATCATCCGGACAATGAGAGCCACGCATGAGACATCTAGAACTTCATTTAATTGTTTTCCGCACATTCAGATAAACACCATCACTAGCGTAAGGCCGCTACCCTCTAGTTTTGGAAGAGAGACGGGACTCAATAGAAATATGTGTTGATCTGCGCTAGAACCCAGGGTTATGGAGGCAGATCAGTAATATGGTGGGAGACACAGGAATTTGAAAAACCAACTGCAAAAATTAACAAACCAGAGAGCGGCAGTGAAGCTAATTCAATGGTTTTTATGCATATTGGCTCACATTAGTATTAATGACTCAGTTTCTGCTGCATACCATGGATTTCACTTAAACCTCTGACTTCCTATTCCCAGGAGTGCTTTGTGTCCCCCCAAGACAAGTTTGTTCCATCGTCACCTACCCAGGCGACACTTTCCAAGTTCTCTTTAAAGTTTTACCTGTCAATAAGTACAATCAAACTTTGCATAGCCTACATTTCAAAGTGCAGTTTGCCCTGATCAGTGAGTCAAACGCTGGATCTGCCCTCCATCCAAAGGCGCCTTTTCAGAACATTTTCTGTCCTCCTCTGGTACCAGGGGTCCCATGTGGAGCTCAGTCGTACCTCTCATCTCTGACCTTGAGCAAGCACAGGCGCTGCCCGGCAACAATGCACCAATTTGTCAAATTAAACCTTGCGCATGCTGAATTAAAAAACTGAAACTCTTATCAAAATAAAAACAATCTGTGAATCACAAAGCCTGACAACAAGCTTTTTGCCCCATATCCCTTGGATTTAGTTGATTTTTGGACCATAGCTAATCTGTGGGCATTTGGGGCCTGGTAAACTGAAACTAGCTGCTGCAAGTGCCCTTCCCTAAGCATGGGAGCGGTTTTTGCAATTAAAATCTTTGTCAAATAAAAATGTGAACGGGGGGGAGGGGGGAACGAATGCATCAATGTCACATTCCAAACGTGAGCCTGCAGGGAGTGCTTTCTGAACCAACTGTTGGTACCAATCCTGCAACTTTGGCTTAAGCACAGTCATGTAGCGCCACAGGCTATACCTGTGTGTCAAAGGTCAAAGAGAAACTATTTTGGCACTTTAAAATGGCACAATTAACACTATAAAAAGTAATTTGTAAGTCTGCCTTAATAACTTATACACAGACCCTCATTGTGAATCTCGAAAAGTAAATACCGACCGTGGACCTAGAGGCATGTTTGTGCAAGCAGGAGTTTAAAAGAGACACTTTGGGACAGATTTACAAAGTTTTTTTGAGGTAACAAATGGCCTAATTCGCAGAATTGGGCCGTTTGCGACTGCAAAAAAGCATTTATAAAGTACAATGTAACCTATTACCGAATCGCAAAATGGGTTTGCAATGCGGTATTAAGAAAGGGTGTGTTTAGGATGTCCCTTCCTAATACCGAATCGCAGTGGTATGTGTAAATGTTTCGCGACCGAAATGCAGTCGCAAAACATTTGCATTTTACCACTTGCTTCAGGTAGGTACAAATGCCTACACAACAACGGACCCAAATACCTAAACGGCAGAATCAACTTCCACGTACCCAAAAGAAACCTCCGATCTTCCAACCTCGCACTGGCCGATACCCCACGCATCCACAGAGCCAGAGCAGGCGGAAGATCCTTCTCTCACATTGCAGCCAAGACCTGAAACGAGCTACCGGCAGACATCAGACGCGCCCCCTCCCTGAACACCTTCAGGAAGACCCTCAAGACCTAGCTCTTCGGCTAAACAGATCTGCGGATCCCCCCACCCCCCTCAGCGCCTTGAGACCCTCACGGGTGAGTAGCGCGCTTACAATTCCCCTGATTGATTGATTGATTGTAGGTGGTAACCCATTCACAAATGGGAAGGGGTCACCAAGGGATCTTTTCCCCTTTGAGAATGTATGTAAAAACATTTTTAAGAGGAGGCAGTGGTACCAGTGGTGCCTACTCTTAAAAAATTAAAAGAAAGCTTTTCATTTTTCTTTTTGAAACACATCCCGTTTTCCTTTAAGGAAAAGAGGCTGCATTTAAAAAACAAAATTGCTGCATTTAAAAAAAACATTGCTTTATTGAAAAGCAATCACAGACATGGTGGTCTGCTGACCCCAGCAGGCCACCATCCTTGTGATTTTTGCGATTCCCATTAGGTTGCACACCGAGACCTACCTCATGAATATTAATGAGGTAGGTCTATTTACGACCCACTGGGAATTGCAAAATGTGTCAAAAACACATTTGTACGTTGGTGTTTGCAATTACCAAATAGTGAATCGCAAAAATGTGCTATTTGGTAATCGAAAACGATTTCGTACGTACATCGGGCCCTTTATATTTAATACGCTTTGTTTTTGATAACTGGTGTTAAGAAATTATTACATACATCTATTTTTGCTGCTTGTATACAAAATAATAACTAATCAGCACATTAGATTTGATCTCATACAGTGCAAAGATCACTTTTGGAATTTTGGGCCAGATGTTTCATTGCACTGATTGCAAAAACGTATCGCAATTGGCTACCAGTATTTTTGCGACCAGTGTGGAATTTTTCAAACTGTCCTGTGTACTGTACTAATACGTAGGTTCGCAAAAATTACATATCCGATATGGTCACAGTCTGGCTACCTCATTAATTTGCATTAGGTAGGTTGCAAATTGCGTCCACATCTTATTGGCCCAAAATCACAGAGATGGTGGCCTGCAAGGGTCAGCAGACGACCGTGTATGTCATTGGTTTTAAATAAAGTTGTCTTTATTTTAAACTATGTGGCCCTCCAATCTGACCCAACGGGCCGCCTACAAGAGCAAATCAAAAAATTAGTAGAGGAGGTGACGGAGAATGGGAGGATCATTAAAAAGGAGCATGACTGAACCCAGGATTCCCCGATTTTACATCCCGAAGATCCACAAGGGCAGAATGCCCCCCCAAGGCAGGCCGACTGTGACAAGCATTGGCTTGGTGCTCGAACCACTGTCACAATACACAGGCTGGTTCCTGAGACCCCTTGTAACACAGACAAACATTAAGAACACCAAACATCTGCTGACCCTACTGTAAGAAGTAAAGTATGATCCCTCAACAGAGACACTGGTCTGCTTTGACGTTGAGGCGCTATATTCAAGCACCCTGAAGGAGGAGAGTCTATGCGTGATCAACAACCTATCACTAGAACAGGAATGGACCTGGGCTGCCCCTATCCGTTGGATAATGAAATTGGCAGAATTGGACATTGCGGAGAATTTCTTCAGCTTTGAAGATCAAATCTTTTTATAGCGCCACAGGACTTCCATGGGGAGCACCTTTGCTCCAAGCATTGCCTGCCTCTACATTGAGGAAGGAAATATCGGGGCCAATAACCCATATGAAGACCGGATACGACTATGGCGGCGATACATCGATGACATCTTGGTCATATGGCATGGGAATGACACTACCACTGAACCTTTTCAAGGGACAGCTCAATGAAAGGAACCCATCACTCAGCTATACAATGACAACGAACAGATCCCACGTTTCCTTTTAGGATGTCAACAGCACAGCGAAAGACGGAAAACTGAGCAGCTCCCTGTACACTAAACTCACCAACCGCAACAGTCTGTTACATTTTAACAGCGCACACCCTCGGGCACTAAGGGAGAACTTACCAATGGGCCAGTTCTTACGAATCAGGCTAAATTGCCTCAACATCCAAGATTACAAGATCGAAGCGAAGAGACTCAAGAATAAACTGAAGGAAAGAGAGCATCCTGAGCGGATTATTACCAAGGCACAAAAGAGAGCACAAAATGTCCCTAGAGAGGCCCTGCTGGAAACCAATAGGAAGCAGGACACAAAGTCCATTATCTCTGTGAGTAGATACAACTCTTAATCCAAAAACAAAAAAAGGATCATAAACAAACACTGGCGCATCATCACTTCATACCAACTGCCTTCGATAAACCACTATTCTCATTTAAGAGAAACAGAAGTATCAGAGACAGACTAGTACACAGTAACACATGGCAGGGGAACTCTGAACGCCAGACCACGCTGTGGGACCTTCCCCCGTCAAAGGACACCTTCCTTGCGGAAATTGCTCGGTTTGTCCTTTAACTTCACAATCAAAAACAACTGACCTCGGTCTTACCACCCCCGGGAGCAGAGGGTTCACACGAATTGCAATTGTAACAAAGTGATATATGTTATCCTCTGTCCATGTGACCTTCGCTATATTGGAATGACAACTAGAAAGATCAAGGTTGCATAAGCGAGCACCCGAGCACCATACGATGCAGGAAAACAGCAAAAAGGTTGACATTCGCACTTTCTATAGAAGAACCATAGCGACAAAGATCTGAATTGGTCTATTATCGAGAAACTCATGGCTCAACCTAGGAATAACACCTAGCTGCTAACAAAGGAGCAGCGATGGGTGTACAAACAGGGTCTTCACAATGAAATTCCATGGAACTAACTCAGCACCCGTTAGTCGCACCCATCAGTGTCTTGAATTGCCCAAGGATAACCTCCACTGCCTGATGAGGGACCCATGGCGGAAATGTAACATGTGCTCTCTCTTCTACCACAGCAGCAACCAGACTAGGGCACCAACAGCCAAACACCTTAGAGCCATACATACGTGTACATGAATATCACCACACACAGTCCCTAAGTTAAGAATACCAATTACAGACACCTCGCACAGCGAACATATGGATCAAACAGCTTGTTTCCTGGACCATTTGTTCACTGAAATGCGTTTCTATGCTAAGGCATATGGAGAACATACCATCCATGTCTCCCTGCTGGGATCACTTCCCACTCTAACATATCTTTATACGGATCTGGCGCCTGATCTATATAAATTACATCACCACTTTGGGCTGGTATGAGATGCAGTACCGACACAGGCCATTTATGTTCCTCGACTACTGATAAAATTACTAGTGCGATCATTACAAGAAAAGTACACTTCCCAGTGATAACAATGTATTCATCACGCAATAGTGTGAGATAATTGACATATTTTGTGTCCCCCATGGCTGCCTCCCTCGCTACTGCTCACATTTTGTATGGGACATGTAATCCCTGGCAATATGCCGCTGTGAGCGCTTTTTCAACACCGTCTAACAGCTAGTGGTTATCTAAATATCCTATCGCCGCGGCACATCCCTAGGTGGAAGCCTAGTTCGTTTCTCTGTTTATTGTAAACAAAAGCCCAGATGAGGTCATGAACGATGGTCCAATGTATGTATATAAAAAATGTGTTTTCTCTTTAAATGCACCACACACCTTCCTGCAGAAGGCCTGCATGGAAGATATATATTTACACCTCTGTGTGACACAAGAGGTGTAATAGTGGTGCACTTTCACGACGTCCCTCACTACAGTTCCGATACTGACTCCGGGTTTTCAAAAATAAGTGCGTGTATGAGACTGAACAAAACACCAATGAGTGGAACATAAATGTGTGCACATTCTCCAGCATGCAAATTTTGCATGCAAAGTGGAGACATATGTGTGTCAAGGAGGGTGAATCACATGATAGCCAACATCCTCATACCATGTATATGTTTACTTGCAGGTATATTCCTGAGTGGCAAGTATCACACGTTATGTGCGTTCTTTGAGTATTTTTTCATGCCATACACAAAAAAACAACACGTAAGACACGTCATTGGGGGAGTGACATGTTTGCAAACCCACCCTGATAAAAGCCCAGGACCTTTTTAGGCGTGAGTACAGGGCTGAAATGTGTTGGTGTTTTAGGATCATAGGACAATTACATCCTAATACCCCTCTATAGTGTTTATTTTTAACCCTCTCACCCACCCTACTAATAAAGGGATACCTTGGGAGTGGGTGAGGAATTTTATCTTTAAAGTTACGCCCCCTATTTAACTATCTTCCTGTAGTATGGTGGAGCCCACCCTGACCTCAAGGAGTCAGGATGAACCCGATGATGAAGCATGACCCTACTAGAGTGGGTGAGGGTTATATAAAGAAAAGGGTTTTTTCCCTTCCCCACTCCACTAAAAGTGGTGCACAGGTGTGGCACATTACAGATTATCCCTTTTTTCCTTGTGGAGACACTTGAACTCCGGAAGGGATACTCTACGGTTAGTAGTATCCCTTCATCCTCAATCAAGAGGAGCTCTCTACCCTTCAGCGGCCGTTAAGTTCTCTGAACCGCCAGACCCCTAAGTTTTGAGTATTTTATTTTAAGCTGCCCATTTCCCTCGAGGGAAACAGGGCTGCTTTTGAAAAAATATTTAAAAAAATATTTAAAAAAAGGTTTCTCTGAGAGTTAGCGTAATCGCCTCAAGCACTGCCTCCCCCCCAGAAACCTTTTTAACAATTCTCAAAAAGTAAGTCTAAATGGGCCCTCTTCCCTTTTGCAAATGAGTTACAAATCCAATTTGGGCTGCAGTCATTTTTCAATGGTTTGCAACTGAAATTCTGGTCACACACAATTCATACATATGACACCAATTCACAATTTGGAAGGGTTGCCTACAACACACCCCTTCGTCTAATTGTGAATTAGTATCCATTTGCAAATCCCTTTAAGGAGTCAATAAACTTTACCGCCTCCTAAAATAGGATTTGCATGCAGGAAAAAAATACTGTGCTGTCACAAATGCTCCTATTTCGCAAATCGCTGAATTAGCAACCTCAAAATAGATAAGCATATCTGTCACTTTTTCACATTTCTGCCTAAAAAGTTTGACGAGCTTACGCCCTTATCGTTAGTGGCCTTCCTGGGGCTCAGAGCTAATGGCTGTTTTTCACAAGTGATCACGTGATGTTGCCAACTGCCCAGCTTCAAAGTCTTAAATTTGAAGAAAGCCCTTACATCACTGCCGCTCCCTTCTAGACCACATCTGCCTGTCCACGGATCCTAAGACACTTGTTCCTTGTAGAGGAAGGGTAATGCAGACATGGAGGACTCTTTGACCACGTAGGGGGACCGATGCGCTCTGGATGAGTGAAGTTTGTTGAGGGTAATATATCGCTGGGCAGTGTTGGAGAAGAATGACTTCTACTCTGGAAGGATGGAGGAACAAAGGTCCCCTGCTTGTACTTGGATGATACACATAATTGGAATGGTGTTGGAATCAGGGTCACAGTTCACAAAGGCACGGAAGATATTTGGAGACTATATTCAGGTCGTAGCTAGTCAAGAGGCTTACTCCAAGAGATGACGGGTATTGTAGTCTGTCTACTAACAAGTTGGAATATTAAACCGGGAGACCTGAATTTAAGAGTGGAGAGGTGCTCAGCAAACTGTACAATGCAGAGTAGACAGTTTTAGTTCTAGTTTGGGTGAAATAAGAGAAACTAAGAAAAGAACTTGCTAAAAACAGAAGTGGTTGTGGGTGCAGAAAAAATGGTTGTTGAGGAGATGTGGAAGAACATAATTTGGCTTTCAGTAGGAAAATTTGGACACTTGAGGAACACGTCCATTGTGTTGGGATGGACACAGTCAAAATATTGGCTTTATTTGGGAGACAGATGTGAGCCTTTCTTAAGGAGAGCAGGTTTAATACCCAACTCTATACCCGTACCCGTACATTCGCATACAACAGGAGTGGGCCCTTTCATCAATTTCCCTAAAGTAGCAGCAGTAGGCACTCACATAACTAGTACTGGGCACTTTAATCAATTCTGAATTAGATGGTAGCAGTATAGATGCTTTTGGCAGTTCTTTGGAGACAAGACTTGCTTGCATAAAACAAACCCAAACTAGGGCCAACCACCTAGTTTTAACGTGGCACACAAGTGTCTGCATGGGCCACCAGCTAGTTACCTAGTACGTAGGACTGAAGGGTATCCACCCCCTGGATCACTTTAGTCTGGAGACCTTTCTTTCACAGAGGCTCCTCAACCTAAATGTAAACCACAAGATTCTCATTATTAGATCCCAGACTTCGAAACCTTCTACATCTCTTGCTTCCTAAGAAACCTTCTCCATAGTTCTGCCACTGTTGGCTTTTGTGTTTATCCTGCTGTTCTCATGGTTCCCATTTTTGACAGTGAAGCACCTGGATACAGTTTGGTCTGTAGTGCACACTCATTAACTAAGTAAAAATAAAAAAAATTTAAACAAATAAATAATTAAACTAAGAAAGAAAGGAAGAAAGAAAGAAAGAAAAACAACAAAGAAAGAAAGAGAGAGAGAAAGAAAGAGAGAGAGAGAGAAAGAAAGAGAGAGAGAAAGAAACGTTGATGCCATCCAGAAGATAAAGTTAGGAACAGTCCATCAGCTTGCAGGATAGCTTATTGGGCTGAACGCTCGCCGCTGACCTATGCGGTGATCTGCAAGTCATGAGTTCATATTCCGGAAAGGCTGACATAGCTTTTTATTTTTCTGAGGCCATTAAACTGCGTAAGAGAGAATTGGTTAAGAGTAGCCTCTGTTATCTATGAAACTTATGTCAGGCACCCGTACTGTTTGCAACTCTAAAAACACGCGCCAGGTCATTGGCTATCAGAGAGGGGGCGGGGCACCAGCGTGACAGGACCCTATGGTTGGGCCCTGTTGTGAGCTGAACTCGATGGTGTGTGGCCCGAGAGCACCAGGGTTGGGAGCTGCAAATAACCGCGAGGCTGGTGAGTGTCGGCGCCACATTTGGGTCCAGCGCCTCCTCAAACAGAGGCGCGTCCGGTCCACGCCGTCGGCTGCGTTTGTGGTGACACCTGCATATTTCTAAATTAAATGCAAGCCATTAGCCGGGCCCGGCAGCCGCGCTCCCCCAGCGTTTAATGCCCGGGTGATTTAATGGACTCGGGAATAAATCAGCAAGATGAAAGATGAATAAAAATACTGAGGTACAGGCCTGAGGGCTGAGTGTAAAAACCCGAGTCACGTGCTCAGGGCATGAGATCGGAGTCAGGGCCTGTGAGAAAGGAAGGGGTCGGTCAAGGTGTTGTAAAATGCGCCAGACATTAACAGGGAGGAGGAGATGAAACACCGCCTGGTCTTGCAGAATTCTACGCACGGTATGCGAGGAATTTTACCAGCAAAATACACCCCATAGGGCATGGGTACTCGCAGACATTTTCCTGGATGTTTGGTCTTTGGTGTGACTGAGGGCCGCACTGATGCCAGCGCTGGGTGGGGTGGGGGCGTAAAGTGGGTGTAGGGGAGGTGAAGCATGTAAATATAATGGCTGAACTCAATTGAACAGTGTGATTCCAGAAAACCTGGGACGAATCCCGGCTTCCCCACTTGACCAAATTGTATGATCCAGGGCAATTGTTTTATTTCAATTTCCCTTCTTTTTCTTCATTATCACATATAAGAGGACCTCGAAATATATGACTTCAGGATACGTGCTGTACAAAACCTTCTCCTGTGTTTGGACGTGTCAGTAACGGCACTGATATCAGGGTGGGGGTGGGAGGGTAAGCATGAACATTTCCAAATTCATCTTTGAAAAACCATCACTTCAAAAAAATACCTCTGAATGCACTGCTATAATCTGAATCACTAAGGTGAAATGGTTCTACCAGTGGCATAGCAAGGGGGGGCGGTCCGAGTTTTGGTGGCGGCGGCACGCGGCACCTTTACCCTCCTTGTCGCCTGTCTCCCTGCCCCACCACCCCCGCTCTTACCTGCAGCTCTCGCGGGGCAGCAAACACAGGGACCGCCATGGGCGGCAAAAGGTCTAGCTACACCACTGGGATCTACAGGTTAATGAAATACACTTTTTGAATTTTTAAAAGACTATCACATTTTTACACGTTTACTGTCTATAAAAACGAAGTTGTTCCTAAAGTTAAGGGCCTAGTTACTTCCTTTCTTTAACTGCAATTAACCTTTAAATAAGTACTTGCTGTTTATTTAACATTTTTTAAATGTTAGAGCTGGGTCTAGTAAACAGCAGCCCAGTGCCGCATGTAAAGGGCAGGAAGGCCGCGTTGCGGCCCCCGGGCTGTACTTTGAGTATCACTGCCTTAAGGTGACTAATAACAAGGGTGAATAAATACTTCTGTGTTCAGAGTAAGTCAGTTGCGAAGCAGAACCGCTCAGTTTACGGTTTTGAATCCTGATTTCCACAGACGTGTGATTGATGCAAGTTCTAACGGTATTAGTGCGGTATTGCGTAAAAAGACGGGAGGTGTGAGAATGTGGTCAGATTTGCATCAAGGATGCCACTGGCCGCAACGTATACATCCAGAAGCCAGTAAGATAGATCAATGTATTAAAGCATGTGTTAAAGCATCATATCCGGAAGCCAGTAAGGTAGATCTGTGTATTAAAGCATCATATCCAGAAGCCAGTAAGGTAGATCGGTGTATTAAAGCATCATATCCGGAAGTCAGTAAGGTAGATCGATGTATCGATGTATTAAAGCATCATATCCGGAAGTCAGTAAGGTAGATCGATGTATTAAAGCATCATATCCGGAAGTCAGTAAGGTAGATCGATGTATTAAAGCATCATATCCGGAAGCCAGTAAGGTAGATCGGTGTATTAAAGCATCACATCCAGAAGCCAGTAAGACAAGTGCTTTAAAAGCGAAAAGAAAAGTGCAGGTACTCACCAAATTGAGCTATGACCGAGGGGGTGTGGCGAGAAGGGGGTTTAGGGGTGGGGCCAGGGGGCAGGCTACCGGGAAACAGTTACTGGGAATCAAGATTCTCTTGGCTTGAGTGATAACAGATACAGTTGTGCAGTCTGTGTTTTCAGAAACGTGGTGCTAGAATAATTTTCGGTGTCAGGGTGCTGCGGGTCATGTTACATCTCTGAAGTCATAGGGATTGTAAAAAGCCAAGCATCACGCAAAAGCACAAGGGCAGCAAATGGGAGCCACGCCCAGCATGAAAGTGGTAACAGTGTGGTATCTAACTGGTCTTGCATGGTGTGGTAGCACACTGTCATTTACAGACAACACATTTTCCATTGACATGGCCACTTCATTTGCACAGATATGCAGTTTTACTGCTAAAACTATGCAGTGCACCAACGATAATGTGCGGAATCGGGTTCCAGCCTGTGGTGTAGGCAGTAGTGCTTAATTTGTAAAAAGAAAATAAGTGCCAGGGCCCTCGTCAAGAGGCCACCACAGCTTTCTCCACCCATTGCCAGCGCTGCCAATGACACTACCAACACAAGAACTAACCATCACACTCCTACAAGTGCGACACTTCTGACTTTTCGAAGCCCCCAAAGCTTTAAGAATGACTTGGGCAGCTGGTATTAGTTGTTTTTATTGCATATTGAATTAATAAACAACTGTTGTTCTGCTCATCTTTTAATTGCACAGACAGCGCTACCATATGGCAGCTGCCATAAGTGCAGGTATTGACAATTACATTCTGGTGACAAGCACCATAATCCACCGGCTCAAATTAAGCACTGGTAGGCAGTGTGTTATGGTCCTGAGTGCAAGGCAGAAAATGGGCTCCTGGCCCCTGTTTGATCTGTGAAATACAGCAATAATCTGGGTTCAGTGGGCCCCCCCAGGCCTCTGTGCCACTGCACCTGCTGCACCATTAGAAGCTAGACCCTGTCTCCAGAGACCATTTATCTTTTGCGCATCACCCAGTAAAGTGTCATGCTTTGTTTTGATCCTATTACATTCTTCCATGCCACTTCAGAATTACAAAAGCCAGTACTGCTTCACGTGTCCTTTCTTCTAAGTTTGAAATATTTGTAAAGTTAATTGACAGGTTTTTACCTTTTGTTGCATTAGCAAGAAATGACATCCCACAGCCTTTCAAAAATCCTCTCACTCTGCAGTCAGAGAAATAAAAGTAAACATCAAACTCCATTTTAAAAGAATAAGCAGCAATTTGTCAGGCAAGATTTATCGCCTGACGTTTGACCTCTCTGACAGAAGGAAAAAAAGAACATTGAAAGGCATCTTTTTGCTCTATCACCTTCTTAACTTCAGCACGGTTATTTCGGGGGGTCATCCCATACTTCTAGCCCCTGTGCCACTTCCTGGGGGTTAACAGCTCAACACAAATGTAAAAAAAAACAAGAAAAAAAATGAATCCCAAAAATAATGCAAGAGATGATGCTCACTGAGCACCAGCATTGGCCTTGATGAAAGCCATGAGCCCAACTTACCTTTTTTATCCCCTAAAGATCTCTGCAGCAGGCAATGCATGGGTGGAGGGTCCAGCAGCTGCAGGAATCGAGTCCTGGGGGGGTGAGAGAGCTTGGACCCACTTAAATATTCCTAATCAACCAGATGATCTTTTCTCGCTGTTTGTGAGGTAAGAGGGAGAAACGTTTAAAGTCAATAATTCAATACAGTGTAACCAACATAGTCACACAATAACTCACTCGACAACTACATCTGAGATTAGTAAAGTTTGATTATAGATTCAAAAATAGATTGATATAAACCGATCTTAGCATCACAGTATAGAAATACAGGACAAACAAAATGAGTCCAAATCTCCTAAATAGATTTACTCTTTATAACGATAAGCATACAACTAGTTCTGTTATGACGGTGCAAGTAATAAGGAGAAAGAATTGAGTGTTAAATTGCATTAATTAGTTACAAAGGTACGCATGAGCATGCTATCTATCCCTATCCTACCTCAAAGGGACAACACTAAATTAAGAAGAATGAATATCAGTCAGAAATAGAAAGGCATCAGCGGTCAGAGTCTTCAGTAGAAGAAACTCCAACTAAGAGTTAAGTAGCATAAGCTACACAAAACAGAAGAGGTCTGCACCTTATGAAGTCCTAAGATGTTTTTCTGACCCTCACTACATTACAGCATAAGATATTAGTTGCATTCAAGGTAAATCACATGATCAGCTCCAGTAACCTTTCACGATTCCAGCTCAAATTGGATTCTGGCACCATCTTTCCCATATCGATAAGTTGTTACTTCTTTCGTCCTTGGGCATAGTTCTCCTCCTCCATGGGAACTCGTCTTCTTGCTTGTTACCGCGTTTCTCCTTGCCAAATCCATCTTCACATACCTTGCTATCTAACTAAAACAAAAACTCTTCTTTTCAAACTAATGAGGCTTTGTTCGCACCTGCAGTGGGAACAAAAATACAAGCAAACACATTCTACATTGAAGGTTAAATGCAAATTAAATGTGACTTTAAGGTAAGCTTGTACTGAACCTATGCTTAAGGCCACAAAATCATGTGAACTTAACAGTGCACAGGGTTATAAATACGTGCACATCTCTACACATTATAGCAAATGCAATTTCTTAGTGAATGAATAAAATGCAAAGATTACAAAGACTGTAATTTCCTAATACACCAATATGAATATAATTTCTTGTTATATGTATAAATATCCAGGCACTAGTCTATGCATTCATCATACTATTAGCTTCACAATGAAACACGTTATAAGTTCAGCTTTCTCTCAAATATTAATATATAAGTATTGCAGGAAATTCTAGTAATCGCCTTTCTAAGCACACAGTTTAATTTTTCTCAGGAGTTGTCACTTGGAGTACTTTAAATATACAATACCCCATCTTCCATTAGTAACGTTAATCACACAGAATATATCCGAGTGCTGACTACGCATGATTATAATGCACTCCTACAGTATCTGAGGATCGAATCAAGATTCTGCTGCTCCTGGGGCCTTGCTTGCTGGGTCCGTGATGGCGCTGGATGCAGGAATCCAGTACTGGGTCCTTGGCTGGCACTGGAGGGAAACCTGCTCAGCGGCTGCTGCTCCTGGCCGCCCATCATCGACATTCCTCGCTGCTGTATGGCAAAGAAGGAAGGAAAGCCATTGCTAACTGCATTTTCAAAGGGCTTCCTTTCCGCCACACAGTGACCTGTTTGGTGACGTCACAAGTTGTGCTGACGTCAACGTGCTTGTCACTGGCAGTGTGAAATGCTAATCATGTGAGCATGAGCCGCAGAGTAGAAATGCTGTGAATGCTCACATGATCACCATTTCTTTGGGAAATCCCGACATCCTGCAGGGAGTACCAGTATTCTCCCTGGCCATGGAGAAGTTCCGGTACTCAAGGGGGGAAAAGTAGAAGTGCCAGTACTAAGGACCAGTGAGTTCCGGCCTATTTAAAGCAGTGAGTAGGATAAATCGGTGTACCAAAGCATCACAGCCAGAAGCCAGTAAGATAGATCAGTGTACCAAAGCATCACAGCCAGAAGCCAGTAAGGTAGATCGGTGTACCAAAGCATCACAACCAGAAGCCAGTAAGATAACTCGGTGTACCAAATTATCACATACAGAAGTCAGTAACATAGATCAGTGTACCAAAGCATCACAACCAGAAGCCAGTAAGATAACTCGGTGTACCAAATTATCACATACAGAAGTCAGTAACATAGATCAGTGTACCAAAGCAGCACATACAGAAGTCAGTAAAATAGATTGCTGTACCAAAGCATCACATCCAGAAGTCAGTAAGATAACTCGATATACCAAAGCATCACATATAGAAGTCAGTAAAATAGATCTCCGCGCCAAAATATCACATCCAGAAGTCAGTAAGATAACTTGATGTACCAATGCTTCACATCCAGAAGTCAGTAAAATAACTTGGTGTACCAAAACATCACATCCAGAAGCCAGTAAGATAACTTGGTGTACCAAAACATCACATCCAGAAGCCAGTAAGATAACTTGGTATGCCAAAGCATCACATCCAGAAACCAGTAAGATAGATCAGTGTACCAAAGCATCACATACAGAAGAAAGTAAAATAGATCGCCGTACCAAAATATTGTGTGTATATATATATATATGGATTCTTAATGATTACAGTGATTACATATGTTTCATACTTTTAAACACATCACCCAGGTTAAGAAAATTAAATCATATAAGGAATATAAGTGTCATATATGAGTATATAAATGTATTTTCGTTATGTATAAAGGGTGGAGACTAAATTACACTGCTCCTGTCCCCCTCTCATGGCTAGGATAGCCATCACAATATCACATGAATCTTATCTCATGAGACCAACTCAATTCATACTTTGAAAAATAATATGAACATACCCTGGTCCAATCAAAAGACTAAGCAAAAGACTATAAGTGATACCATACATGAGGGAAAGATGATAAGCAAATCCCTCTGCCACTGAGTCGGGCAGCTGTGTACAAACGTAACTGTCCTTAGCTTCCATAGTATCAACATAGTCATAAAGCAGCTTGAAATAAGCATTTGAAGAAAAATCCCCCCTAGAAGAATCTATGTGCTATGTCTTAAAATCAAAAGTACGCAAATCCCCTAGTATGGGAGCAGGAACACTGAGGGTAGGCTTAAGCTTGGGCTTAGCCAGTGTGGAAGGGGTGGACGAATATAATCAAAACAATTAGCCCTACAACAATAGCTACTAATGCGCCAGATACTATAAGCCTGTGTCTATTATGGTTACTAGTTTCCATGACATATGTGAAAAAACAATTAGGAAACATAATAATTGGTGGACTAACAATTTTGCAATGAAACATACGCAAACACCCAACAAGTATTTCATATCAAAAATTCACTTTTTATTCTTTTTTTCATATATAAATGTTAATTCATTCTTTAGTCATTTTTTAGTTTACTTTAAATTATCCATATATTAAAAAGAAGAAACCATGGAATTGTTATCTAAAAAATCAAATTTGTACTTTCATTATTATATCCTTCACAAGATTTTTTTAGAGAAATGCTAATCTATGTATTTCAGACACACATATGCACTCATACTTGTCTATCTAATATCGCCACTTTTGTTAAAAACTGTGATTCTTCAATGTATACATTTTTAGCGATAAAGCATGATCAATTGATCAGGTCAAACCAATTAAACTATATGTTAAATATATTTTTTGTCAGTTCTTTTCTCTGTATTGATAGTACAATTTATTCAAAGCATTATAATTTTTTTATATATCTGAAAATACATAGGGTAAACAGAGGCATTCCTATATGCCATGGCTAAGAAGATAGAATCCTACGCGCGTTTCGGCATTACGCCTTCATCAGGTAGCCATGTATGATATAAAATCTGAAAGAAAGGATTTAAAATTGTCGGGGTTACATAGTATAAGTCCTACTTACATTTATACTTCATACACATTAGTGTTCATTCTTAGTGATTACATTGTCACAGGGAAAGGTTAGCACTAGATTTAAAAGTAAAAATAGTGTGTAAGGTTGAAGGAAAAGAATGAGTGATCCAAAAAAGAATTAAAAAAGTTAAAAGATAGTGGTATTCACCCATACGCGTGACCTCCATATCACACAGATTTAAAATATCTATACAGAAGTGCCTACCCAGTTAGTGTCTGAAAACAGGCATATTCAATGGGTGCAGATCTGACTATTACCTTTTTATGGTCAGTACAGTTAATAGTTAAGGCTGTTTTTTTCTAAAAAAAAAAGCTTGATATGGAAATCAGGACTCCAAGACTGATTCTTCTTGATTAACTTCTCTAGAACAATGGAGGGGCGGCGGGATGAGAGGAGAACAAAAAATGATTTTAATAGCTCGTCGCGTTTATGACATTGAGACCAATATTTAGAACGTGTGGGGGTAAAACAATCTTACTTGTAAAATGGGTCATGTGGATAGCTCTCATTTGATTGCAGTATAATGGTGATTCCCTGCAAAAGTTATATATGTTGTTACCTTGTGCTTATAACGTCTCTAGAATTAGTAGTTTGGAACAATATGTCAAAGCGCTAGAGGACAGACATTAGTTGGCTATATATACTTTAATACTTTATAATGAGTGATATACGTCCCTGTATGTTCTTTAAAGATTACTGGTCTCAAGTATTTACGTTATATCCCTGTTCTTAAACTTAGGCAAATATAAGACGGCCGCTTGCTAAGGTAGATGTCTCTTACCCGTGATTTGAAAATTACATGGCGTGCACTAGAACCGCGAGCATTCTCCAGAGCTGAGGGTCGCCTGGTTAGTAAATCTATGTGTGTACGCGCTGCTTTCATGCATCCGTCGCCGTCTGTCTGGAGGCTCGTCCGAGCTGCTCTCAGTATGCGCGTTGGTACATTGCAGGTACGGGCAACCCGGAAGTTACTGTTGCATCTTATAGATGGTATTTATGTATTACAGCTTTCCCGCGCTCGTCGGTCAACTAGCTCCTGATTGGATTATTTCAGGAGGTACAGAGTGACGCCATAAGTTGGTCTACTTGTGGCGACCATGTTGGTAGTGTGTAAACAGTGAATACAGTTGCCGGAAAAAATAATAAGACTCACAGTTTAGGTAACTGTGACGTCCATATTGACACTATGTTGGTGTCTAATAAGGGTACAAAGTCTCATTTAGATTCCTAAGAGGGCCCTGGTAAAAAATGGGAGGGGAGGGGGAGCGAGAAAATGTTTTTAAGAAAACGGACTACCCTACTCCACAGATTATATGGGTAAATGCGGCAGCCATGTTGGTAGTATTTAGATGCTAGTTCTAATTAGCAATGTAGGACCTCATGAGGGATCTAGGGCCCAAAGTAATCAGTTTATGATACTGAAATTCGGTATTCATTGTGTGTATATGAAGATGAATATTATATGTTAAAAAAATCACACGATCACAGGCTGTACAGTCTGTACAGTGACAAGTTCTACCAGAATGTGTAGTCAGGCGTTATTGAATCTAATTGCTTGGTCCCAAGGAATTTCACTATTCATGCCTTTTAGGTATGTATCTAAGGTAAAAATCCAAAAGACTTCCCTACGTTTTCGTATTTCAGTACTTAAGGGGCCTTTTGTGTGGATTTTCTCAAGGATAAGCCATTTAATCTCCTCGGTCGAGTGGTTTGCATCTATATAATGTTTTACTAATGGAGCATTAGTTTTTCTGGTTCTGATGGCAGACCTGTGTTCAGTAAGCCGTGTTTTCATGGTCCGTGAGGTCTCTCCCACATATCTAGTTTCCATGACTTCACTAAAATCAGACCACTGAGTAGAAAATAGCAGCAAACTGAATTTTCTCTGTATGTTCCACTTGTGCAAATGGCAAAACTGAGTCCAACCACGAAATGTGATTAACTTATTTGCAAAGTCTTCATGAGTCATCCCTAACCCTACTCCATGTTCTTCTCAAATGACAACCTTAAGCTTTTTCTGCAGCCTCGGGCCCGGGGAATCTTCTCAATTCTTTTTAAAATACAGTTTGTTAAAATGCCACTTGTTAAAATAACATAACATGTGTATTTGTAAAGCGCATGTTCACCCAGAAGGGTATCTTGGCGCTGAATAACAGATGTTTATTGTTACCCAAGTCTAGGACTATTGATCTGGAGCTTCAATGTGCCGCTACTAACTTGATGTCTATGATTGCCCTGGGTTCGGCAGTACCTACGGCAGTGTGTGCTCCTCTATACCCAACAGAGTACACTCCCAAAAACAATGCCTCTTGGAATTCCTTCCTGCTCCCGGATGGGGAGGAATTGTCACATTCCTTGGCGTCTCTTAAACCATCCAACCATTTCAGTTATCCACTTCCCGCTAAGTTTCTCAAAGATCTCAACGCGGCCATTATCCCTCTCTGGACCAGGATCATCCAACAATCTCTCATACAGGGGAGGATTCCCGACTGCCTTAAGACACACCCATCCCCAAGAAGCCTAATGCAGACTTAGCGGATCCCAATAACTTCCGTCCGATCACCAGCATCATGTCTTTAGCGAAATTGCTCGAGAAATGCGTTCACACACAGCTTTGCGACCACATCGAGAAATTTCAGCTCCTAGACCGACACCAGTCAGGCTTTAGAACAGGTCACAGTACAGAAACAGCTCTAACTCACATCGTTGATGACGCCTTGAGGGCTCTTGACCAAGATGCTCCTTGTCTTCTGATCCTTCTTGAATTGTCCTCTGCTTTTGACACTATCAAACATGATAACTTGATTACTCTCCTTCAACATAGGATGCGGTTATCTGGCCCTGTCTTAAATTGGTTTGCCTCTTTCCTGCATAACCGAACCCAAAGAATCAAAGTCAACCATTCTCTGGCTGCAGGTACCCCGGTCTCTATTGGGGTACGTCAAGGATCTGCACTCTCGCCCATGCTCTTCAATCTCTTCATGGAACCTCTAACTGCTATTCTGAACTGTGCTAGCATTCAGTACCATATGTACGCGGATGACACGCAACTGTATTTGAAGATCTCCTCTCCAGATGACATTAAAACTCTTAATGGGGCAATTAAAAAAACTCAACAATGGCTAACTGTTAGACTTGGCATCTTTTGGCATGTTTCCCCTGAGTTTTTGCTTTCTGACCTCCCTGTTTTGACTCTGTTTGTGCTGGCTTAGTGTTTCTGCGCACTTTTCTCACTGCTGATCAGTGGTTAAGTGCAAGTGCTCCTGTGGTAAAATGTGTTATGGATTGGTGTTTCCATGATTGGCCTATTTGATTTACATGTCAGTCCCTAGTAAAGTGCACTGCGTGTGCCAGGGCCTGTAAATCAAATGCTGTTGGTGGGCTGCAGCACTGGATTGTGCCACTCACACAAACAGCCCGTAAATGTGACTCTGGCCTGCCATTGCAGAGCCTGTGCGCAGTCTGGTACTGCCATGTCGACTTGGCAAGTACACCCACTTGCCAGGCCCTAACCTAACCTTCCCTTTTCTTACATGTCAGCCACCCCTAAGGTAGGCCCAAGGTACCCCTGTGGGCAGGGTGCAGTGTATGTGTATGTGAAAGGTAGGACATGCCCTGGTGTGTGTGGCTTGTCCTGATAGTGAATTACTGCCAATTTCGTTTTTCACTATTGCAAGGCTACCTGTTCCCCATAGGACAGAATGGGAAGTTTGTTTATAACATCTTATAAACCTAGCTGGCCCTGGGAACTAAGTAGGAAAATAAAGTTTAGTATGCCTGAACTCAGAATCTAAAGATGCATCTTTTAGTGAAGGTGATTTTTACATTCTGTGTTTGAAAATACCCCTTTTAGAAAGTAGGTATTTTCTTGCTCAGTCATCCCGTGTGCCTCTGCTGGAATGTTGATTGCCTGTCTGGGTTTTGGATGACAGAAGGCTGGGGAGCAGGAGTGGCTCCAGATAGTCTAGGTGGGTCAGGAAAGGGCTGATTAGACCTGGGCTTCAATTGGGGAAGGGGAGGAGATTTCCTTGCACCTCAAAGGGCCTGGTCTGCCTCTGACAATGCCGTCTCCACCTCCCGCCAGGAAGTCACACCAGAGAAGGCAGAACTGGTTCTGGCTGGGCACAGACACTCTCTGCCTAAGAGATCAAAGGATTTTGGGATATAAATATTGGGGCCCAGACCCCTGAACCTTAAAACTCTTTTGGACCAAGAAGACTCCCAAGAAGAAGAGCTGGAGAAGCTGTGAGGAGGAACTACCACTTTGCTGTGTGCTTTGCTGTGTTGGCCTACAGTGGCTGCTTCTGTCTTGGGCAGTGAAAGGACTGGACTTATCTACTTTTGTGAGTTTCTCCAAGGGCTTGAGGTAGAGCTTGCCCCCCTGTTCAAGAAGTCTCAGGCACAGCAAAGACTTCAAGCTCTTCTGCCCTCAGTACTGGGGACTGTGTGTTTTGTGCTGCAACAGAAGAAAAAGCAACCCGACGCCGTCTACGACGCCGCTGCCGACTCCGTGTCCTGAAGGCACCGCAGAGGGCACTGCCGCAACGCCGTGACCCTGGTCTCACCGATGACGCCTGCTGATGCCGCCACTGAGCCGCTGCTTGCACCGCGACCTGTGGGCACCGCACTCCGCACCACCTCGCTTCACGACGACGCCTTGGTATCCCCGACGACGCCGCTCCACGCCGAAATCGACGCAGCTGCTTGCACCGTGGTTCGAGGGCACCGCTCATAAAGTTACACGATGCACCGCCCTCATCCCGCACCACAGCCTTGGCCTACCGACGCCGGCGCCATCGACTCCAGTTCGTCAGCTGACAACAGCGCTTCAGCAACGCCGCTGCTTGCACCGTGACCTGCCAGCACCGCGACGAGCACCGCCGTCACTTCGCACCGCGACCCTGGTCTCACCGACGACACCATCTGATGCCGCCACCGAGCCGCTGCTCGCACCGCGACCTGAGGGCACCGCACGCCGCACCGCTGCACTTCGCACTGCAGCACCCGACGCCTGCCGACGCCAGCGCTCCTGACTTCAACAGAGAGGAGTTCGATCTGCAACACGTGTGACTTCGAGGGCCCCGACGACTCCTGCACCGACCTCCGGAACCGACGCCTGCGGACACCGTGCTTTCGGAAGCTCAACGAGAGGTCACCGACGCCCTGCATTTCTAAAAGGTACTGTTTGCGGGTCTTCCCGACAACGTAGCTGGCCCGCGACGCCGCGGTCAGCCAGAGCTATTTGGATTTGTTTGCTCACGACGCCAGCTATCGACATCAAGGAACTGTTTTTCAAGCATATTTTGATAACTGAAGATTTTTAAGTACTGTATTGTGGATTTTTATCGTTTTTGGTCTTGTCTTAAGTATATAAAAATATTGGATATTTTTCTAAACTGTTGTGGTGTCCTTTTGTAGTGCTTACACTGTATTACTGTTGGTTTTGTGCAAATGCTTTACACACTGCTTCTAAGATAAGCCTGACTGCTCGTGCCAAGCTACCAAGGGGGTGAGCAGGGGTTATTTAAGGAGTGTAACTCCCTTATCCTGACTAGAGTGGTAGTTTCTGCCTGGCTTTGGCACATGCCTAGCCTACCAAAAATCCCATTTCTAACACTAACGCATAATCATCTGTTACTAAATACCCTCAAAACAGAATTTCTCCTGATTACCCCCCGTAACCACTCGGCCCCTACGCAAAACTGGATCAAAAAAATCTCAGCACTTAACTGCACCCCTCATATGGTGGACTCCGCTTGTTCTTTAGGTGTCACCCTGGACAAATTCCTAAACATGCAAGGGCACATAAGTGCCACCATTAGGAGTGCCAATCATCAGCTCAACACTCTTGGGAAAATCAAGCCTTTCCTACCTCCTGAGGACGTCCAGTCAGCAGTCCAATCCCTAATTATCTCACAATTGGAATATGGCTTGGGGACCCTAGCTGGGCTTCCTAAGACTAGGTTAGCTCCGCTAAGAGCCACTCTGAACGCCTCTGCCAGACTCATCACGGGTTCCAGAAAGCATGATCATATTACACCTGACTTAATTCAACTTAACTGGCTTTCCATTGAAGCAAGGATCCGCTTCAAGATAGCTTGTCTGACACACAAAGCTATTCACTTCAATACCCCCGTTTACTTGGCAAAAAAACTCGAGCTCTCCGGTTCCAGTCGGAACTTAAGAAGCTACAATACTCTACTACTGAAACCTCCTAAATTCAACAAAAAAAGAACTTACAACCGCTCCTTCTCAGGGCTGTCTCCAAGAATTTGGAATGCCCTTCCGACGGAGATCAGAGCCAACCCCTCGACTGCTTCATTTAAAAAACAGGTCAAATGGCTACTCTTGGATGAACTTCATCAGCAATGGCCTCTATGACATTTGCTAGTCACTACCTGCTCTTGCTTGACAATCGTTTTACATTGTGTTTCGAAATGTATTTTGTTGTCCTTTTGACTTAGTGCTCTGCTAAAACTTCATGGCCCCTTCTAGTAGGGCTGTTACCTGTTGATCACTTGCTACTTCATCTTCCCCTTACACCCACATTTACTTTTTATGTTTCAGGTACCTCTTATGTCTCCTTATTGTATTGTACTCATGCTGTTTCCTCATGTCAACGTTGGTTATTTTCTACAGCGCTCTGATACCCATCTGGGTCTTGTTCGCGCTTTATAAAACTTTTCAAATAAAAAATAAATAAAAAATGGTACTCGTTTTATTGACCTCAGACCGATGAAAGGCTGAGTGGACCCACTGGGATTTGAACCTGTGACCATGAGATCGAACACAGGCCCCTACAGTGGATGCATTTCTCCACTAAGCCACCAGACCACCTGGAATAGATTTGGATTTCCAGGGTCAAAGTTGGCCTCTGTCTGTCCCAACAGTCAGGCCTCTCCTTCTGCCACAACCGCAGGCACTGACACAGCAAGACCCCTCCTCAGGCCGAGGGTGTGGTACTGCAAATTCTAAACTGTCAACGAGTTTTTAGCCTTTCACCTGTTCTCTGAGCCCACCCCCGATTCTCTTGGAGGCACTACAGTTGCGATTTGCTACTCAGGGAGACGCTCCACCACATCATCAAGGGTACACTCCACTCTCCCAGTGGGTGATGCATGCACCCAGCTGGGGATGTCTCCATCGACAGCAGTGTCGTTTACCAAAATTATCTGGCACGATCCTTTCCACAGAAGCTCCAGGCACGTCTTCAGAACGTGCTTCGTCACCAAGACTCAGTCACTGAGACTGCTGCGGGAGAGCAATGGCAGCTCTAAACTGGTGAGATACAGAATGCACCTCATCAGCCAGCCCTTTGCAGTAATCAAGAACCATGTCAACTGTGATATTCACAAATGCATTTCCTGTCACTGCAGGCAACCTCATTGCATGGCCCATAATAATCTCATGCGGAGACAGTCCTGTCCTCTGATCAGGAATACTGTACAGACTCATCAGCACCAAAGAGAAAGCGCCCGGCCACTTCAAAGACGTAGAAGCACACACTTTGGCTATTCGAGATTCAGCATGCCATTGACCTGTTCCACTAATCCAGAAGTTTCAGGCCGATAGCTACAATGCAGTCTCTGTTCCACCTGCAGTGCTGCGCACAACTTTCTCATGATCTCATTATTAAAATGAGTTCCTCGGTCTGACTCCAGTGAAGTCGGTAAACCGAGCCTGGGGACCAGTTCAACAACATCTGAGCTACAGTGAGACTGTAATTTCTCCTAGTTGGGTAAACTTCAACCCAACGTGAGAAAATACACACAACCACAAAGACATATCTCAACCTGTTATACGCAGACATTTCAATAAAGTCTAGCTGCATCCTTTTTAATGGACCTCCAGATCTTTCTGTGTGACTCATCGTCACTTGTGTCTTTCTTCCTGCATTCATTTGTGACACACAACACACCTGTGACACAAGCTCCCAGCCATAAACCTGAACCGGGGATTGAACCAATTCTGTTGAAACACCCTGACTATGGCAGCCCTCCCAATGTGTGCGTGACCATGAAAGTGCCTAGCCATTAAAGATAGCAAGCTATCCGGCAACACAGGTCTACCTTTGGGAGATACCCAGATCTCATCATCCCTCTTGACACTACCTGCTCTGACCCAACCCTGTTGTTCTGCCTCTGTCACTTCCTCTTGTAACCCCTTCACTCAGTGCTTAATTTGTAAATTGTTAAGTGCCAGGGCTCTGACCAGGAGGCCACTGCAACTTGCACCACCTATTGCCCTTGTCATCGCTGCCAAAACAACTACTAACCATCTCTCTCGCATATAAATGCGACAGTTTAGATTATCCCAGGTCCCCAAAGCCAAAGGAATGGCTGGGGAGGCAGGTATTAGCAATTTTAATGTATATTGTATTCATAAACTACAGTTGTTCTGCTCATCTCTAAATTAGCGCCACCATGTGGTGGACTGTTCTAAATATGGTGTTGACAATTAGGTGCCGGTGCCGAGCACCGGAAACCAATTAAGTGCTGGTGCTTTCCGGTGCTTAGTACCGGAAAGCCCCGGCTCAAATTAAGCACTGCCTTCACTTCTTCTCAAGTGTCAGCAATTGCAAACTAACTGTTATAGTTGGTCTCATTTTCAGATTCATTTACATATTCTCAATGATATGTTCTGGACCCATGAGCACAATACCATGCAACTTCATCAGCATAACGGTTACCAACTGTCACAAAGTCACTTCTGCTCCTCTGTGCCGAACACTTTACAACAGCAATTTCTGTAGGCAGCTGTAATGCTTCCACAATTTCATGACATACTCCCCATTATGAATGGGTGAGCTTGATGATGTCATAAATCCCCTTTGTGACTACAACGGTTCAAAATCATTGACCACACCACAGCAGTAATGACCAACCCTAAAATTAGTCACTTTAATTTGTTTTGAGACACAGCAGGCTTTAGTAAGAGTAACCTGCTCAGCCACTTGTGCAGAGACCACACCTCGGAGCCAGGAGACTTCCAACACTCCTCCTACAGTACAAACCGCATATGCAGCTCTCAGAGTCCCCCATCATCCCTTAAGCAAGAGCCGTCCACAATCAGTATGTGATCTGACTCTTCCAGAGGCTCATCCCGAATATCGGGTCTTGGCTTGGTGCATAGTTTCGTGACTTCTAGCCAGTCATGTTCCACCTCCCTATCCTCATTTTCATTTAAGACTTTGGCAACAATGCAGCAGGAATCAATGAAGCACATCGTCTCTAAGTAATGTTCTCTGTAGCAAGTATGTTCTATCCATATTTAGTTAAACTGCTATTAGTCAAATGCTGAGTGCGGGAACGCGTGAGCAATATCTCCACAGAATGGGGCACCATAACGGTAAGAGGGTGTCCCATGACTATACCTTTCAATGCTGACACCTACTGCTGCTACAGCTTTAAGGCAACCGGGCAGTCCTGTGGTAGAGGATCAAGATTAGCAGAAAAATAAGCCAGAGGTCTACGTGTATCCTCATACATCTGTGTAAACACTGAGAGAGCGCAGCTCTCCTTTTCACTGCAGAAAAGCATAAAAGCTTTATTGTAATCGGGCATTCCCAGTGCCGGGGCACAACAGAGACTTTCTCTGAGCTCTAGGAATGCATTCAAACAGTCGTTGTCCCATGGTTGAGGATCAGGCACTTCCTTGTGCTTCAGCCTCTGTAAAGGCTTGGCCATTAGGGACAAGTTGGGTGTACATTGTCGACAGTAACCCATCACTCCCAAAAACATTCTGACTTGTCTTTGGGTGGTTGGCGGATTCATCTTTATGACGGCAGAGTAAGATAGACCAGTGTACCATAGTATCACAGCCAGAACCCAGTAAGATCGGTGTATTAAAGCATCACATCCAGAAGCCAGTAAAATAGATCGGTGTACCAAATCATCACATACAGAAATCATTAAAATAGATCGCTGTACCAAAATATCACATCCACAAGTCGCTAAGATAACTTGGTGTACCAAAATATCGCTTCCAGAAGCCAGTAAGATAACTCGGTGTACCAAAGAATCGCATCCAGAAGCCAGTTAGATAACTCGGTGTACCAAAGCATCACATCCAGAATCCAGTAGGATAACTCGGTGTACCAAAGTATCACGTCCAGAAGCCAGTAAGATAACTCGGTGTACCAAAGAATCACATCCAGAAGCCAGTTAGATAACTCGGTGTACCAAAGCATCACATCCAGAATCCAGTAGGATAACTCGGTATACCAAAGTATCACGTCCAGAAGCCAGTAAGATAACTTGGGATACCAAAGCATCACATCCAGAAGTCAGTAAAATAACTTGGTGTACCAAAGTAGTTCCAGCAGAGTATCGTACCAGCAATTCTCTCTTGTGACCCTTCCTCAGTCCTTTCTCAATGTGATGTCCTAAGTACAGGACTTCTTTTTGACAGTATTGTAACTTATTCAGGGACACTTTATGTCCATTCTCAGCCAAGTGGTTCAGTAACGCGGATCTGTCCTGTTTGCAGCCTTCTTGTGTATCAGACGTGACAGGTCATCTATATATTGTACCAAATATCAGACGTGACAGCTCATTTATATATTGTACCAAGACAGAATGACAGGGCATTACCAAAGACTCAAGATTCTTTTTGAGGATCCGATTAAAGATCGATGGGCTCTCTGTATAACCTTGTGGAACTTGGCACCATGCAAAAATATGGTCCTAGAACTAGAAGGTGAAAAGGTACTGAATTTATGCAAGGGTATAAAAAACAAAGCCTGACACAAATCGATCATGGTGAACCACTCAGACTCACATGGAATTTGAAATAACATTACAATTGGATCCGGTACCACAGGACAACAGTGGACGACAATGTAATTAATCTTCCTAAGGGTCCTGCAAAATGCCGTATTTACAGCTCGGTTGCTGCAGGCCCATAATGGGTGGGTTCCATGGACTTCCCATTACCGCTTTCAAAATGCCTTGCTGTTTCATTGACTCGATCACTGGGGTAATCCCAGGCATTATTTCAGGCATTAGATTGTACTGAGGTGTTCTGGGCTATTCAACATTTGGTTTAACATTTATACAGACGGGCTCAACTTCTTTTATGAGACCTATGTCTTTTCCTGAGAAATTCCAAACTTCAGGTTTCAAGGTATCCTCAAGATTCGGTGGTAAATCATCAGTGGTCATTAAAGGGTACAGCCTAACAGTTGACCCTTTGGTTGCCAATTTGAAATCAACATCTTCACCCTAGGTCTGAAAATTCACACCTTTTGGTGAACACTAAATAGTACAATTTAGCTAATACAGCAAATCATGTTGTAAAAGGTTTACAGGACTGGAATCAACACAACATTACATTACATTACAACACAACATTAACTTCAAAAGACCCTATTTTAACAGGTACTTCCTTTGTGACATGGTTTGCTTCTGTCAATCTTTACCCAATCAATATCTTCTGCAGGCACCTTCCCTTTCAGGAACGTAATCACCTGTTGATACTTTTTCATCACCTCAAGTGACGGGGCATGAGTTATTGGATTTCTTGGAGGATCTTTTTCCGGCCACTGTATAGCCACCTTGCATTCTGCCCACAGATCACCCAGTACCACAATATCAAAAAAGGTATTCAACTCCACCCACAATATCTTTGAGAGTTTAATAAATCTGTCAACCTGAGTATACCACAATACTGAACTTTCCCTTAATTGGGGAAACCATTTGCAAATGCAGCAAGATTACTTCTACTCCGAGGTACATGGACGTGATTTTCATCTGCCACTTCCCTCAATGGGAAAGTTTGTGTTCCCTCTTCATTCTGGGAAACAGGGGGTGGTTCTCCCTTACTCTGTGTGGTAGATACTACCTTAATTGCTTCTGGTCTTTCTTCTTGGCCCACCTACCTTCCCACTTGTCTAACTCACTCCGCTTCTTTATACTGCTGATCCGTTTCCTGATTTGCAGTTTCATTCCTGAAACTCTCATACTGATAATGGCTTCATCATCAAAACACACACGCTAACATTTTTGTAAAGACTTCATCTTGTAGAGATTTATGTCATATACTCTGGCTAAGTCTGCAAGCTTGTCATGGACCTGACCTACACGACATGTAATGTCTCTACATATATACACAAGTTCATTCTTCTGGTAAGTGTCTATGTGGGAAAAATCCAGGGGCATATTTACTAAGAGGTGACAGAGTGCGGCGTTAGCCTTCCTGGCTTAACGCAGCACTCCGTCACTTCTTAAACGCAAGGCTGCACCATATTTACTACAATATGGTGCAGCCCTGCTTTTCCCCCTGCTCTAGCGCTAAATTTAGCAGCCTAGCGCCAACGCAGACATCCTTGCACCATAGTGCAAGGGTGTCTGCGTTGAGGGGAAGATTGTTTATGTGCAGGAAGGTCTTTCTTCCTGCACATAAACAATCTTTAAATGACGTTTTGTAACTTCTATGTGTGCTGCTTAACGCAGCACACATAGAAATTGCAAAGCGTCATTTAAAAAAAAGATTGTCTATGTGCAGGAAGGGACACCTTCCTGCACATAAACAATCAATGGCGTTGTGCTGTTTCTATGTGTGCTGCACAATGCAGCACACATGGAAACAGCAAAAACAAGGAGAAATTAAACATTTCTCCTCGTTTTGCCAGGTTAAGACCAGGTTTTCCCTGGTCTTAATTTTGGTGCTGCCCCATATTTACGCCACCCTTGTAAAGCGGGGGCGGCGTCAAAATCGATGGGTGTTGCGGTGGAACACCCACCGCAACACCCATTGCCCTCGCCTTTCACGCTAAGTATAGCGTGAAAGGGTGCCTTATTTATAAGGCAGCGTTAAGTCACATTAAGTGGCTTAACGCTGTCTTGTAAATAAGGCGAAGGCCCTATCACCACTACAACGTCCTAAAAAGTGACGTTGTGGTGGCGATAGGGGCTTGTAAATATGCCCCTAGATTTCCTGTAATAAAGTTGTCTAATTCCAGTCTTAACCTGACCACATCTTTGGATCTATTCCTTTCTGGGGTCTGGACTTCTCTTCACAGTTCCAACGTTTCATAACCTCCAGGGGATCCATTAAAGAATAGAACCAAATTGTCTATATCCTGTGGACTAGGACCAATTCAGGATGTAGAGGTGTTAAACGTTATTTCCCCTCTTGGGCTACTGTTGGACACATGTTTTGGTGAATTCCAAATGGACATAGGAGTATTCTGAGGTATAAGGGTGGGCTCTTATATAGGAGTGAGTCCTGTTGTATTGATTGTTGAAGACGCAGGGGCATTACACTGTGGGGCAACCTTAGTCGGGACTAAAGGAGTTTTTCCAATCACTCCCCAAGTCAGGGGCAAGGGGACGTTATTGATAGCACTCATGCCAGTAGGCACCGTCACTGAGTCTGAAACTCCTCCAGATGGCTCTGGATTATACATAGGAATGCAGGACTAATGGACAGTAACAGTTATCGCATCTGGAGAATTTAGGACTGAGGGATTTGCTGGGGCACGAATTCCTGAAATTTCTCCCATAGAGACTTGATTTTGAGTCAAGGGGCAGTGGCACCTTCAGGCTCTTCACCCGTAACAGCACCACTGGAACTGCCAGAGGGGACAACATTATAAGGTGGTGGACGAGATCACCTGAACCTTCTATAGCATCTGTCTTTTCCTCTCCTTTCATCTTTTTCTTGGGCTCCTCAATTGTCAATGCAGAGTGCAACCTGGCCCCCCTAAATCATGTCCGTTTGTCACTTCTTCTGCACAGCATACCACTTAGCATCTGCATAACCACACACTGCTCTCTTGGCTTTAATTTTCCCTCTCTTTAGCGTGGGCAGCATGTTCCCAAGCATTAACCGCTTTATATTGTGCAGTTCTAGGGGGTGGCTTCATCTCATACAGTACTCTTCTCTAATTTTCAATAATTCTCAAATTAAATGTGCCATGTTGAGGAACTCTCAATGCACCTTCCTTCTCTGTGCTCTTATGCCACTGACTCAACCAAATGCACCTCATTTACAGCCATATAATGACCTGCTGTGCCTTCTGGTGGCGCCTCTTCGCCTTCCCAAGCGGTAACCCTTGCATCTCCTCTGATCATATTTTTAATGGCTCTGAAACGTTTCATGTTTATAACGATTTCAACATCAAAAACAAGACTTTTAATTCAACAATCGGCAATCCTGAGCAAAACACAATTGAATTCTTATTCGGGCTAACAACTAATGTCAGCGCGGCCTCTGTCCTATCACAGTGCGACTCTCAATATTGTAACAACCAATAGCGGCGCAGCACCTACTCGACCATCCAACTCCAGCGCAGCACACTATGACGCAATTCCCGCTCTTTGCAGTGGTTCACCCTCCTTTTCAATTTTCACAAACGCACCTTCTCACAAAACTAAGCAAGCACAGTAAACTAACATTTTGTCTGCTCCATTAGAGAATTCAAAATATTCAGTCACATAAGAAATAGTCCAGAGTGACATTTATTGACTTACTCACGCACCCACACATATGAAATCTCGACCAGTGGAAAATCACCCTGACAAATGCAGTTTCTCCTTTGCGCAACAAGATCTATTAGCACCAATCACGGTTAGTACTCTCACAATGAAGTTATAGTTCCCCTATCTGAATTGTGCAGCCGATGGTAACCTCACAACTGACACCATAAAACTCAGCAGACAAATTACAACACAATCTACTCTTATCTATCTCGGGATCTTGGACTATCGACACAGGTGAAGAAAATTCATTCACACATGGAATATAAATGTCATATATGAGTATCTAAATGTATTTTCATCACATTTAAAGGATGGATGCAAGTTAACCTCCTCAAATGCAATACAGATAAGACAGAGATCATGCTAGTAGGGAAATCAAACCTTTCGATCCGGTATCATGGTGGCCAGAGGCTGCCCCCCTCTGCCCAACACAGTCGAGGTGGTGAAAAACCTTGGTGTGAAATTTGATGCCTCTCTCTCCTTTCGTCCACAAGCACTCGCAGTGGCAAGGATGTGCTTTAAACTGATAAAATCACAGAATTTTGTTTTCAACTATCTTCCCTGTGCAGCAAGAAAGACAGTGGCCTTTGTATTAATTGTGACAAGACTGGACTATTGCAACAGTCTGTATGCAGGTGCCCCCAAACAAGTGCTACAGAAGCTGCAGACGGTGCAACATGCAGCCGCTCGACCTGTATTGAAACTGCCACGCTGCTCCTCGTCTTCAGCAGCTCTTAAAGCGCTTCATTCAGGGCTGGACTGGCCGTAGCGGGCACCGGGCATTGCCCTGGTGGGCCGCCAGGGTGGGGGCTGGTTTTGAGCCCCTGGGGGCCGTTTTTGTTACTGGTGGCCATCAATATCGGCCCCCTGTAACAAAATCGGCCGAAACAGCTTGGCTGCACCCCCCTCTCCCCGCAGGGGGGGCCTGGCTGAGCAGTTTGCCAGGGCTGGTTTCGGTTCCCAGTCCGGCCCTGGCTTCATTGTCTGCCAATACATAAAAGGGTATTATTCAAGAGCCTGCTGAGTACCTTTAGTGCCTTTAGAGCGTCAGGTCCGAAATATCTAGCTTCCAGATTTACTCACTACATTACCGCGCGAACTCTCAGATCTTCCTCAGCCAGTCTGATTAAACCTCCTACCTTTAGGTGCAAGACTAAAGGAGGGAAATCCCTTGCTGTCCTGGGAAATAGGGCTTGGAATTATCTCCCCAGACATCTCTGATTTATCGATTCAGAACTTCTCTTTAAGAAACAACTGAAAACCTGGATCTTTGCAGCTCCAGACTCCTTATGCCATTCTCTGATATAGGGACCTTTGCTTATGCGCATGTCTGCTCTGCCTGCTATGAACGTTATCATTTCCGCTCAGCACCAGGATGCTCCATTCGGAGCGGCAGTCGCGCTTAACAAGTACAAGATTCATTCATTCATTCAAAGGGTGGAGCCTAAATTATGCTGCTCCACAAGCAAGTCCCAACAAAACAACATTCCTTAATAGCCCTCAGCACCAAAAGGGCATAACGTAGCAAAGCCTGCTCATCAGCATTACTCCCTAAACTTTATGCTTGAGGTAGCAAGGCGGCTTCCACACACAGTGATCTTCGTCCCTGCCCAAAAAAAACCTCAGCCAGTGCGAGTTTCTGAATCACAACTTTTCTTTTTGTTTTCAATCGCTGGCGGGAAGCCACATGCTCTTTGTTGCCACAGTGCAGCAAAGGGAGAAGTCAATCAGACTAGTTGGTGGTTGCTGAACACCAAGGCTGCTTAGTTTGGTTACAGCTCATGCCTCTTTCTTCTTTCACTCTACACTTCCTACCTGTTTTTCTTTCTCCTGCAGATTATTTTTCATACCTTGCTAGTCCCTTTCTCACTGTTTTCATATGTTCCTCTTCCTCCTTCATTCTCCCCTTTCTCTTTTTGGCCTGTGTCAAACTCTGATGATGAAAGTTAAGTTTGAATCCCCAAAATCGTAGGCCAGTGCCCTCTACCTGCAGCCACCTGCACAAATTAAGCACTGGATCCACGACTCTGAATGATCGCTGGGCAGCTGCTCTCTAGACCACTGGCAGTGGGCTCATTGCCACACGTATTCCCTGAGCTGCACCTGTGCTTTCCCAATACCATAAGTCTACGATGCCCACATTGTGTGTCCCATTGAGGTCTCTCCCATAGGCGATAGGTCCAGTGCAGTGCGGAGTGACAGCAGGACAGCGTCTTTGCATGCACCACGTGTTGAAGTTGAACAGCAGGGTCATTGTGAGGTTTTAAGTAACGCGTTTTGTCTAAATGGAGGGAGAAGTGCGAGGTTTAAAAGAATGTGTTTAATCTAATCTGTTTACCTAGACACCCATAGGATGTTCAGGATGGCTGCAGAAAGCTGGGGTTTGAGTTGCTGGAGTCAGTTGGAGTTGAAAGCGCACTAAAGGGCGTGTCTTCTTAAGAGTTCTTACCTTAGCACCAGTTTTTCGTCCTTACTGGTGAAATACAACATCAAAGTCTTTACACAAGAGCGGGGAGTCATTTAGTTAGAAGGTTTATTCTTTCTTTCATGTCGGACCCTCAGGTGACAGCAACAGCAGGTAGGCCCTGTCAGCGCTCCATCCTCCATCCAACTCTGCTCTGTCCCACCTTCCACTGCACACCCACATGTCAACATTTCATTACATCATTCACTCGGAGCATTCCACCCGGAGTATTCCATCCACCAGCCCAGGCATACAGGGAACGGGGAAAACCAGGGTATTATACCATGTCTGTGTACTGTGTCTATGTGCTAATGTGTTTAGAGCTCCCTTTTATACAGCACTTAATTTGAGCCGGTGGTTTCAAGTGTTCGGCACCGGCACTTAATTGTCAACACCGGCACTTATGACAGTCTGCCACATAGTGGCACTGTCTGTCTAATTTAGAGATGAGCACAACAACGGTTGTTTCTTAATTCAATATACATTATAAATAACTAATATCCGCCACCCATGCCATTTTTCTAGCTTTGGGGGCCGAGAATACTCTGAATGGTCACACTTGTAAGAGTGTGATGGTTAATAGTTGTGTTGGTGCTGTCATTGCAGCACTGGCAGAGGCAATGGGTGGCGCAAGCTGCAATGTCCTCCTGACAAAGGTCCCTGGCACTTATTTATTTTTACAAATTAAGCACTGCTTTTATACCATTCAATTATTACCAATGGTTGTTATTAAAATGTGCCTTGAAATGAAGCATTTGCCTCACACATCCCCATAGGTGTGCCCTCAGGGAGAACACACAACCCCATTCATAACTGCATTTATATTCTAGTGAGGTTTTATCAATTTAATTGACTAGAATTGCTTCCATAACAGCATTTGACTCGCATATCCCAAAAAATAGCCAATATTTCTGGATCACTGCACTTTTAAAAGCACCATTTCGTTCTAATACTTTAAAAAATACTGCAAAATATGTTACACTCTTTAAAATCTCACCATATTGTGCCATTTCTTTAAAATATATTGGGGGGAGGGGAGCACAAACCCGTCCCATACGAGGCCGCTTTCATGTTGCAGTTCTTCCTTTGGACCTTGACGGCTAAAAAACATCTACCCCTGGCTACGGTCTGCTTTACTACCAGCAGTGTCCAAGTATCAGTATGAAGCCACTTCCAGCAATCCTGTGTGTAGCATCTCGCTCTTACAAGAGTTGAGTAGTGTGAGACTCCTATCAATATAGGAACTTTTTAACTGAAGGCTCCGTCAAACATGACAGCCAGCCGTCAAACATTTCCCAAATTTTTTATTTTTCATAAACCAAATCCCAAAGCAGAAGTTTGTTTTTGAAAGATAAAGAACAAATGACACCCACACTATGGCAGTTTTCTCCCATTGTGTGAGGGTAATTTTTCTCTTTTTTTTAATGTCCCCCACTGCCAGGATATACTTGGTTGTGACAAACTGTTAAAAAACAAAAAACACATTCCGACTGCCAACTCTAAATAGGGTGGGTGGTTGGATGACCCACTTTCGAGGGTCCTGACTCCCTCTAGCCGTTGGAAGAAGTTTTACGCTGATGGAGTAAATGTTACTCTGTTGACATAAGTCTGGTAGTCTGCCCACCTCCAAATCGGGCAAGTGGTCGGAGAGGGTGTTCCATCGCATACTCTCTCCACCAAACTCTAAATCAGCCCCTAAATGCCCAAGCAGTACCATACTTTAAAAAAAAGAGTTTATTTACATTAATGTAATACCGTTATTAACTTTTCCAAAGTCTTATGGCATATGTTACTTCTGTTGGAGACTCTGGTGTAGTGACTCTCAAGGAACAGGCAGCAGAAGCAGATGCAGGCAGGGCGCCGACATAGGCTGCACAGGTCGTACAACCCTAGTCAGCCTTACACACAGTGGCGTAACATTAGCCCCTGCAGCACCTGCGGTGTGGGGGGCCCCCTCTGGCCTAAGCACGGGCTGCAGGCCCCTAACCTGAGAGCTCCTGACTGGTTCCGTGCAGGGTTGGGGTGAGCTCCATGTACTTTGCAGGGGGGGGGCCCTCAAGTTTCGTTATGCCACTGCTCACACAGAGGGAGAAGGACCCGTGATGCAGCAGCGGGCCCCTGAGGCGTGGCTCCACACTCTTACAAGGGAGGCATTTGTGTGATGTCACAGGGACCCTCAAGCTCAGAACAGCACTGTGGAAGGGCTAAAGCTTCATCAAAGCAGCAAACAGCACTCCTGCTATTACAACGGTATCAGTAACCACACCTCCCTATTATGCAGCGACTGTTGTTTGAGCAACATTACGTATTGAGGAGAAGTGAAAAAAGCAGGTTAGTTTGGTGGTACAACAGACTTATGCTTTGCTACCTGAATGCTCGGTAGGGGTGATTGCACGCATAACCCAAAGACACAATGAGTGTATGGAGCACACTCTTTGTCGGTCTGGGACACAAAGTAAAACATTTTCATTTAATGTGTGTTGAAGAAAACAAGTAGCCCTTTATTCTATGTTGTATCTAGTAGATATACCGTAATTCAAACAGTCTGGTGATAACAGTAAGTAGTATGTACGTAATACATTTGTTCACACCGTATACATATGTAACAGAGATGTGGCGCAACAAATTTACTCCTGGTGTTAAGAGATGCAACAGGTTACGAGGAATCGCTAGAGGTTTTTGAAGCACCACCAATACAGCCGACGCGTGTTTCATCACAGAGACTTCTTCAAGGCTATTGTGGTGTCCGGAAAAGTTATATGTTTTGTCGGTCATCCTAATGTCACCGGCATCTTTTAATTTCATTGTGCCTAGCATCAGAGTAAATAGAGATCCGCACAATTTAGAACACCAGTGCGGGCCGATTAGAGTAAGGCACGTAAAAAAAAATTGTGGGTACCGAGGATTGTTTAAGAAAATAGTACGGCAGATGAAAGTACTGGTTTGGTGTATCAAAGAGAAAGGGTGGCACTGTGTCACGGTGCGCTCCACACAGTGCTTAATTTGTAAAAAACAGAAGTGCCAGGGCGCTCGTCAGGAGGCCACATAAGCGTGCACCACACATTGCCCCTGCCAGCACTGCCAGTGACAGTACCAGCACAACTACTAACCATCAAACTCCTCTAAGTGTGACAATTCAGATTATTTCAAACCCCCAACGCTATAAGAATGGCTTGGGCGGCAGGTAATAGTCATTTTTTATGTATATTGAATTTATAATTAACTGCTGTTGTGATCCTCTATAAATTAGCCACATAGCGCCACCTTGTGGCAGACTGTCACAAGCGCAGGTGTTGACAATTAAGTGCCGGTGTCGAGCACCTTGATTCCACCGGCTCAAATTAAGCACTGGCTCCACACGTACGTTTTTCAGAAGGGAAACGGCCTGAACAACGCGGGCAGAGCCATGCGTGCCGTTCCAATGCAAGCGCAACCACGCTTGCCTTAACCAGGCATATGCCTTAACCAGGCATATGCCTGGTTAAGGCAATGCACCGTCTAAATGATGAGATGGGCGGGCCCAGGAACAGGAAGGATCGGTGAAGGAAGTGGCCTGTTTAGGGTCACCCAGGTCACTCACAACCACCTCTCAGCCTTCCATACCAAATGAAGAGTCGGTCAGACAGTAGAGAATACAAACCATATATGTTTATTCAGATACGCTCGAGCGGAGCCTGGTCTGCCCAGTCTCTTAGGAGTGCTGCTGAGAGGGACTGACATCAGCAAGCATAACGATACATTATGTACATTTCAGAACCAATGAAGGCACGCCCACAATGGAATTTTCCAAGCAGATGCAGCTAAACAAAGAAGTACAGAAGGATAGGTTTCGATTCTGAGGCCGGGCACACATTATCTCCTACTCAAGGTCGCTCTGTCCGTGTCCGCCACTAAGCTATTGGGAGAAGGCCTCTATCTGGTGAGAAAGGTATGTGCTAATAAGAACAGTGCATTTATTAGCAAAACAAGGCCCAACCTTGGAGAAAGTAAAATTACCACAACCCGTTCCTTGAAAAGGCGAGGAGCAGTTTCGAACATGATTCAAAATGGCGGCCAAACATAAAATGGTGCCGCAAATGCTAACTTACATAGAATAATGCACAAGCAAAGTTAACGGAAACATTTCTATTCCCACATCGGGAGAGGACGCGGTGAGGTAAGTGGGGCCGGGTTTTGAGGGGGTGGGGGTCTTTTTTGAGGGTTGGGTGTAGTTTTTAGGGCTCAGGGTTAGGTCTGGGGGTGGCGTTGCTTTTAGAACTCATGGGGGCTCGGGTAGGTTTTAGGGCTCAGAGGGGGTCAGGGTAGTTATTAGGGCTGAGGTGGGGTCGAGGTGGTTTTTAGGGCTCAGGGTGGGGATGGGGTACTTTTTAGGGGTTGGGGTAGTTGTTAGTGCTTGGGGGGTCGGGGTAGTTGTTAGGGCTAAGGGCAGGTGGCATAAGGTGATATCAGTCATGCCTTTACCACAAAATTGTGTGGCAAAGGCATGCGTGGTAAAGGCATGTGTGGTAAAGGAATGCATTGTTCAGACACATTCATGGTTTAGGCAGTGTAGTAGATGAAAGCGGCATATAAAACCCTTTAGTAGTAAATTGGTCAGTGGTTGGCGGAGTAAATCCAGAGTGGTCCTCACATTGAAAAAAGTCAATTAAGTATCAGACGCTAAGGGCGAAATTTGGTCAGCATCCGTAGTGCTGTGGTTTGAGTCGAGGGGTCAGTGAACGCTGTGCTTGATGCTGTCCTACTTGTCTAGGAAACAATTAGCAGGAGAGACAAATGGGCCTCTTAGCTCATAACAGGACCACCACAAGACAGCAATTGTGCTGCAGCAGAGTGCAGAGGAGCAAGCACTAAACTCAGCACTGCCCTCAGCTTCCCGGCCAGGCTGGATTCTCAGTAACAGCCCTTTGTCTTGGTAGGCTTGATTCTGAAAAACTCTTCAGTTGGATATGATCTGCAGTCGGGCTTTCAGAACCCCTTCAGGGGGCCATGGGGACAATCAAGCCTTGCAGAACCTTAGACATGGAGGTTGGGGGTCATATGCCTCTGATATCATCATGCTTTCAGACCACCATTCAGCAGGCCATTGGGACAAGCAAGGCTTGCAGAGCCTTAGCCAAGGGGACTGGGGTCATCTACCTGTCATGTACTGGGCCCTGTCCTACTATGGCCTGCAGACTAGGCCAAATACAGCCCCTTCAGCACTTGACTGTCTGTAGTAGTGATGGTGAGCAGTCACCAGGTGCTGGTCTTTGTTAAAAAGAAAGTACTTTAATAGACACCGAAAACATACTGTTACACACTACAGTATACACGTACTGGCTTTTCACTGGCACAGGGCCACTGTCCAAAGGGCCAACGATTTACCCACCCCTCTTCCCTTCACTCTCCCCGGTGCTCATGGTCGAGTCTGTCCGTGGGCGGGGAAGACCTTAGGCCCACTCCAGTGCTACCCACTCTATGGAGTTTGTGTGCTCAGCTACTCTTAATAGTTCCAACAGTTCTTTTATCTCACCACTGCAGAGCTTCGTCAAAGTAGTGTTCACGGTTAGGACATGCAGCACATGTCTGGCTCGTCATCTCTCTTCCTGAAGGGGATGCACCAACTGCGCATGCACTGGCACTTGGGTCAAGTTCATTGGGAGCAGCAGCGAAGGGCGCCACCCGGAGTCTGTGCAGAAATGCCGGCTCTGGCGCCTTCACAGGTCTCTGGCTGGTAAAGTCCACTTCTGAGCTTTAAGTAAATTGAATGATGAGCCACGGGGTCAGAGGTCTTGGGACTGCCTCAAAGCTCTTTTCTGGAGGTGGCATGACCCCGTCCCAGGTCACAGTGCTATATTAGTGGCACATTCTGCTCAGGTTCAGTCAGACATCAAAGTGGCTCACTCCACTTGGGCACACTCCTGACTCTCGCAACAGCGCAGTCTGCTTAAGCACAGCCTCAGAATTTTGCAGCTGCACAGTCCACTTGGTTGCAACTTCAGGACTTCAGTGGCATTGTCTGCTTAGGCACAACTTCAGGACAGTGCTGTGGTGCAGACCGCTCAGCAGAAGTGACTGTGCTCTGATCCCAGAGAACACTGCTTGCACTCCTGCATCTCTCTGGGTGGGCAGACCCTCAGTTCTGAGGTCAGATTCTTCTGGTTTACCCTAGATGATCTCACTTCCTGCTGGGCGGGTGCACTCTTTCCCTCTCTCAGCAGGCGAGTTCGCTTCCATATGATTGAGGACAGGGAGGCACCTCTGCCTTCCAGGTCAGACTCCAAGTGATGCTCTCTCACCTTTGAGAAGGTGATTGTCAGACAGACACCAGCTCTGGTTGCACAGAAGTCCTCAGAGTACTCTGTGGAGCACTTTCTTGATCAAAGAGAATTTTACTGGAAAAATAGGTGTGTCAGCAGCTCCCCCTTTTATGCAGTCAAAGCGGACAGGGGATGTGGATTCTGTCTGCACTCTCACAACCTGTTTGGGGTGGTTCTTCTTTCATGTGTCCTGTCTAGGCTGTTCTCCAGACACAGCCTTTGTGTTGAGTGATGCTCCTCACAGCAGCGTAGTCTCCAGTTTGGAGCACCCACAACAGAGGCACAAAGAGGTGTGGGCTTTCTGTTCGTAGCTATCAACAGCCACAGTGAATAGTGATCAGGAAGTGGATGAAAGGCTGGCCTCTCCTAAATGACCCTTTACGCTCTGCATAACAGAGACTACAGTCCTACTGTTGGACTTGGCCCTTTTTGCAGGGTTATCCCCAAACATTTTGCTTCATCCTCCTATTTTTTCCTGACCTGTGTTTGTTGGCTATAGGACTCCGGGCACTTTACCACTGCTGATTAGTGCTAAAGTGCATATACTCCCTGTGTAAATTGGTATTGTGATTGGTTCTCCCTGATTGGCATATTTGTTTTACCAGTAGGTCCCTAGTAAAGTGCACTGAGTGTGCCAGGGCTGGTAAATCAAATGCTACTAGTGGGCTTGCAGCACTGATTGTGCCACCCACATGAGTAGCCCTGCAAAGATGTCTCAGGCCTGCCACCGCGGTGCCTGTGCACAGTTTGTTAACTGCCATGTCGACTTGGCAAGTGCACCCACTTGCCAGGCCCTAACCTTCCCTTTTCTTACACATAGGGCACCCCTATGGTAGGCCCAAGGAACCCCCCCTGGGCAGGGTGCAGTGTATGTGAAAGGTAGGACATGGACTGGTGTGTGTAACATGTCCTGATAGTGAAATACTGCCAATTTCGTTTTTCACTATTGAAAGGCTATCTTGCCCCATAGGACAGAATGGGGAATACTTTGTAACATTTTACAAGCATATCTTCCCATAGGGATAAGATAGAAAAATTGAGTCTGGTATCCCTGAACTCAGGATTTAATAACATCTTTTAGTAAAGATGGTTTTTAAATTGTGTGTTTGAAAATACCACTTTTAGAAAGTGGCTATTTTCTTGTTCAACCATCCTGTGTGCCTCTGCCTGTTTGTGGATTGACTGTCTGGCTTTGGAGTGACAGGGGCTGGGGAGGTGCAGTGGCTCCAGGAGTCTGGATGAGTCAGCACTAGGCTGAATAGGCCTGATCTGCATTTGGAGTGGTGGGAGGAGTAGCACCTGCACCTGAATAGGGCTGTGCCTGTCTGCCACAATGCTGGCTCCGCCCCCCTGTGGAGTGTCTGGAGCCAAGGCTCACACTGACAATGGATGTTGTTGTGCACTTGCAGAGTGCCCCCCAGAACTGGTTCAAACTGGGCTCAGAGCCCCTTGCACAAAGAGAACAAAGACATTTTGGGGTATAAGTATCAAAACCAAAACCCCAGACTTTAGATCATTCCTGGAATTCAAGAGGAACCTTTGCCAAGGAGAAGAGCTTGAGAGATTAAGGAGAAGTACTGCCCTTGCTGAGTGTCTGGCGTTGGCCTGCAGTTGCTGTTTCTGCCAAGGAAAGGAGAAGGAATTTGCTGTGTGCTATGTCCCCTGCTTGAAGGAGATCTCAAAGGGCCTGAAGTGTGCTGGCCTCCTGTTCTGAAGTCTCAGGGACACAAATACTTTACCCCCAGCTCCCCTGAACTCTGCTGCTGTGAGTTCTGACCTGCCAAGAGGTGCCTGTGCCAGTTTTGGGCCTCTGGAGGTTGTTGCTGCTGTTTGGGAGCTGGAAGAAAGAAAAAACTCAAAGAACTACAGAAATTGACGCATCGAGGGATCGCGGCTGAAGAGGACCGACGCAGCGCCGCTTGACGCCGCTGCATCAATCGCCGACAGATCCCGGATTTACACGCATCATGCCTGTGCGGCAAGTTCGTGTGACGCATCACCTGCGGACCTGAACCATCACGAAGAATCGGCGCATCACTCCCCATACAGACCGGATTCGACGCAACCCTTCCTCTGCGTGCAGCGGGACTGTCGCATCGCCTCCCCAAGGTCTCAGGAGTGTCGCATCTTTGTTTTCCGACGCTGCAGCTGTTTGGCTTGTGAACTTTGACGCATCTACAGGTACTTTGGTGAAAAGTCACGCATCCATAGTTTTCTATGGTACCAGTTCTCGAAACCTTTTAAAGTCATATTTTTAACTGTGTATGTTGTATTTTTGTCGTTTTGGTCTTGTTTAGTTTAGATAAAGGTACTTTATTTTTCTAAACTGGTGTGTTTTTTTACTGTGACTTTAGGCAAGAGAGGAGAGCCCAGCTCCAGCGGCCACCAATTGTTGCCCCAGAGTTGGGAGACTGTGCGTTGTAAGAGGATGTCTGTTTTAGATGAATTTAGCTGAAGGCAATTTGCCTCCATCCAGCCCGCTATGGCTGACAGATCCTCCTGGAATTTAGCCACGTCCTGGATCGAGTCCTTGGTGCAGGAAAGGACCAGTTGCGTATCATCCGCATATGATACCAAAGATATATTATGGGTTTTGGCCAACAGGGCCAGCGCATGAACGTAAATGCTGAAGAGGGTTGAACTTAGCTATCCCTTGGGGAACACCACAACACAGAGGATGTATCTGTGAGTGGAAGGGAGGAGAGATGACCTGGAAAGATCTGTCACGCAGGAAGGAAGCAAACCAGTCAAGAGCTCTACCCTTGACACCGATCTCATGCAGCCGAGTGATCAAGATACTATGTGAGACCGTGTCAAAGTGTTAAAAGCAAAACGACAATCGTGAACATTACCTGCGCCATCTTGACTGGTGGAATTCTATGTGCACATAAGTTGCAGTCATTTTAATCTATCACAGCCATTTTGTACTCTGTTGGTCACCTTTGTTTCACCCTGCCCTTACTAGCATCCCTCTGACCCTCTGACCGACCTGGTACGTGTGCTGGGGGCTATAAACTCTATTTGCCGCAACAAACCTCAGCGCCACTTGCTGCCACAAACTCGTTTTTCCTCTCATCTCTGTTTTCAGGCAAACCTTTGGACACTCTACCCCTCACTGCACCTAGTTACACAAACAGGTTCCAAACACCAAAAAGACTCTTGCAACATGATTTATTGCACTGCAAACAGCAAGACTTGTTGTTACCAACAATGGGACCTGTTTTTATCAACAGAAAGGACTCTTAGATCTGGCCGGTCTCACATGTTTTAGACCCTGAAGCAAGGTCCAGCTGCAAGATAAGATTGTCTGTTTGACCTGGGTGGGAAGAAAATTACTGTTGAGCTTGTGTGACAACCTGCCCGGGGCGGGGACCCCAAGCTTGTGTAACCATGTTGATGAAACCAATGCATTGTGTCAAACCTGTATAAAAGGAAGAGCCAAAGGAGTTATCAGCAGAACACCTCCCTCAGACATCCCGGTGTCTGCAGTTGACGTGATCTCCTCATGAGAAATAAACCTTTTTCTTGTCTTCCAGTTTCCAGCGCTTGCCTCATTATTTTGATAGCGAACCCAAAGTGAATTAGAGGTGGAACCCTGCACCAGGCAGCATTGAGGGTCTTAGAAGACTCGCTGCCTTTCACAAATTGGCGCCCAAACGTAGGGGTCCATCAGCGACGAGTGGGTCCGGTAGAGAGGTCCTAATGACGGAGTGAACGACTAAACGATTGGGGTATACCTGCCTGAGAAGACCCTTGTCTGGCTGCCGATCGACTGAACTTCACCGGTTCCGAACGGACCTCTCTCGAGTGACCTGCGGTCCTGACTGGGACCTTAGAGGAACGCTACATTGATTGTTGGAGTGAGAGGACAACCAGGCGCTGGAAGGGGAAGACGAAGAACCATCCATACGGTCCGGGTAAGGTCGTGAAAAAACGACTTAAATTGATTGATTGATTGAATAGTTTGATTGAAATACTAGTATTCCTTTTTTGATATTGAGTTATTTGCGACATTTCCCTGCTTGCAAACAATGAAGAATAGGAATATTCTCTCTCTTTGCAGGCAGCGAAGGACAGGTAGTGCAGACTTTTTGTCTAAATTGATCGATTGAGATATTCATTTTTGACCGATCAATACGTCATGCCTGTTTTATCTAGATTGTTTGATTGTAATTGTTTTGGACCAGACCGTTCGTTAGAGGTCAGTCAGCCGGCACCGCCGGAAGGCACCCCTAACAAGGACATGTACGTAAAGTATGGATTAGCCACCGTAGCTTATAGGTATATATTGATAGGTCTCACTTCATTTTGCCGACAGTGGTTACCGAACTTTAGCCTCATTGTCAAACCCCTTCTCTCCCTCCTAGCTAAAGACATCCCCTCACCTCTCCCCTGGACCCCCGAATGCCAGTCAGCCTTTAAAGAACTATGCAATGCCCTTTGTTCAGCGCCTGTCCTAGGAACCCCGGATTACTCCAAACCATTCTTCCTCTACACGCACGAGAGGGAAGGATGTGCATTGTCTGTCCTAACACAATCAATTGGTCACAAACAACGCCCTTGTGCATATTTCTCCGCCACCCTCGATCCAGTAGCCAGAGCGCTGCCAGCGTGCCTGCGCGCTGTGGCAGCTGCAGCAGTATCGATACGCCAGAGCGAAGGAATAGTACTCTCCAATCCAGTCACTGTTTTAGTACCCCATGCAGTCGACACACTACTAAACCAGACCAAAACCCAACACTTGACTAGCGCCCGACTGACAGGATATGAGTTGACCCTGCTAGCACCACACATTACCCTAAAGCGATGCACCACCCTAAATCCAGCCACACTGTTACCCCTACCCGAAAATGATCCTAGCGTGACTCCACTACACGACTGTGTGACACTAACCGATGAACAAACAAAGAGTAGAATAGATCTCAGACACACCGCCTTTCTAGAACCAGATGGAGAACTATGGGTGGATGGTTCGTGCATCAAACTCCCCGACGGCACCACCTCAGCTGCATACTCTGTCACCACAGCCCGAACCGTTCTGGAAACAGCCCGTAGTCCCCAACGTTCAGCCCAGGCTGCAGAACTCATTGCCCTCACACGAGCATGTATCTTAGCGACTGACACGACAGTTAACATATACACCGACAGCCAATATGCCTTCGGGGTGGTTCACCATTTTGGGATCTTATGGAAAGAAAGAGGGTTCCTGACTTCACACGGTACACCCATCCTGCATGGAGATTTAGTCTCCGCCTTGACGCAAGCAGTCCTCCTCCCCAAGAAGTTAGCAGTGATAAAATGCCAAGCACATAGGAAAGTGACTGATCTCATTGGACAGGGAAATGCACTAGCAGACGTTACTGCCCGAGCCACGGCAGGAGACAGAACTACGACACGAATGTATGTGACCAGGTCACAAGCTGAACGATGGACTGACGCTAGGACCACTGTAAGGGACATACAGACTACAGGCACACAAGACGAATTGACCGAGTGGGAAAAGGTGGGACTAAAAGACGAGGAAGATTGCTGGAGAACTAAAGACGGAAATAAATGGCTGTTACCCAATGCCTACCTCATCCCCATATTGACCATGGCACATTTACCAGCACACATAGGCTCCACCCCCATGATTGAACTAATCACCAGAGTATGGCATAACGTCAAGATAGCAGAATCTGCAAAACGCCTAGTACAACAATGTATAGTCTGCCTACAACACAACCCAGGGAAGGGGACAGTAGTACCACGGGGAGGGTTTGGAGTCCCTGACCACCCCTTTGAGCATTTGGGCGGCACCAAGACCCACCTCCATTAACGATGTCCCGAACATATTAATGTCGGATTACTTGCACAAATTGACAAACAAGCTAACAATTATCCACCAACAGGTGCAGCAAACCTTGCCTGACGTATCCAGCGGCCCGGGACATGAAATAAAGCCAGGCGCCATGTATTGATTCGCAACTTCCAAAGAACGAAGAATCTGGAGCCTAGGTGGACGGGCCCCTGGCAAGTCCTGATAAACTGAACACCTGCAAAACCACCGCAAAGAAACCAAGACTGCTAACCTGCACAGCACAAAGACAATTGCACTTGTAGCCGCATTTCTCACCTATCTCCTGCTAATGGTCGCACTCTGGATCATTGAAGAGAATGCACCTGCATACAGAACATTGTCACCCACCATGCAACCAACCACCAAGAAATAACACTACCTGGTATCACTACCGCCACATCTCCGAGAACGACGCAAAGAATTCTGGAATAATTCTTTCGTGCAGATGTTGCACCAGCACAATCTTGCCACCAATGCTACCAACTGTTGGGTCTGTGGGCTGTTACCACATGCCACTGAACATTCCATCCCTTTCATCCCTTCGCCCTTTTCTATTCACGGATCTTGCCTTGCCTGGATGATGCTCCTACAAGAAAGTTACAAAGACAATGCCACTTCCGACGGAACAATCGCCCAGTTCTACAACGAGTTCTGGCGAAACAAAACAGGATGGACAGCCGCCCCCTTCTGCCCTCACACCTTCAATGCGACATTCCAGATTAATGTCCCCTCCAAAGAACGAGTGGAAATGCAAGTGTTCAATAATCCTAACAGAGCCACATTTTCCTACCTGAAGAAAAGAACTGCTGCAACACTGACTGTGGCCCTATCTGTGGTGAACGTCTCTGGCCTTGTATGCATTGAAGGCCGTGGGACTAAGAATGTGGGTCACAGCACCTGTAGCATTGTAAGGACTTTGAACACTGCCAACCCCCCAGCGCTTGTTGCATCACCCAATATGTACTTTGTTTGTGGAACCAAAGCCTACACCTGGCTCCCAAGAAACTGGGGGGGCACGTGCTACATCGCCTTTGTTTTGCCACCAACCTACACAGCTCCTGCAGAGCATCATCGGTGCCAGCTGCTGTGTATACATTCCTGATAATTCATCTTCTGTCTATGAAGCAATCGAACATCTCATAGACTATCTTCAGAAATTCATCAAAGATCAGAGACTTGGACAATTGGAAGTTGGCTTTGGGGCATCTTGAAGGAGTGGGGTTGGAAAATATCAATGATTCTCTTGGTCCCAGTATTGACAATATGTGGTTGTTGTTTGGGTATACACTGTATACCACCTTTGTGTTCTCTTTGCATAACTACCTTGCACCCTAAGACTATGGACACTCAGCTAACAAAAATGAGAGTAATGTATGATCAAGAGATACAGGACATTATGGAGATCGAAATAGACTGACAAGCTGGCTAGTTATGTTCAAAGGGGCCACTGTTAAAAGCAAAACGACAATCGTGAACATTACCTACGCCATCTTGTCTGGTGGAATTCTATGTGCACATAAGTTGCAGTCATTTTAATCTATCACAGCCATTTTGTACTCTGTTGGTCACCTTTGTTTCACCCTGCCCTTACTAGCATCCCTCTGACCCTCTGACCGACCTGGTACGTGTGCTGGGGGCTATAAACTCTATTTGCTGCAACAAACCTCAGCGCCACTTGCTGCCACAAACTCGTTTTTCCTCTCATCTCTGTTTTCAGGCAAACCTTTGGACACTCTACCCCTCACTGCACCTAGTTACACAAACAGGTTCCAAACACCAAAAAGACTCTTGCAACATGATTTATTGCACTGCAAACAGCAAGACTTGTTGTTACCAACAATGGGACCTGTTTTTATCAACAGAACGGACTCTTAGATCTGGCCGGTCTCACATGTTTTAGACCCTGAAGCAAGGTCCAGCTGCAAGATAAGATTGTCTGTTTGACCTGGGTGGGAAGAAAATTACTGTTGGGCTTGTGTGACAACCTGCCCGGGGCGGGGACCCCAAGCTTGTGTAACCATGTTGATGAAACCAATGCATTGTGTCAAACTTGTATAAAAGGAAGAGCCAAAGGAGTTATCAGCAGAACACCTCCCTCAGACATCCCGGTGTCTGCAGTTGACGTGATCTCCTCATGAGAAATAAACCTTTTTCTTGTCTTCCAGTTTCCAGCGCTTGCCTCATTATTTTGATAGCGAACCCAAAGTGAATTAGAGGTGGAACCCTGCACCGGGCAGCATTGAGGGTCTTAGAAGACTCGCTGCCTTTCACAAATGGCAGCGCTGAGATCAAGCAAAATAAGCACTGTCATATTGCCTTCATCCATGGAGGCTCTTAGTTGCTCCGTTACAGCTAATAAGGCTGACTCTGTGCTATGCTTGGGACGGAATCCATTTTGAGACGGATCCAGTAGTGAGTGAGACTCCAAATACTGCATCAAAATGCCGTTCACATAGGATTCAGTTACTTTAGCTAAAAACGGCAATAAGGAGATCGGGCGATAATTCTCTGGCCTGGAAGCATCTAATGAAGGCTTCTTCAGGAGGGGGATAACTTTAGCATGTTTCCAAGTTTGTGGAACCTCTGAGTTGGAAAGACAGAGATTAATAAGATCCAGACAGCTGGGAAGGAGGCAGTCCTGATGTTTAACAAACAATTCTGGTTTGAGAGGGTCATCGGGGATCCTGATTTAATCTTAGTGACAGCCTTGAGGCCGTCTGTAGTGATAGAAGGGAAGGTGGACAGAGAGTGGGCCACATTTCCTGTAAAATCATCCCTCAACATAGCAGTGGTATCACACTTCGCGTGGAAGCTATCATAAATGCCCACCACTTTATTGATAAAATAAGTGGCCAACACCTCATACTGGTCATTAGAGGTGATGGAACTATCAGCAGTCACCGGAGATTTCATCATATCCTTTACTAGGAAGAAAATGTTTTTTGAAGGGTTATTGCTCGTGTTAATCTTGTTAGCAAAGAATGCAGCACGAGTTTTCCGAATCCGTTTGTGATAGATTTTCCTAGCGCCCACATATTCAGATTTAGCCGTAGGATTGTAGGAGCGTCTCCAACAGAGCTCAAGAGCGTTACAATTTTTTCTGGCCGTGGCAAGTGACTCATCAAACCACTCATGGGACCGGGCTTTCTTGGATGGATCCATTTAGCTGGAAAGCACTTATCTAGTGCCTGGTTATTCCACTTTCCGAAGCTAATGCTAGCCATCTCGATATCCGATGAAAGGGTGGGCTGTGTAGTGGCCAGGATGTCTCGGAAGGTAGAATGATCTAGTTTCTGCCAGGGATGCTTATGTATAGCGTTAAGCCGACCCTGAGATTTAGGACCAGTGTGATCCAATGAGAAACATATTAAGTAGTGATGGGTCCATGTCATCGGTAACGATTTTGGGGCTTTTGTAAGCAGAATATTGGTAAGTACTGGATCGAGCAGGTATCCCGCCTCATGCGTTGGTCCAGAGACCAGTTGGTTTAATTGACAAGCAGCCAAATCGTTAAGAAAATTATGTATATCCGGATCCTTGTCGGATTCCAGATGCAAATTCAAATCGCGAATGATAGTAAAATTGGCCGCTTTCAATGCTAAACTACTAACCACATTGATTAGCCCTTCTCTAAAAAGTTTGGACGGCCCCGGAGGGCGATAGATCAGTAGCACCCTCAGAGGGAGGCCAACTATGAGACCCACACATGGACATTGCCCTATGCACCGAGAGCAGCTCCTCACGTGAATATGCCATCCTGTGGGGGGACAAATGGACAGAGTCCCTGGCTCCTGGCGACGTCCAGGCGCGGATGTGCGCAGACTAGCTTGCCTTTGGCGCGCCTTCAGCATGCCAGCGGCGCATCCGCGCTACGGCGTGCATAAAGTACCTGAGGGCATGTGCAGTTTGAACGGCATTCGGGGCTGGGGATAAACTGGGAAAAGTCAACGGTATTCCCTTTGACAGATAGTACACAGGAGATGGATCTTGGTTATCGGCTTGCATGGTCAGCTGACCCTGTGAGGTATCTGGGGGTATGGTTACATAGGGACTTGGATACTGTAGTAAGTATGAATTACGGACGGGCTATAATTAAGATCTCAGATCAAATTGCACGTTGGACCCGGCTGCCATTATCCCTGGCCGATAGAGTTGCGGTGGTAAAAATGGTTATATTACCTAAACTGCTATACTTATTTTTGAACATCCCCATAAAATTGAATGCTACCCTATTCAAAACGTTGCAGTCTAGTTTAGTTTCCCTCGTGTGGGCTGGGAAACAGTCTAGATGTAGCTGGCACACTCTCACGTTGCCGTTTGAGCAGGGTGGGTTTGAGGCACCGGACATATGGTTATATTATCTTTGTGCGCAGGCGCAGTTTGCTCATTACTGTTTTTTTCCCCAGAAGCTCCTGCCACATCTTGCGGTGGAGACAGATACTGCACACCCAGTCCCGCTGACAGCTAAGATATTACACAAAGAGGAAGGTTGCTCTAGGAAGGAGATCAATCCCGTTAACTGCACAGCCTGGGCGTGGCGTGCACTGGCCCGTCGCGCTGGCCGGGAGTGGATGTATGCGCCGAGTATGCCTATTGCGGCGCATCCAGACATCTCTGCGGCGCGGGAGAGTGGGGCGCCGGGCATTATGCGAGATGCTGGCATTACCACTATGGGTGATTTGTATCAGAATGGGGCGTTCCTCTCTTTGTTGGAGTTTCATATGGGACAGCCATATAAGGCAATGCATGGTTTCACTTACACTAGACTCCGTCTAGCAGTGCGCTCCATGTGTTCAAATTTCCCACAGGAGCCTTGTGTATTGAGGGCGTTACAGGTGATCTTAACAACAAAGGACTGCAAGGGATTGATCACTAGGCTGTACAGGGCCTCTCAAATTGAAAATGACTGGGTCGATTCACCTTCCTTGTATAAATGGAACAAAGTACTAATGCACCTATGTCACGCGAACATTGGGAAGCATGCTGCGCGCTAACTGGGAGGCTAACTGCTAACTACAACCTCCGCATCATACACTTTAAATTTCTCCATCAGGTGTACTACACGCCAGTGCAATTGTTCAAGTTTGGTTTGCGGAAGGATTCTAGATGTCCCCGTTGTGGGAGGGATAATGCGGATTTTATCCATATTTAAATAAGGGCGGGGGGCCTCGCGCGCCCCCCCAAGCCCCGGGGACCACCACCTCCCCGGGGCTTTGATAAATAATTTGTGTGGGGGGGCTCCAGCCCCCCACATTGCCCCGGGGACCACCACCTCCCCGGGGCTATGCAAATGAAGGGAGGGGGGCTGCGCGGCCCCCCTCCTGGAGCCCTTGATGGCCCTGGGGACCGCCACCCCCCAGGGCCGGCTCCTGCAATGTCCCGGGGTGCCCACCCCCGGGACATTGCTGTTTGCTATGACAGGGCGGGAGCACGGCTCCCGCCCTGTCATAGCAAACTCTGCTTTGCTTTTTGGACGCGAGAGCAGGAAACCTGCTCTCGCTTCCAAAAAGCAAAGCAGATTGCTTTTGGACAAGGGGAGCTGCATGTTAGCAGCTCCCCTTGCCCAAAAGCAATGCCGGCTCCCGCAGGAGGCGGGGAGCCGGAAGGGACCGTGGGGGCAGTGGGGCTCTCCCCACAGTCCCCAACGTGAGGGCCGGCCCCGGGGGATGGGGTCACCGGGGCCAGAAGTGGCCCGGGAGGGGGCCACTTGACCCCCTCCTTTTTAATAAATTTTTTAATAAAAAAAAAACAAAAACGGAAGGCCAGGCCCCGGGGGATGGGGTCCCCGGGGCCAAAAGTGGCCACGGGAGGGGGGCCCCCTTCCCATTTTTTTTTTTTTTTTTTAATAAATAAATGTGGCAGGCCTGGGGATGGGGTCCCCAGGGCCCAAAAAAAATTTGAAAGAAGGGGGGGCCAAGGGCCCCCCTTCTAACAATTTTTTTTTTTAAAAGACGGCATCTTGCCGGAGGCCCCAAGCCCCTCCCTGCACCACTCTGCAAACGCGCCCCCTGGCGCGCTCTAAGTTGGGAAATTAAGTCCCCTTGTATACTGAGGGTCCCTGGGGGCCAACTAGCCCACCAGGTACCTCCAGTAAGCCCCACACAGCTGGATTACAGAGAGGTGGTCCGAGGCCACGCCCCTTTTTACACCACTCTGCAAACGCGCGTCTTGGTGCACTGCTGGTGGGGCGATGAGGTCCTCTTGTGTCCTGAGTGGTGTAAAAAGGGGGCATGGCCTCGGACCACTCTCAGCAACGCAGCTGTGTGGCGCTTACTGGAGGTACCTGGTGGGCTAGTTGGCCCCCAGGGACCCTCATTAGGAAAGGGTACTTCATCCCCCAACCAAGAGCGCGCCAGGAGGCGCGATGCAGAGTGGTGGGGAAAGGGGGCGTGGCCTTTGTCCACCTCTCAGCAATCCCACTGTGTGGGGCTTACTGGAGGTAAGAGGTAGGCTAGTTGGCCCCTAAGGACCCCCAGCAGTGAAGGGCACTTCAATCCCCATCCAAGAGCGTGCCAGGGAGCGCGTTTGCAGAGTGGTGGGCAAAGGGTGCCTGTCCTGTTATGAGAACTTAGCAATCCTGCTGTGTGGGACTTACTGGAGGTAATGGGAGGGGTAGTTGGCCCCCAAGGATGTCCTTGGGGGCCAAGTACCCCTCTTGTTACCTCCAGTAAGTCCTACACAGTAGGATTGCTAAGACGTCTTCGGAGGCCATGCCCCCTTTCTCCACCACTCTGCAAACGCGCCTCCTGGCAGACTACGGGATGGGGGATGAAGTCCACTTTACTCCTGAGGGACTTTGGGGAATTCCTGAGCACTGGTCGGAGGCCCAGCATCCTTTCTCCACCACTCTGCAAACGCGACTACTAGTTAAAGAAGTGTTTGCAATGTAATAGGTTTCGCATTTGCGAGAATTAGGGCTATTGGCGTTGTAAATGCAAAAGATTTTTATTAATGTTTTTTGGACTGGAGTGGATGTACGTTGTGGGGTATATTCACAAGAACGTGTGCTAAACATCTCCAAAAAATGTTAACGTAACTTTACACATCGCAGCCTACGGGATGGGGGATGAAGTCCACTTTACTCCTGAGGGACTTTGGGGGCCAAGAAGCCCTCCTGGTACCTCCTGTAAGTCCTATGCAGTGGAATTCTTGAGCGCTGGTCGGAGGCCCAGCACCCTTTCTCTACCACTCTACAAACGCGACTACTAGTTAAAGTAGCATGTTTCTGCACCTCTGACTTGGAGGTAGTTTTAATCCCCCTGCCCTATTATGTACTAGGGCCTTACAGAGGAGGTCATGCCAATCACAGGGGTACCCCAACGCCTCTTTCTGCACCTCTGTTGGTTCTTTCTGCATATCTCTTGCGTCTTTCTGCACCTTTCTTTGTCTTTCTGGACTTCTGTTGCCTCTTTCTGCATTTCTCTTGTTTCTTTCTGCTCCTTTCTTCCTCTTTCTGCACATATCCTACCTCTGTAGGCATAGTTAGAAATTAGCATTTAAAAAACCTTTGAAATTCACTGAAAAAAACCACAGGTTTGAGGGACGTTATAGTTAGAAATTAGCATTTAAAAAACCTTGGAAATTCACTGAAAAAAACCACAGGTTTCAGGGACGTTATAGTTAGAAATTAGCATTTAAAAAACCTTTGAAATTCACTGAAAAAACCATAGTTGGACATTTCACTCGTACAAAACCAGTGAAATTCGGCCGTTATAGTTAGTTCAGCTAACTATAACTCGTGCCCCCGCAATGCACTGCTGATGACGTCACATATTACATCATTCATGACATGGTCAGTGACATCACTGATGACATCACTGATGTGAACAAGAAGTGACATTCGAAACGCGTAAAGCCTATGATTTTGATGCCAGCTGACATGTGAGGTGTCTGGGGTCCTCACCGCATGGAGTTGCTTTCTGTGAGGCACTCTCACTAAGGGCAACCTTTCTTGTGGATATATATATATATATATATATATATTATCTTTCTTGCCCCCTCTTGTAGATTCGCTGTACCGTAATAGTTTCCAAATTAATAAATAAGTCATGCATTCCAATGTCTAGTTTTTATTAGACATCTCCACCCTCCTGGTACTTTTTCTCCTAGCCGTATCCTCGTAACGTTTTTTTTTAAAGATAATGGTCAGTATTTTTAACATTTTTTTCGTTATATACTTCATTTCAATTTTTCTTATCCAAACTGATCATAAACACAATTTTAAATAACTTTTAACATTTTCCGTTTTTAATAAGGTCTATAATGAATTCTATTGGTGCACAAAGAGCTCTGGCCTCCTTTCCAAACTTCTGTTTGCCATTCCATTGTCTTTATATTGGCATTCAGTGCTAAAGTGGGAAGTGACATAATTCAAATGTCTGTATATTGGCATTCAGAGCTAAAGAGGAAGTGACATCATCCCGTTCTCTGTGAGAGCTGTGCAGATTCTTCATTCCTCCAGTAGAACTGCCCAGCTCTGACAATAGGTCAGATATCCGAGAAAACATAGTTTAGCGGGAGGCTGTTTCTGTTACCACATTTTTGTTCAGAAAAATTCCACCTTTTCCCATGATATTTCTATTAAAATAGGTTTTGCAGGTGACTGTTCTTGCAAAATTAGCATTTTGATGCATTTTTTTTGCAAAGTCGATAACATTTTTAAAAAAAAATGTAACCCAGTAAACGAAAGTGAAGTTTCTTCTTTACACAATCTTAGGGCCCGATTCACAAAGGCAAACTTAGACGTTTGGTATAAAATTAGACCAAAGGTCTAAGTTTCCGATTTTGGGAATTCACAAAGGACATTTACGAGTACTATCTTTCTGTCCGCACTCAGGCCGGATCTCCGCCCCCGAGTGTGGACATGAAGATACTACTCGTAAATGCCCTTTGTGAATTCCCAAAGACATAAACTTAGACGTTTGATCTAAGTTTAGACCAAACATCTAAGTTTACTTTAGTGAATTGGGCCCTTAGTTTTTAGGTCTTGCCTAAGACAGTGCATGCACTGTCTGTTGCGAGATGTATTGTTAGATTACAGTGGGCTTAGAGTCCGCCCATTGCTACCATTAGTGGCTTCATTGTCACTCTCATTTGCCTGCTTCTTATTCGTTACCATGTGTGGGCTTTCCTTACTTTTCTTGTGTTTGTCCATGCCCCGGAGCATAGACACATAACTGTGCCCTTCCGCTGTTTGCTTTTTCAGGCGCTACATTTTTCTTTTCATTTTGGAGCTCTATCAGAGTGCATGTGTTTTCAACTGTCTCCCTTGTGTGCGTCTCTCTTATGCCGTGCTGCGTCTTCTTCTCTCTCCAGTGTGCTTATCCCCTACTCCTCCCACGCTGCACTCTTGCCTGTGTGCTTTCTCCCCGTCAGATCCACGTTCCTGTCTTTCATTTGATCCTCCCACCCATTTCCCTGTGTTGCTTCCCCTCACCCACTACCCGTTTTTGCTTCCATCCTCCACCCGCAAACGTGTTGCTTCTGTAGGAAAGTAGGATCTGCTTCTTATGGTTACCCCCACTTTTTGCTTGATGTTGCACTGTTTTGACTAGTCTGACTGGGACTTGAGCAAGGACTGGGGACTGGGTAGAAAACGTACCGTGCACAGAAAGAGTAGTACATTGCTGCCCAGGATCACACAAAGAGTCAGAGGAGAAAAAGGGATCCAAAGGGGAAGCCTGTACAAGATGGCTAAGACTCAGAAAAGAAGGGCACTCACAAGGCAATTCAGCATTCAGACTAACTACACCCAGGACGGACGTGCAAGACATATATATAATACAACATTAACAATAAAGGGAATGTGGGGTAAAGCACTCAGTAACTCCACACAGTAAGACTGAAGCTCAGTAAGTTCCTCACCCACAATTGCTGTTACAGATACTGACTGAAAATACCCACATATAGGATATGTCTGCAAAGGCAGGGTCTGTGGAGCTTATACCTATGGTGATGTTATAACTGTAACTCAAAGACACAGTGAACAAGAAACACCACCTAGGTAGTCAGCTGTGCCCACGGATCCTGGCGATCAAACAGGAACACGCAAGGCAGTAACAGCAAGGGGGTAGAACTAAACACAAGCACAATAGACAAGGAGCTAGCAAGGAGGAGTGCTTAACAGGGAAGGAAGGAAATCACAGGGCACACTTGGCAGAAAGCAGGTAACAAACATACAAGGTAACAGAAGCAAGGCAGCAGAATAGAAAGGCAGCAAACTAGGAACTGGAACCAAGGAAATGGGAAGAAAGGCAGGGACTGGAAAAGGATATACAGAAGGGGAGGCTACAAGGGTATACTAGAATAGTGCAGGTTCAGGAATTAAGAAAACAAAGTAGCATTGAAGGCAGCGCTGGGGCAGGAACAAGAATTGAGGTAAGGCTCAGGAGTCAAGGTAGCACTGCAGGCAGTGCTGGTTCAGGAACAGGGAATTACTAAAGCTTCAGGAGTCAAGGTAGCACTGCAGGCAGTGCTGGTTCAAGGAAACAGGAAATAGCTACAGCTCAGGAAACAAGGAGTCAAGAGAGCACTGCAAGCAGTGCAAATCAAGAACAAGAAATAGCTGAAGCCCAGGAACAGGAACAAAGAATAACTATAGCTCAGGAACTCAGGAAACAAGGTAGCACTGCAGGCAGTGCTAATTCAGGCACAAGGAATAGCTATAGCTCCGGAATCAAGGAACAAGGTTCGTTCCCCAGTTGCAGGGCAAATTAATGTTAAGGTCTCCACATACAATAACTGGAAGGGGCCAATGTGCTAGCTCCCCGGAAACCCAGTTAATCACGCCATTGTCGTCCAAGACACTCCCATATACGGAGCATAAGGTAAAAGAATATATGGGACTTAGACCACACTCTGCTAACGCCCATCTTCCCTGGGGATCAGACTTAGTCCGGATAGGTTGAAGTAAACACTTGTGGCGTGCTAAGATGGCGACTCCCCTCGTGCGTGCCCCCTGCGAGGTTCCCCCAATATAGTATGTGGAGACCTTAACATTAATTTGCCCTGCAACTGGGGAACGAACTCACAACAGGGGTTGGCTAGCCGAAAACCCAAGGTGTTGCAAGCCATAAGAAATGTATTACATTTACATGGGCTTGTGGATGCCTGGTCTTCCCTGAAACCAAACCAGCCAGGCTACACATTTTATTCTGCACTGCACCACTCCTTTGCACGCTTAGATTACTTTCTGGTTTCTCCTTCTCTGATTCATGATAGTGGAATCAACATTCTTCCTCGAGTTTTATCAGATCACAATCCCTAATCTTCAACATACGGGGTCTGCCTGCCCGTAAGGAAGCCTCATCCTGGAGCTTTGAGAGAGCACTCTTACTAGATGAAGGCTATCAGAACCATATGAAACAGTGGATTTAGGGTTTTTAGATACCAACCTTGTCTCAGCTCCTGTGATGATAGTGTGGGATACTTTAAAAGCATGCGCCCGGGGAGAAACCCTACAATTTTCACTTAGGAAAAACAAGCAGGAGAAGGCTCAGATTGCAGAATTACACTTAAAATTGGCTAAAGCTGAGGAAAACCTTATCTCCGCAGTTCAGTCTAGGGGCGAGATAGATTCAGCACAATTTACAGTTGCTGCGTCCAAGGCTGAGATATGCTCAATACTGGCCGAGAAAGCTGCGTCCAAGTGGGCTGCCGCTCGGGAAAAAACTTACGAGTGTAGCGAAAAGATTGGTCATCAGCTGGCAATAAGAACCAGGCAACAGACCACCATCAATGAGATGCATACTATCAGAACTTCCTCTGGGGTCACTACCAGCAATCCCGGGGATATTCGTACAGCTTTCTGTAAATTCTATCAAGGCTTATATTCTGAGGAAGGTGCTGGTTCTCAAGCAGAAAGGCAGCTAGCTATTGATAACTATCTTGATTCAATCCTGCTATCACTGCTCGGCAGGGAGGACCGGGAACAACTTGAGGATCCCCCCACTTGGGACGAAATCGCTAAGGCCCTGGCCAACCTACCCGATGGTAAGGCGGCTGACCCCGACTGTATTCCAGTCGGATTTTATAAGGTTTTTGTCTCTCAAATCAAAGATATCTTTAATTCTGTGGTGATGCAAATTTTTAATGGCGCAACTCCCCCTCAATCGTGGTCTACAGCCAAGATTGTTGTCTTTCCCAAAAAAGATAAATCACCAATTGAAATGGGTTCCTATCGCCCAATCACCCTCATCAACGGTGACTCAAAAATATACTCTAAAATATTTGCGTCTCGACTGTCGACTAAAATCGAAAGTCTTGTTTCCAGCTGGCAGCACGGGTTTATACCCACTAAGGGTACCACTGAACATGTTCGGAGGGTCATTACCCTGCTTGACGCAGCACAGGTTTCAGGGGACCCAATGGCCTTAATACTTCTTGATGCTGAACAAGCATTCGATCGGGTCTCCTGGAATTTTCTCTGGTCCGTCATGCGCAGAATGAACTTTGGGCCTAAAGCCATTCAGGCCATCAAGGCGTTATATCCTACCCCCACTGCCAGGGTGTTTATTAATGGGTCACTGACGGAGCAAATAAAGATAACACGTGGGACTCGACAGGGTTGCCCCTGTTCCCCATTGCTCTTCGCCATGTACATCGACCTGTTTATTACAAAGCTGGAAGAAAGCCAGGATATCTCGGCAATTCGTAGATTCGGCCTAGAAACTAAAATCATGGCCTATGCAGATGATCTAGCTCTTGTAACACCCGACCCGGAGAAAGCTATTCCTGCAATTGAGGCAGAGGCCCAGCTATACGGGGCTGTATCGGGGTATGCACTGAATAAAGGGAAAACCCAAATCATAATAAACAAAATCATCACCTGGACAGAAAACAGAGTTGTCGACAAAGCTAAATATTTAGGTATAGATATTTTGGCTGATACCGATTTGATTGTTGGCCAAAATATGGACCCTCTTGTGTTAGAGACAAAGAAAGCCTTGTGCCGTTTCAACAACCTACTATCGTGGGCCGATGCAATGTGCTCAAGATGATTTTTTCCCCCAAAGTTTTGTATCTTTTTAGAGCTATACCTTTGGAGTTTACTAACGCAATGCTTTTAAGATTTGACCGGTTGTTTTCTCAGTTTGTGTGGGCATATTCTCAACCTAGGAGCGCATACAAACTTTTGTCTCTCCCTCGGGAAAGAGGGGGTTGGGCCCTGCCCAACCTTAAACTATATTACTGGGCTACTGTCAGGGCCGGGCTTGGGAACAGCAACCAGCCCTGGCAGGTTACTTCTCCACCGGCCCTGAGAACGGGAGGGGGGTGTTAGCTGCTAAGTACTGCTCCCGCTTTTCTTACAGAGGGCCGATTTTGCATCACTGCTGCAAAACCGGCACCCTGTAAGAAAAGCGGCCCCCTGCGGCCACAAAACCGGCCCCAACCCCTCCGGCCCACCGGGGAAATGCCCGGTGCTCCCTACGGCCAGTCCGGCCCTGGCTACTGTTTTACAATCATGTCCAATATTGATGCAAGATTCAACTTCACCTCCCGCTTCAGGACTTCCTTCACCTTATGAACTTTTACTTGATCCTGACACCTGGGGGTGCCTGTGGCGTCAGCTTGAATTTGGATATTACAGGAGGGTAAAATTCAAGTCCCTTATGGGAGTGTACAAGTTTTTCTCTGCCGTACGTAAAAGTCTAGGAATCGGTAGATTGAACTACTACACTCCTACCAGGAATAACTCTAATTTACAGGATATTTTTGGAATATCATACTTTCAAAATTGGGCAGACTTAGGGGTAAATAAACTAGGGGACCTTTGTTCGGCCGACGGGGTCTTGCCCTTTGAGTAACTTCAATCTCAATTCAGCTTGAGCCATAGGGATGCTTTTAAATATCATGCAATTAGGACTTTTTTTTTACGTAAGACAGGGGGGCCTGCTGGTTTCACTAAATGCGAACTAATTGAGAAACTATGTGCATCCACCCCCTCCCGAATTGGCATAATCTACGAATTTTTAAATAGCTTAATGTCTGATGACCTGACAAAAGTCTCTAATAAGTGGCAGCAAAAATTGAATATTACTAACAACGTTTTTCGCAGAGCACTTAAATCTGCTCAAAACGATCTATTATCTGCCAGCATGCAGGCACAGTTTTATAAAACCAGTTTTTAAAAATATTTTACACCAAGTAGGATTGCGAAATGGGGGACGGGAAAAGGTACACACTGTCCGCGCTGCGCTGAATTCAGTGCTGACTCAGTCCATATGTTAGCTACCTGCGTGGAGCTTGGGCCACTCTTAATCAAAATACAAGCTTTCCTTGGACGGGTTCTATCCCGAAACATACTTCTAACTCCCACCGCCATTCTGTTAGGGACTCAAGACTCGGTTGACAGAAAGAATGGGGGCGGGGCATTCATTTTTGTTGCTATGGCAGTGTACAGGTTATGCATAACGTCAGCTTGGATAGATCCCAATCCTCCATTATTTTCGCATTGGTTTGCCCGGCTTTATTCAATATTTGCCCTGGAAATGGCAATCTATTCTAAAAAGGGTATCCGGGCTAAAAAGAAAGGTATAGCTATTTGGGAGCCTCTTTCTCGCTGGCTTAATCAAGAAAACTCGGAAGAAAGCTAGGTTAGGAGGGGCTTCACCTTAGGACTTGTAATGCGGGCTGTCTTAACAAGTGGGGCTTTCTCTGCCCATAACTTTGATTTCATCTGAAAGGGGGCAGTGGCCAACCCCGATCCGCTTATGATCAGTTTAGGCCCTATTGGTGGCAAGCGCTCAAGCCCGGTGTTTTTTAACCTACTAAAGTTTAATTACTTTCTTCCTAGAGCTGGCTAGGGTGATCAGCTGCACAAAAACTCTCCTCAGTAGTATACTGTGATGAATTTATGCACTGGTCACTTTACCTCCTGGGGTATTATGCACACACAGCCATGGGTATTGATCGCCTGCATATTTGCACAAAATGATCCGGTATATTTTGGGACGAATTGTGTGCATTGGTCACTTTACCTTTTAGAGACTTATGCCCATCTAACTTTGTGTATTAACTATTTTTCACTTTGTATTATTCAATGATGTATTTTTGCATCGGTTATTTTACTCGTCACAGCCTTACTTCTATTTACAATGGCCCAACTGTTTGTTTTGTTTTCGCATTATGCACTTTACGCTGATATATTGGACTGTGTTATCTAGATTTTATGTTTTGTATTATGATTGGCTTCTTTTAGAATTGGCACTCGTTGTATTTTCTCAGCTCAAGGGGGGGAGGGGGTGGGGTTGCTACACTCTGTTGTTTTGTCTTCTCTGTCAATTTTTTTTATGTTTAACGCATATTTAAAAATCAATAAAAAAAAAAAGGAACAAGGATTAACTATAGCTCAGGAATCAAGGAATATCAAAAGCTCAGGAAACAAGGATCGGTCTCACCGGAAAACAGCTACAATGACCAACACTGGGCTGAAGGGAGCTGTGGCTTAAAAGAGCTCACAGTATTATTGCGCATCAGGTTCGAGCAGGCTAGCAGCAGCCAGCCACAGATGAGCTGAATTCCTCCACCCATCCTTGGCGTGGAGACAAAGCAGTGAGCAGGGGATTATAGGTAATGGAGTTTCCAGCATGGCAAGACTGGCTTCCACAAAACCCGGCATGGATTGGGAACGGATGTCAATTCCTAAATGATGTCCAAATGCCTGGAAGTCAGGATATGCATACAGGGGAGTGTCTGGAAGCATATTAGAATACTGGAAAGCCCCACAATTCGGCGCCCTGGTGGTGGGAACGAGGGCACAGGGAGTGAATCGTGACAGCCCACGAGGCAACGGCAAGACGTGGTACCAGTACCCAGGGGAACGCCAGACCAGGAGGAAACATTACCAGTGGGGCCCAAACCATACTAGAGTCTCCAGAAAGAAATATGGAAAGAATACCCATATTCAATTTATCACAACATCTACTATCCTCCACAGAGATTTCACTACTAAGCAGAGGTTTATCCATACTTGTTTGGCACTCACTTCATTGTTCAGACAGACCATAAGCCCCTCTTATGGCTAAAACAGATGAAGGGTGAAAACCCCAAACTTTTGAGGTGGTCCATTTCCCTACAGGGGATGGACTATACAGTGGAACATAGACCGGGGAGTAACCATGCCAATGCAGATGGACTCTCCAGATATTTCCACTTAGAAAATGAAGACTCAACTGGTCAAGGTTAGTCTCATCTCCTTTCGTTTGGGGGGGGTTGTGTAGGAAAGTAGGATCTGCTTCTTATGGTTACCCCCCCCCCTTTTTGCTTGATGTTACACTGTTTTGACAAGTCTGACTGGGATCCTGCTAATCAGGACCCCAGTCTATCTGCTTTCTCCTTTAAATTGTTATGCATGTACTTTGGTACACTCCAGATAGGATAATGGGGCACCCTTATAAGTCCCTAGTGTATGGTACCCATGTACCCAGGGCATAGGTACCCCAGAGGCCTCCCATGGGCTGAAGCATGTATTATGCTACCCATGAGGGGCCATGCAAAATGGAACTACAGGTCTGCTACTGCAACCTGTGTAAGCTGGTGCTTGCACCACTTACTTTAGATATAGGTTCACTATATCTATAGGTCACTACACTTAAAACTTATAAGTCACCCCTATAGCAGGCCTTAACAATCCTGAAGGCAGGGTGCTGGGTTTTACGTGAGAGGGTGACCCTGCATGAGCAGAGCCCCTCTGCAGCCTTCGGAGACCATTCTCCCGGGTTGTCTGTGACTCAGCCGGACATATAGGTAGAGGTGCATTATAACCTCGCGGTAAATGCTATCTCGAAAACGGCTGCATAGAAACATATTGTGTTTGGTAACAAACACCTTGGAATCATACCTCCACACTGGTAACCGGTGTGGGAGGTATGATTCCACCCTTCTGAAGCGAGCTTCATGGGGTCACTGGTCTATCCGGTGCCAGCCTTCTCGACCCGGTCAGCACAAAATGGATGCTGCCGACCAGAGACACATTTCTGCCCTCCTGCTGCTGAGTCAAGCTCGAGCAGAGGAAGGCAGCACAATAGGCATCCTGTCACAGGGAGGTGTGACCACCTTCCAGACAGGATTTAGTGTATTGGGGCTGGGTGGGTGCACTCTGAGAGTGCCTGAAAGTCTGCACCTGGGGCACATTTGGTGTCCCTGTGCATAGTCCAGCTCAAACCAGTTCTGGGAGCCGTTGGCTCCTGCTCTGGTGCGAAACTGGACAAAGGACATGGGTGTAACCACCCCTCTGTCCTGACCCCCCCCCCCCTAGGAGGGTCCCCCGAATCTGTCCAACCCTCTCTCGTGGGTACAAAAGGGCTTACCTGACTGTAGCTCTTTAGATTTTACGTGGATAAGATTCTACAAGAAGAAACCACTGATCTTAGACCGTCTGGACACTCCGGACTTCGCTGGACTTCGACTGGGCCCGACTTCGTCTCCCTCTCCGTCCAAAGCTTTGTCTGTGCCCTTGCTCCATAAAGGCTCCGTGCAGGACCTGTGGTGCACTAAGGACAACTGAAGATTCTCCCTTGGGGTGAAGGAGTCACTCCCCTGCATTCGCAGGCACCGTAACGCAACTGACTGGTCTGCTGATCCTGAGCTCCTGCAGACTCCGAAGGCTCCAGCAACACAGGAGTGGGTTCTGAAGTTCCTTGAGGTTGAGCTGCCCTCTCACCGAGTTTGAGGCTAATATCCCTTGTGGGGGCCGCATAACCCGAACCCCTGTGCACCGCATACATTTGCAAGTGCATATGTTTGTTGGCAATTCCTGAGCCTGTACATTGGACTTCATGTAGTCCTGACACAGAGCAGTATTTCCACCAAAGAACTCCAGCCCCCTTGCACCGAGTACTCCGTGGGCTGGTACTTTGTGATCTTGCTTGAGGTCCCCTTGCAACTCCTGGTCATTCAACCTGTGGGTCCTCCTGAGGGTCATCTTGAATTCTCGTGGGCTTTCCTGGTTGCTCCAGACGTGCCCTGACTCTCCATTGCTTGGAGAGTCCCCAGGACTTTGCTGGTCCTCACCGTAACCTGCTTGACCTTCCTGCGTGGGTTGCTTTTGCCAAGGCTTTTTGGTGCTCCAAACAGACACCGACCCCTCAGCACTCGACCTCCTTCATGGGACAGCTCGCATCTGGCTCCTGGTCATCCTCAACATCTCCTGGTCCTCGTGGCTGCAGAGTCAAGCATCCTTTCTTCGCCCCTGAAGCACCCGACATCGGTGGGCATTCAGCTCCCGAGCCCCTGGTCACCCTGAAGTGACCCAGACTATGTCCCCTCTGCCTTCAGGTTCCTTTCTTCAAGAATCCAGCCTTGGATTCCACCGGACCCTTTTCACCTTCACGGCAGCAGCTCTTCTTCGCAGCCCTCCATTGAGAACGATGGCGGTTTCCGACACCACTCCATGCCTATGCACCCGGCTCCTCTGGGATAGAAACGCGGGTACTACAGTATCCACGGGTGGGGTGGCTCTCCAACCTCCTATGTTCCAAAGGGTTTCCTCGAAGTCCTCCTAGAAGGGTCCCTAAACTGTAAAATTGCAACCGCGACTTCCCCATAGAATTGTACGGAGCCCGCAGTCGTGTTAGCACACTGCACCCGGCCTCCGTGGGGTCCCTATCTACTCACTTTGGGTGGTTTCTTGGGGCCCCAACAATTCTACGTGCTTCAGACCTTGTCTTGACCCGAGTCGTGGTTATTATACCACTATTTTAGTATATGGTTTGGTCTCCCCCTGGAGCCCACTGTGTATTGTGCTACTTACAACTGTTCTATTGATCTCGTATTGTGTGCTTTGTGTTCTATCCTCGGGTAGAGGATACTAGAGAGTGTTATATTAATAAATACATATTTTTATATAACTAATGTGTGGTTCTCCTTTTATTTAGTTAATGCAGAAGGTGATATTCTGGTAAAACAAGCTGCTTTACATTCCTTCAAGATTAAGCCTGAAGGCTGCTCTCCACAGCTACCACTAGGATAGTTTTCTAAAGGTTATCTTTGACCTCATACATCATAAGGGTTGTTTGGACTGGTGCAAGGTGCCCACTTTAATTAGTGGACAGCATATACCAGGCCAACTTCTCACAGCTTCTGCCTGTTGTCCCCTGTGTTGCTTCCGCCCCCCACTGACCCCTATGTGTTGCTTTAATCCTCAGCATTGCTTCCCTCCTCAATTTTGTTTGCCCCCAGTGTTTCTTCCCCACCTGCATTTAAAAAACAAACACTTTCACTCATTTTCACTGTGTTTTTCTCTTTTTAGTTACCAATCTAACTTTTATAAATAACTAAAAACAAAAAAAAGATCATGTCATTTTGCAGGCACCCAAATCTGTAGTTCCAACTGTTGGACTGAAAATGCGTCTAGCCGATTCCTTCTAGCATTATGCGAGTTAAGTTAGCATTTGCAGCGCCATTTTGTCTCTAGCCGCCATTTTGTACTGTGATCGAAAGTAAGACTCTGCCACATTTCTGTCTGCCTCAGAGAAACAGGCAGCTTTGAGTTATTTCTCTTTATCGTATTCAAGGCTGCATCCTAATGTACTAATGAATAGTTTATTCTGCTGTTGCATGCCTTTCCTCTCTCGTATCCCTGCTCCCAAGATAGAGAGCGCTGAACTCGAGCAAGACAACCTTGAGAAAGTGATAAGATGTACCCGTTCTGCAGGTGGTAGCTCATCAATCTGTGTCTCCTTTGTTCACCCGTGCCTGAGCTAGAAAATTCTGGAATGGGCAGGGTTTTAGGGGTGTTGGCAATGTATATCATGTGTTACCAAGAGTTAGGAGGTCAGTCCCTCGGCAGCTATCCCCTGAGGCTGGTCAGACTGGACTGCGCTGCAGCGCAATTACTAATAAATAACTTGGTTTGTATTCTCTACTGCGTCACCAACTCTTCATTTCTTGGAAGGCTTAGAGGAAATCGCGAGTGACCTGGGTGGCCCAATTCGGGTCACTTCCTTCAGTTGGTGCCCGAACAGGGACTCCACCAGGTGACCCATCTTCGCACGTAGACGGGTGGGGAGGACGGGGCCGTGTCAGGTCGGATGGGCGGATCGGGGATCCCCACAAGACAGAGCTTAGTTCTCGCAGCTGCCCCGCCTGTCTGATCGAGTGGTGCCTCGCCAAGTGGTCACCCCGGCTGGGGTCCTGAAAAGGCGAAACCCTTGGATCTGACCGTTTGGTCCGAAGAGTCGGCAGTGGAGAATAACTTTGTTCGACCTGTGTGCACCAGGTGAGTTTGTCTTGATTCTTGGTAAATATGGCGCCATCTTGAATAATCTTGGTTATGGTCTGGAGACCATTTCTTGGCTTGCTTGAACTTGGTAGGTCTGAGGACCATTTAGAGATACAGGGTGTATCCTGTTGAATAGATTCGCTTAGCGAGGTGTGAGGAGACAGCTGCTGCACTGATGAGGTAGTTGCCTGTGTGCAGGAAAAGTCAGCGACCTTCATGTACCAGAGGATAGTCGTCGTGAAGTGAGCTGTGATCGTTGCTATACTGAATGGGTCATCAACCATGTGCAGTGAGGAACTGATGACCCCATATGCCAGGAGGGGCTGTCGTGAAGAGATTGCTGTAATGAATGGGCTGTAGCCTGTGTACGGTGGTGAGTCGGGGACCCAGTATGCTAAGGGGGGCAGCCGTGAAGAAACCTGCTGTGCCGATTGGGTCGGAGCCCGTATGCAGTGAAGAGACAGTGACCCTGTATGCCAGAGGGGGCCATCGGGATCAAGCAAGAAGTGCGATCTGGTTGGGATTGTCACCGGAGGAGAGAGGTTGCTGTGGTTACCGCTACGGGCCTGCACCGTGATTGAGGATCAGCATCTGGACTTTCGTACTCACCCCTCCCCCCCCACAATGGGAAGGATGAAAGAACGTACCTAGCTTTGAGGAGGCACGAAGAACATACAGTTGCTGATGCTGCAGGAACTTGGGGACCTCCGAGGGCAGCCCACTTGGGCCGCGTCCAAAGAACATACCAGAGACAGCCGATGCAGCTCCAGTGCCTTGGGAGGGGGCGCGCTCAGGGACTCTGGTTGCTTTGATCCTGCAGGTGTGGATAAGACTGATTTTGTGCCACTCTGCTCCGGGGGAACTTGCTTGCTAGCTAGAGCTTCTGCGCTGAAACACTTAACTTTAATACAGAGTCGGAGTGGGACTCCTGATACTCGGACCACTAGTGGACCTTCACCTGAATGTTGCCTGTAGTGAATGGGGAATAACCACTACCGCTAGAGCTAGAAGGAAGTGGGACTCAGGGAACTGCTTAAAAAATACTAGAGTCCTGACCTCAAGGCACTGTAGAAGTTGCTTGTGAATGTCGTATTTCCAATTGTGGTCATAGCAGTAAAATAAGTACTTCTTTTTTTTAGCATTTGATCCGACAATCATTTATTGCTGCTGCATTGATTTTGAGTTGTGAGGCGGTGTTCACCACCTTATATCACCCCCCGACCCACCACCAGTAGCAGCCAGCAACATAAAAATATGGTGGGGCGCGATGTCCAAAAAACTCACCATATGTATGTTGCTGGCCACAGGCTCCGGTTGCCGTTTCTCGTTCCGGCGCTCTCCTTGGTCTCGGGCAGAAAGGGAGGGACTTCCTCCCTTGTGCCACGCAAATCTAACCAACTGTAGCTCCAGGGTTGGTTGGAGCAGACTAACCCAGTGCTCATTTTTAGGCTGGGGGCCTGCGGCTGCAATCCCTTGGCTGGATTTCAGCCCTGGGATTGCAGGCTTTGACAGGTGCATGACAGATTGGTCGGCTGTAGACAGCCAGCCAATCTTTCATGCGCACTGGCAAGGGGCTGAGGTAAGTGCAATTGCACTAATCAGCCCGCCACTGCCCTCGCGCTGAAGCAGTGTGAACCTGCCACACATATTAAAATAGTGTTTATTACCATTTTATGAATGTGTGTGCCTGCAGCGCTGGCAGCAGGTGGGGTGACACTCCTCCACCAAAATGGAGGCGCCGCCGCTGCCCCCATCCTGAGAAGCCTTGACTGCTCGACCCACGCTACTACTGAGAGTCAAGTCCAGTAGGGGTACGTGGCCCAGATGCTCAGGATCCATAGTTGGTCGAGCCCCAGGACATTAGGAGCAAAAGGCCTGAACCCCTATGATTGGGACCAGTAACCCCTGCTTGCCCGTGACCCTTTGAATGGGGTGCTGACAAATACAATGCAATACAAAGCAATATTATGGAAGGAGAGTATTGGGCACAATTGAGCGACTCAGGACCATCAAAAATGGGCTCTCCTGCACCTCTGATCACAAGAGTACACGTCACAGAGAAACCTTGCATCTACTTTAGGGTTTTTCAGTTAGCAAATCAGTGCATTCTGGGAGATGTAGTCTGGCTTCACTTTAATGACCCAATTGGGCTGGCACACGTGGAAATAGTAATTTGTAAAAGGAAATCCAAGGATTGTAAAAAACATATCAAAGTGCTCTGGAGTCACCTGGCAACCTTAAGCACTACTCAAGAGCAGCAAAGCAGACAAAGAGTAAAGAGAAACAGGAGCAGACTTTAATATGATTTAGCTTTTCTGAAAGAGATTGCATAAAAAAGTGGCCTCTGGCTGGAACAACTTCGTTACACAGTAAACACTTTTGCCAAACTCGGCTGCTCCTTTGTATGGAGATTTAAAGAGCATTAGAGGTACTTAGGGCAACATGGCGTTGAAAGGAAACGAAAGTGTTGCTGCTAATTCATGACAGTCCCTGGCTTGTCCAAGCGTGTCCCTTCATGAATGGGAAGGTTTGCTGTGTCTAGGCGCTCCCTGGCAGACATGTTTATCAGAAGTAGGGGCGGCTCTCCTATCACACCGCTCCAGGCGCACTCACGAGAGGAAATAAAGGCAAATATGGCACACAGAGTACACATGCTCGGCAAACAACCTCTTTCAACAGCGCTCTGTCGAGAGTCAAGACGGCCTTGGGAGTGAGGAGAGCGTCATGTGTACTTCCGCTCTGTGGAGTGTCAGGGCAGTCTCAAGAGTGAGGAGAGCGCCGTGTGTACTTCCGCTCTGTAGAGTGTCAGGGTGTCCTCGTCAGTGAGGAGAGCTCCATGTGTTCTTCCGCTCTGTGAAGTGTCCGGACAGCCTTGGGAGTGAGGAGAGCCCCATGTGTGCCTCTGCTCTAGTGTGAGGGCGACCTCAGCAGTGAAGAGAGTTCCAAGGGTACTTCCAATCTGTGGAGCGTCAGAGCGGCCTCGACAGTGAGGAGAGCTCCATGTGTCCTTCCACTCTGTGGAGTGTCAGGGCAGTCTCAGCAGTAAGGAGAGCTCCATGTGTCCTTCCACTCTGTGGAGTGTCAGGGCAGTCTCAGGAGTGAGGAAGCTCCATGTGTACTTCCAGCTCTGTACAGTGTCAGGGCAGTCTCAGGAGTGAGGAGAGCGCCATGTGTACTTCCACTCTGTGGAGTTTGAGGGCTGGCCTGGCAATGACGAGAGGGACATGTGTACTTCCGCTCTGTGGAGTGTCAGGGCAGTCTCAGGAGTGAAGGGAGCCCCATGTGTACTTCCTCTCTGTGGAGTGTGAGGGCAGTCTCAGGAGTGAGGAGAGCTCCATGTGTGCTTCTGCTCTGTGGTGTGTCAGGGCAGTCTCGGCAGTGAGGAGACCTCCATGTGTACCGCTCTGTGGAGTGTCAGGGCGGCCTCGGCAGTGAGGAGAGCTGCATGTGTACTTCCGCTCTGTGGAGTGTCAGGGCGGCCTCAGCAGTGAGGAGAGCGCCATGTGTACTTCCGCTCTGTAGAGTGTCAGGGCGGCCTCAGCAGTGAGGAGAGCGCCATGTGTACGTCCGCTCTGTGGAGTGTCAGGGCAGTCTCAGGAGTGAGGAGAGCTCCATGTGTACTTCCGCTCTGTGGAGTGTCAGGGCGGCCTCAGCAGTGAGGAGAGCGCCATGTGTACTTCTGCTCTGTGGAGTGTCAGGGCAGTCTCAGGAGTGAGGAGACCTCCATGTGTACTTCCGCTCTGTGGAGTGTCAGGGCGGCCTCAGCAGTGAGGAGAGCGCCATGTGTACGTCCGCTCTGTGGAGTGTCAGGGCAGTCTCAGGAGTGAGGAGTGCTCCTTGTGTACTTCCGCTCTGTAGAGTGAGGGCGGCCTCAGGAGTGAGGAGAGCTCCATGTATACTTCCGCTCTGTGGAGTGTCAGGGCGGTCTCGGCAGTGAGGCGAGCTCCATGTGTACTTCCGCTCTGTGGAGTGTCAGGGCAGTCTCAGGAGTGAGGAGAGCACCATGCGTGCTTCCACTCTGTGGAGTGTCAGGGTGGCCTCGGCAGTGAGGAGAGCTCCATGTGTACTTATGCTCTGTGGAGTGTCAGGGCAGTCTCAGGAGTGAGGAGAGCGCCATGTGTACTTCTGCTCTGTGGAGTGTCAGGGCAGCATCGGCAGTGAGGAAACCTCCATGTGTACGTCCACTCTGTGCAGTGTCAGGGATGCCTTGGGAGTGAGGAGAGCTCCATGTGTACTTCCGCTCTGTAGAGTGTCAGGGTGTCCTCGGCAGTGAGGAGAGCTCCATGTGTACTTTTGCTCTGTGGAGTGTCAGGGCAGTCTCAGGAGTGAGGAGAGCTCCATGTGTACATCTGCTCTTTAGAGTGTCAGGGCGGCCTCGGCAGTGAAGAGAGCTCCATGTGTACTTCCACTCTGTGGAGTGTCAGGGCAGTCTCAGGAGTGAGGAAGCTCCATGAGTACTTCCAGCTCTGTAGAGTGTTAGGGCAGTCTCAGAAGTGAGGAGAGCACCATGTGTACTTCCACTCTGTGGAGTTTGAGGGCTGCCCTGGCAATGACGAGAGCGACATGTGTACTTCCGCTCTGTGGAGTGTCAGGGCAGTCTCAGGAGTGAGGAAGCTCCTTGAGTACTTCCAGCTCTGTAGAGAGTCAGGGCAGTCTCAGGAGTGAAGGGAGCCCCATGTGTACTTCCTCTCTATGGAGTGTGAGGGCAGTCTCAGGAGTGAGGATAGCGCCATGTGCACTTCTGCTCTGTGGAATGTCAGGGCAGTCTCAGGAGTGAGGAGAGCGCCATGTGTACTTCCGCTCTGTGGGGTGTGAGGGCTGCCCTGGCAATGACGAGAACGACATGTGTACTTCCGCTCTGGAGTGTCAGGGCAGTCTCAGGAGTGAAGGGAGCCCCATGTGTACTTCCACTCTGTGGAGTGTCAGGGCAGTCTCGGCAGTGAGGAGAGATCCATGTGTGCTTCCGCTCTGTGGTGTGTCAGGGCAGTCTCGGCAGTGAGGAGACCTCCATGTGTACTTCCGCTCTGTAGAGTGTCAAGGCAGCCTCGGCAGTGAGGAGAGCTCCATGTGTACTTCCGCTCTGTGGAGTGTCAGGTCAGTCTCAGGAGTGAGGAGAGCTCCATGTGTACTTCCGCTCTGTAGAGTGTCAGGGTAGCCTCAGCAGTGAGGAGAGCGCCATGTGTACTTCCGCTCTGTGGAGTGTCAGGGCGGCCTCAGCAGTGAGGAGAACGCCATGTGTACTTCCGCTCTGTGGAATGTCAGGGCAGTCTCAGGAGTGAGGAGTGCTCCACGTGTACTTCCGCTCTGTAGAGTGAGGGCAGCCTCAGGAGTGAGGAGAGCTCAATGTGTACTTCCGCTCTGTGGAGTGTCAGGGCGGTCTCGGCAGTGAGGCGAGCTCCATGTGTGCTTCCGCTCTGTGGAGTGTCAGGGCGAGCCTCAGGAGTGAGGCGAGCTCCATGTGTACTTCCCACTCTGTGGAGTGTCAGGGTGGCCTCGGCAGTGAGGAGAGCTCGATGTACTTCCGCTCTGTGGAGTGTCAGGGTGGCCTCGGCAGTGAGGAGAGCTCCATGTGTACTTCCGCTCAGTGGAGTGTCAGGTTAGCGTCGGCAGTAAGGAGAGCTCCATGTGTATTTCCGCTCTGTGGAGTGTCAGGGTGGCCTCGGCAGTGAGGAGAGCTCCATGTGTACTTCCGCTCTGTGGAGTGTCAGGGCGGCCTCTGCAGTGAGGAGAGCTCCATGTGTACTTCCGCTCTGTAGAGTGTCAGGGCGGCCTCTGCAGTGAGGAGAGCTCCATGTGTACCTCTGGTCTGAGGAGTGCAGGGCAGTCTCAGGAGTGAGGAGAGATCCATGTGTACTTCGGCTCTGTGGAGTGTCAGGGCAGTCTCAGCAGTAAGGAGAGCTCCATGTGTACTTCGGCTCTGTGGTGTGTCAAGGCAGTCTCAGGAGTGAGAAGAGCGCCATGTGTACTTCCGCTCTGTGGAGTGTCAGGGTGGCCTCGTCAGTGAGGAGAGCTCCATGTGTTCTTCCGCTCTGTGGAGTGTCAGGTTAGCGTCGGCAGTAAGGAGAGCTCCATGTGTATTTCCGCTCTGTGGAGTGTCAGGGTGGCCTCGTCAGTGAGGAGAGCTCCATGTGTACTCCCGCTCTGTGGAGTGTCAGGGTGGCCTCGGCAGTGAGGAGAGCTCCCTGTGTGCTTCCGCTCTGTAGAGTGTCAGGGCAGTCTCAGGAGTGAGGAGAGCTGCATGTGTACTTCCGCTCTGTAGAGTGTTAGGGCGGCCTCGGCAGTGAGGAGAGCTCCATGTGTACTTCCGCTCTGTTGAGTGTCAGGGCGGCCTCAGGAGTGAGGAGAGCTGCATGTGTGCTTCCGCTCTGTGGAGTATCAGGGCGGCCTCGGCAGTGAGGAGAGCTCCATGTGTACTTCCGCTCTGTAGTGTCAGGGCGGCCTCAGCAGGGAGGAGAGCTCCATGTCTACTTCCGCTCTGTAGAGTGTCAGGGTGGCCTCAGGAGTGAGGAGAGCTCCATGTGTACTTCCAGTCTGTAGAGTGTCAGGGCAGTCTCAGGAGTTAGGAGAGCTCCATGTGTACCTCCGCTCTGTTGAGTGTCAGGGCGGCCTCGGCAGTGAGGAGAGCTCCATGTGTACTTCCGCTCTGTAGAGTGTCACGGTGGCCTCGGCAGTGAGGAGAGCTCCATGTGTACTTCCGCTCTGTAGAGTGTCACAGTGGCCTCGGCAGTGAGGAGAGCTCCATGTCTACTTCCGCTCTGTAGAGTGTCAGGGCGGCCTCAGCGGTGAGGAGAGCTCCATGTGTACTTCTGCTCAGTGGATTGTGAGGGCTGCCCTGGCAATGACGAGAGCAACATGTGTACTTCCACTCTGTGGAGTGTCAGGGCAGTCTCAGGAGTGAGGAGCGCTCCATGTGTACTTCCGCTCTGTGGAGTGTCAGGGCAGTCTCAGGAGTGAGGAGACCTCCATGTGTACTTCCGCTCAGTGGATTGTGAGGGCTGCCCTGGCAATGATGAGAGCGACATGTGTACTTCCACTCTGTGGAGTGTCAGGGCAGTCTCGCGAGTGAGGAGAGCTCCATGTGTACTTCCGCTCTGTGGAGTGTCAGGGGGGCCTCGGCAGTGAGGAGAGCTCCATGTGTACTTCTGCTCTGTGGAGTGTCAGGGCAGTCTCAGGAGTGAGGAGACCTCCATGTGTACTTCCGCTCTGTGGAGTGTCAGGGCGGCCTCGGCAGTGAGGAGAGCTGCATGTGTACTTCAACTCTGTAGAGTGTCAGGGCGGCCTCGGGAGTGTGGAGAGTTGCATGTGCATTCCTGCTCTGTGGAGTGTCAGGGCAGTCTCGGCAGTGAGGAGACCTCCATGTACACTTCCGCTCTGTGGAGTGTCAGGGTGGCCTCTGCAGTGATTAGAGCTCCATGTGTACTTCCGCTCTGTAGAGTGTCAGGGCGGCCTCAGGAGTGAGGAGAGCTCCATGTGTACTTCCGCTCTGTGGAGTGTCAGGGCGGCCTCGGCATTGAGGAGAGCTCCATGTGTAGTTCCGCTCTGTAGAGTGTCAGGGCGGCCTCAGGAGTGAGGAGAGCTCCATGTGTACTTCCGCTCTGTGGAGTGTCAGGGCAGTCTCAGGAGTGAGGAGAGCTGCATGTGTACTTTCGCTCTGTGGTGTGTCAGGGCAGTCTCGGCAGTGAGGAGACCTCCATGTGTACTTCCGCTCTGTGGAGTGTCAGGGCGGCCTCGGCAGTGAGGAGAGCTCCATGTGTACTTCTGCTCTGTGGAGTGTCAGGGCGGCCTCGGCAGTGAGGAGAGCTCCATGTGTACTTCCACTCAGTGGATTGTGAGGGCTGCCCTGGCAATGACGAGAGCGACATGTGTACTTTCACTCTGTGGAGTGTCAGGGTAGCCTCTGCAGTGAGGAGAGCTCCATGTGTACTGCGTCATTCCCGCTATGCTACTTGTAGATGGACGTCAATCCTTGCACTAATTAAGTGCTGCAGCCCCAGCCCTGCACACTGAAAGCAGATCCTGCCTCAGTCCCTCTATGCTATGTGTGTGTAGAAGTCAATCCCTGCACATGTAAACTGCTGCAGCCCCAGCCCTGCAGATTGCGAGCGGATCCTGCATCATTTCCTCTATGCTACTTCTAGATGGACGTCAATCCTTGCACGCATAAAGTGTTGCACCCCAGCCCTGTGCACTGAAAGCAAATCCTGCCTTAGTCCCTCTCTGCTATGTGTGTAGTCATCAATCCCTGCACATGTAAAGTGAAGCAGCCTCAGCCCTACACACTGCGATCGGATCCTGCCTCAGTCCCTCTATGTTACTTGTAGATGGACATCAATCCCTGCTGCAGCCCCAGCCCTGCACACTCCAGGCGGATCCTGCCTCAGCCCCTCTATGCTGGGTATTTGCAGACTTCAAACCCTGCTGCAGTCCCGGCCCTGCACACTGCAATAAGGCAATGTAAGCCTTGTGGAGACTTGCAGAGCTTCCCTACAGGGCCTTCTAAGCAACAGGCAGCCCAAACTCCCACTGTGACCTCCAGCTTTGATCGTGAGCAAAGATAAGGCTTTTGTAGCCTAACTTTGTTCAGGGAGTGACCCTGTCTTACTTTCCAACACCTGACACATGCTTACCTCTCCCTGCTGCAGGA
>CAWUFW010004284.1:810000-812500 GCA_963921515.1 Calotriton arnoldi | reverse complement strand
CACACACACACACACACACACACACACACACACACACACACACACACACACACACACACACACACACACACACACACACACACACACACACACACACACACACACACACACACACACACACACACACACACACACACACACACACACACACACACACACACACACACACACACACACACACACACACACACACACACACCACACACACACACACACACACACACACACACACACACACACACACACACACACACACACACACACACACACACACACACACACACACACACACACACACACACACACACACACACACACACACACACACACACACACACACACACACACACACACACACACACACACACACACACACACACACACACACACACACACACACACACACACACACACACACACACACACACACACACACACACACACACACACACACACACACCACACACACACACACACACACACACACACACACACACACACACACACACACACACACACACACACACACACACACACACACACACACACACACACACACACACACACACACACACACACACACACACACACACACACACACACACACACACACACACACACACACACACACACACACACACACACACACACACACACACACACACACACACACACACACACCACACACACACACACACACACACACACACACACACACACACACACACACACACACACACACACCACACACACACACACACACACACACACACACACACACACACACACACACACACACACACACACACACACACCACACACACACACACACACACACACACACACACACACACACACACACACACACACACACACACACACACACACACACACACACACACACACACACACACACACACACACACACACACACACACACACACACACACACACACACACACACACACACACACACCACACACACACCACACACACACACACACACACACACACACACACACACACACACACACACACACACACACACACACACACACACACACACACACCACACACACACACACACACACACACACACACACACACACACACACACACACACACACACACACACACACACACACACACACACACACACACACACACACACACACACACACACACACACACACACACACACACACACACACACACACACACACACACACACACACACACACACACACACACACACACACACACACACACACACACACACACACACACACACACACACACACACACACACACACACACACACACACACACACACACACACACACACACACACACACACACACACACACACACACACACACACACACACACACACACACACACACACCACACACACACACACACACACACACACACACACACACACACACACACACACACACACACACACACACACACACACACACACACACACACACACACACACACACACACACACACACACACACACACACACACACACACACACACACACACACACACACACACACACACACACACACACACACACACACACACACACACACACACACACACACACACACACACACACACACACACACACACACACACACACACACACACACACACACACACACACACACACACACACACACACACACACCACACACACACCACACACACACCACACACACCCACACACACACACACACACACACACACACACACACACACACACACACACACACACACACACACACACACACACACACACACACACACACACACACACACACACACACACACACACACACACACACACACACACACACACACACACACACACACACACACACACACACACACACACACACACACACACACACACACACACACACACACACACACACACACACACACACACACACACACACACACACACACACACACACACACACACACACACACACACACACACACACACACACACACACACACACACACACACACACACACACACACACACACACACACACACACACACCACACACACACACACACACACACACCACACACACACACACACACACACACACACACACACACACACACACACACACACACACACACACACACACACACACACACACACACACACACACACACACACACACACACACACACACCACACACACACACACACACACACACACACACACACACACACACACACACACACACACACACACACACACCACACACACACACACACACACACACACACACACACACACACACACACACACACACACACACACACACACACACACACACACACACACACACACACACACACACACACACACACACACACACACACACACACACACACACCACACACACACACACACACACACACACACACACACACACACACACACACACACACACACACACACAC
>CAWUFW010004284.1:600000-802500 GCA_963921515.1 Calotriton arnoldi | reverse complement strand
CCACACACACTCCATGCACACTCCACACACACTCCATGCACACACCATGCGCACTCCACACACACTCCACACACACTCCATACACACTCCACACATACTCCACTCACACTCCACACACACTCCACTCACACTCCACTCACACACACACACACACACACTCACACACACACACCCACACACACTCACACACACACACTCACACACACACACACACACACACACACACACACACTCACACACACACACACACACACACACACACACACACACACACACACACACATGCACACACATGCACACACACACACACACACACACACACACTCCACTCACACTCCACTCACACTCCACTCACACATACCACACACACTCCCCACACACTCCACGCACACTCCACACACACTCTATACACTCTACACACACTCCACACACACTCCACTCACACACACCACACACTCCATGCACACTCCACTCACACTCCACACACACTCCATGCACACTCCACTCACACTCCACACACACCACTCACACACACCACACACACTCCACACACTCCACACACACTCCACACACACTCCACACACACTCCACACACACTCCACACACACTCCACTCACACTCCACTCACACTCCACACACACTCCACTCACACACCATGCACACACCATGCATGCTCCATGGATACTCCATGCACACTCCACACACATTCCATGCATACTCCACACACATTCCATGCCCCCTCCATACACACTCCATGTACACACCATGCACACTCCATGCACATTCCATGCACACACCACACACACTCCATGCACACTCCACACACACTCCATGCACACTCCACACACACACCATGCACACTCAATGCACATGCCATGCACACTCCACACACAATCCACACACACTCATTGCACACTCCATGCACACGCCACACTTACTTTATGTACACACCACACACACTCCATGCACATTCCACACACACTCCACACATAAAGCATGCAAACACCATGCACACTCCACACACACTCCATGCAAACACCATGCACACACCATGCACACTCAATACACACTCCACGCACACTCCACAGACACTCCACTCACACTCTACATACACTCCACACACACTGCACACACACTCCACGCACACTCCATGCACACACCATGCACACACCATGCACACTCCGCACACACTCCGCACACACTCCACACACACACCAGGCACACTCCATGCACACTCTGTGCACACTCCACACATACTCCACACACACTCCATGCATACTCCACACACACTCCACACACACCATGCACACTCTGCACACACTCCACACACACACCACACACACACCATGCATACTCCATGCACACACCACACACTCTGTGCATACTCCACACTCACTCCATGCACACACCATGCACACTCCATGCACATTCCACACACTGCAATCACACACCATGCACACACCAAACACACTCCATGCACACACCATGCACACTCCATATACACACCATGCACACTTCATGCACACACCATGCACACACCAAACACACTCCATGCACACACCATGCACACTCCATACACACACCATGCACACTCCACACATTGTCCATGCATACTCCACACACACTCCACACACACTCCACACACACTCCACACATCCACACATACTCCACACATCCCATGCACACACCACACACACTCCATGCACACTCCATGCACACACCATGCACACTCCACACACACTCCATGCACATACCATGCACACTGCACACACACTCCACACACACCATACATACTCCACACACACTCCTAGCACACACCATGCACACTCCATGCACATTCCATGCACACTCCACACACACTCCACCCACACACCATGCACACTCCACACGCACACCATGCACACTCGATGCACACTCCACATACAATCCATGCACACACCATACATACTCCACGCACACGCCATGCACACTCCATGCACACTCACTAAATGTACATACCACACACACTCCATGCACATTCCACACACACTCCACACACAAAACATGCACACACCATGCACACTCCACACACACTCCACGCAAACACCATGCACACTCCATGCACACTCCATACACAATCCACGCACACACCATGTACACGCCATGCTTGCTCCATGCACACTCCACACACACTCCATACACATTCCACGCTAACTACATACACACTCCATGTACACACCATGCACACTCCATGCACATTCACACACACACCACACACACTCCATTCACACTCCACACATACTGCATGCATACTCCACACATAGTCCATGCAGACTCCAGACACACTCCACATACACTCTACTCACACTCTACACACACTTCACTCACACTCACATACACTTCACACACACACTCCACAAACACACCACACATGCACCATGCACACACCATGCAGACTCTGTGCACACTCCACACACTCTACACAGACTCCACACACACTCCATGCACACACCATGCACACTCCACACACACTCCATACACACCACAAACACTCTGCACACACTCCTAGCACACACCATGCACACACCACACAAACCCCACACACTCTACACACACTCCACACACACTACATGCACCCTCCATGTACACTCCACACACACTCCATGCACACTCCACAGACACACCACACACTCTACACACACACTCCATGCACCCTCCATGTACACTCCACACACACTCCACGCACACTCCACACACACTCCATACACACCACAAACACTCTGCACACACTCCTAGCACACACCATGCACACTCCACACAAACTCCACACACTCTACACACTCTACACACACACCATGCACCCTCCATGTACACTCCACACACACTCCACGCACACTCCACACACTCAACACACACTTCACACACACTCCATGCACACAACATGCATACTTCAAGCACACTCAATGTGCACACTCCACGCACACTCTATGCACACTCCACGCACACTCTATGCACACTCCACACACACACCATGTACACTCCATGCACACTCCACACACACTCCACGCACACTCCACACACACTCCATGCACACTCCACAGACACACTGCACACACTCCACACACACACCACACACACCAAGCAAACTCCATTCACACTCCACACATGCACCATACACTCTCCACACACACCACATACACTCTACACACACCACATGCACACTCCACACACACTCCATGCACATTCCACACACACTCCATGCATACTCCACACACACTCCACACACACTCCATGCATACTCCACACACACTCCACACACACACCATGCATACTCCATGCACACTCCATGCATACTCCATGCACACTCTATGCATACTCCGTACACACTCCACACACATTCCATGCACACTCCACACACACTCCATGCACACACCATGCACACTCCACACCCACACACACACACACACCATGCACACAACACACACACTCCACACACAAACCACACACACTCCATACACACTCCATGTACACTCCATGCACACTCAATGCACACCACATGCACACACCACACACACTCCACACACACTTCATGCAGATTCCACACACACTCCATGCAGACTACACACACACTCCATGCACACTCCACACACATGCCACACACACTCCATGCACACTCTTGCAGACACCACACATGCTCCATGCACACTTCATACACACTCCATGCACATACCATGCACACTGCACACACACTCCACACACACCATACATACTCCGCACACACTCCTAGCATACACCATGCACACTCCATGTACACTCCATGCACACTCCACACACACACACTCCACCCACACACCATGCACACTCCACACGCACACCATGGATACTCTATGCACACTCCACATACAATCCATGCACACACCACACATACTCCACGCACATGCCATGCACACTCCATGCACACGCCACACTCACTAAATGTACATACCACACACACTCCATGCACATTCCACACACACTCCACACACAAAACATGCACACACCATGCACACTCCACACACACTCCATGCACACTCCATGCACACTCCATACACAATCCACGCACACACCATGTACACGCCATGCTTGCTCCATGCACACTCCACACACACTCCAGACATTCCACGCTAACTACATACACACTCCATGTACACACCATGCACACTCCATGCACATTCACACACACACCACACACACCACACACACTCCATACACACTCCACACATACTGCATGCATACTCCACACATAGTCCATGCAGACTCCAGACACTCCACACACACTCTACTCACACTCCACATACACTTCACTCACACTCCACATACACTTCACACACACTCCACAAACACATCACGCATGCACCATGCACACACCATGCAGATTCTGTGCACACTCCACACACTCCACACACTCTACACACACTCCACACACACTCCATGCACACATCATGCACACTCCACACACACTCCATACACACCACAAACACTCTGCACACACTCCTAGCATACACCATGCACACTCCACACAAACTCCACACACACTCCACACACTCCATGCACCCTCCACGCACACGCCACACACACTCCACGCACACTCCACGCACACTCCACGCACACTCCACGCACACTCAACACACACTCAACACACACTTCACACACACTCCATGCACACACCATGCATACTTCAAGCACACTCAATGTGCACACTCCACGCACACTCTATGCACACTCCACACACACCATGTACACTCCATGCACACTCCACACACACTCCACGCACACTCCACGCACACTCCACACACACTCCACACACACTCCATGCACACTCCACAGACACACCACACACACTCCACAGACACACCACACACACTCCACACACACACCACACACACCAAGCAAACTCCATTCACACTCCACACATGCACCATGCACTCTCCACACACACCACATATACTTCACACACACCACATGCACACTCCACATACACTCCATGCACATTCCACACACACTCCATGCATACTCCACACACACTCCACACACACTCCATGCATACTCCACACACACCCACACACACACCATGCATACTCCATGCACACTCCATGCATACTCCATGCACACTCTATGCATACTCCGTACACACTCCACACACATTCCATGCACACAACATGCACACTCCACACACACTCCATGCACACACCATTACCTCCTTGCACCTCTTATGGTTGGCGCACTCCTCTGCCTCCTCTGCCAAGTCGATTTGCTTATCCGGTCTTCCTTGTTGAGAGACATGACGGTTGCGGGTATGGTACAGAGACTTCCGAATCGCATCTCTCCCAACCTAGAGCAGGCGGGCCAGAACACTTTCAGAATCATATATCCCCCGAACCTTTCAAAACTGCTGCAAAAACTTCAAACGTAGACTTCTCAAAACCCATCCGGAAACCCTTATCTCAGACCCCTTCTTCTCCATCAATAAAGGTGCTTCCATAAATGATCTCATCTTCTTCACTAAACGCCATGCTCAATGGTGGAAGGCCATTTTTTCTCTCCTTAAGATCTCCTCTTCCCTTAAAACTCCTCATGGTCTCAGAGTGATAGTTGCGCCCTCCTCAGCCTATACAGCGGAAGCTACCATTTCAATTTACAAAAATGGAACTATCCTTATCCAAGCCTCTGACCGTAATCTTATGCTGTTTGACAACCTTTTCCCCACCATCATGAAGACAGTTGCCAACTTCAGTGCCGCTCCCCCTTGGAGGTTTTGGCTCAGCTATGGTCCCCCTGGCTGTGCAAACTCTATCTCCTGCCTCCCTACCATCAGTTTCTGACACTACCTTGGTCCCAAAGGGCCCCCCTGTAGCTACCGCCACGCAGATTACGAATTCCACCGCATTACACGTGATTCCGAAGGCCCCCCTCTAGCTACCCCCACTCAGATTAACAATTCCACTGCATCACACGTTGTCAACGAGCCGCGACAGCACGCTCTGCTTGACAGTCTACACTCTCCCCACCACTCACGGTTAGCTGGTTCTAAATCTCCTAGGGCCACTGGCCATAACACAGTTCGGTTTCGCCCCCGGATCCCTGCCCCCAGTCCAACCAGCAATCCTGACTAGGTCCGACAGGAGCTCATGGGTCACCGGCTGTCCATCCCCTCCTCCCCCATCCCACACATCCCCCCATGCACACAGCTCCATCTCACTGATTTCCCTGCCCCTGGGCCCAATCACGCGCCACCTGCCCCATCTCTCCTTCCCCACTAGCTAACCTCTGCCACAGGGCTCCCAGGACCTTGCCTCGCATCCCCTATCACACACTTCCTTGGAAGCCTGTCTTAATGAGATCTCACTCTGCCTGCAACAGCTCATGGCTGATGTACGTAGCCTTTCTCGCATTACTGAGGATCTGTCAGTTAACTCCGGACTAAGCCCCTCCATTATGACTAATCTCCATCTACGCTCGCTCCCAGACTGTGGCTGTACCCGGCGCCCTTCCCTCCCCATCCGTGGGCAAAACTCTTCCCACTCCACCCACGTACCCCAAAGGTGGCCCTCCGCTCCGCATCCTAATGACCCCTCTCGACCCTCTAGGTGTAGAGCCTCACTGTCTGATAGTGATATTCGATCTCTCCTACTCTCATATGAGCTGGCCTCGTCCCTCCCCCCATCTAACGTCCATATATTGAATCTATCCCTCCTGATCCCTTCAGGGAACCTAGGCCAAACTTAAGAACTTTAAATGTGAACAACCTCACAATAGTCACCCCCCACTCTACCTCCACCACCGGACACTCCTGTTAGTCTCAAATGCGCACTTCTAAACTGCAGATCGGCTGTTAAACACGCAGCGGATATTGCCGATCTCATCCTTGTCCAGGATTTGGACCTTGTAATGTTGACCGAAACATGGCTAAATGACTCAGCCGCTCCCAGCCTGGACCTTCTAATGCCTCCCAACTTTGATATCATTAGGTTGACAGAACTAGCGGTCATGGGGGAGGCATTGCTTGCTTACATCGTAGTAATTTAATAGTGAAAATCATTCATAGCGACCTCCTGCCTCGTGTGAATACCTATGTATTGATGTGACGGGGGGCAACAATCACTCATGTAAACTGCACACATTCTACCACCCCTCGAGACAACCTTCCCTTCACAGAACAGATCATGGACATTATTTCGGCCAACAGTGATTTCCAAGGCACGCAGTTCTTCCTGGGTGACTTCAACCTCCACTGGAACGATGTAAACGATGTGCTGGTCAACAGCCTTAAATCCTTCCTACTTGACCTCAACCTTATCCAAATATGTGACAGCCCTACGCATACCAAAGGAGCCACGTTAGATCTGGTCATTGGTAAGCCCGACTCTTTCCACCTGGAGTCGATCCTCCCTTGTGACTGGACAGATCACTATTGCATCACTTTCCTCGTCCATGAATCGATAAGAGCAAGCAGATCCCAACCTAAGAACCCAAAAAAGTTGAAAAGATGCCTACGGAACATCAACTTGCAAGACCTGACGGAGCTTTGTGATAACATCTTGCCCTCCCTTGAACATGTCTGATGTCCACGACCTGGCGGCCCACTATAACCATGCAATGCTCAATGTTCTTGACTCAGTGGCACCACTTCAACTTAAAAGAGTTTCTGCTAAAATCTCCAAACCATGGTTCAATGATAGTCTTAATGCCGAAAAAGAAACTTAAGACTTGCAGAAAGGAAGTGGCGAGCCCATCCCTCCTTGGAACATCTCTGTCACCTGAGATCCTTGCGAAGCTTATACAACAGACACAGTAGATGCGCGAAGGCCACCTTCTTTAGAACTCAACTAGATCAAGCAAAAAACCGTCCAAAAAAGCTATTCGAACTCATCAAGTCCCAATCCAATAATCATCCCAACCTCTCGGCTCCGGGTCAAGGGACACTGCCGAACTGTGAAGAATTTGCTGTCTTCTTCATGGATAAGACCACCAAGATCGAGTCTGAACTACGCTCGGCATGTGATCACCTCTCGAGGGGTCCGCTGAACACTCTATGCCCCTCAGAGTCGAATATCTCGGAACATTCACAGCCCCCCAGCCCCAAAAACAATGCCTCGTGGAGTTTGTTCCAAACTGTGGATGAACCCACTATTCGCAAAATGTTGTGGACCTTGAAACCTTCCAATCACTACAACGATCCTCTGCCATCGAACCTTTCCCTGAAGTGAGATCCGCCTTACTAACTCTCTGGACGATGATCGTCAATGCCTCGCTTGCAAGGTGCTATCCCAGATTGCCTTAAATCAGGTCAGGTTACCCCGATCCTAAAGAAACCAAATGCGGATCCCACAGACCTTCTTAACGTTCCGACCAATCACTAACATCCCCACCTTGGCTAAACTTCTGGAGAAATGTGTGCTCGCCAACTTTGTCATCACATTGACCATTTCCAACTCCTGGACCAATGCCAATCTGGCTTCCGCCCAGGTCATAGCACAGAAGTCGGCGCTCACGCACATCGTGGACGATGCGCCCAGAATGCTGGATCACAATGAGTCGTGCATACTGATCCTTCTTGACCTTTCGTCAGCTTTTGACACGGTCAAACATGATCACTTAATTCACCTCCTAGAACACAGGATGGGGCTATCGGGGCCGGTTTTAGCTGGTTCTTCGCTCCTTCAGAACAGATAACAATGTTTCAAGGTGGACCAATCCTTGTCCCACCCTGCACCAGTCACCCTGGGTGTTCCACAAGGTTCAGCTTTGTCCCCCACGCTCTTTAACCTGTTTATGGAGCCTCTGACGGAAATTTTAAAATCATTCAACATTCGCTATCATATGTATGCGGATGATACCCAACTATACCTGAAGATCACCTCCTGAAGACATCCAGTCCCTCAACTCAGTCCTGCTGGAAACACAAAGCTGACTGACACGCAATCACCTGAAGCTTAATGCTCTTAAAACGGAATTCCTACTGATCTCACCCCACAACCAATCCTCGTCATGGAACAATGGCTGAATCAGCTAACTGCTCTTAACTGCAGTCCACACTCTCGTGGACTCTGATCATCTCTGGGTATCATTGTAGACAAAAGCCTGAACATGCAGAAGCACATCAGTTCCTCACCAAAGGAGCAAACTTTCAACTCAGCTTACTTAGGAAACTCAAACCCTTCCTCCCGGCTCATGACCTCAAGACTGAAGTTCAAGCATTAGTGATCTCAAAGCTGGACTATGGCAGTGCAACACTCTGTGGCCTGCCTAGAGTGAGGATGGCTCCTCTTAGGGCTACCCTCAATTCCGCTGCTAGGCTTTTTAACTGGTACTAAAAAATACCACCACATCTCTCCTGACTTGCGTGAACTGAATTGGCTTCCCATGAAGCTCGGATTCAGTTAAAAATTGCATGCATGGCTCACAAAGCCATCCACTTCAAGACCCCGCTGTACCTAGTGCAGAAATTGGAACTCTCTTGTGGGTCTAGAGCTTCCAGAAGCGCCAGCACCCTTTGCTTAAGCCTCAAAAATTTAAGAAAAAAAGACCTATAACCGAGCCTTCTCAGGGTTGGCTCCGAGGATCTGGAACTCCCTTCCCCTGCAGTCAGGGTGAACCCTTCTACTGTCCTCTTCAAAAAAGAGGTCAAGGGGCTCCTGATGAAGAAATTTCTGCCTTAGCATGCCACCTGCATCGGATTCGGGTCCATACTCGCTGTCCCTGGCTCTACCACCGGGTTCACGATTAGATCGGACAATGCTAGACTCTGACTCTGCCTGTGGGTGTGGTTACTTCCCTCACGAGATTGATGGACTATTTTAGACTCTGATTTTGTCGCCTGTCTATTTTGCTTTGTATGTTTGTACCTCTGATGCTTAATCTGTATTATACTCTTATGATGCATAATTTGTAAAGCGCTCTGATACCCTCGGTGGTCATGTTCGCGCTATATAAAACTTTCAAAATAAATAATTAAATGCACACTCCACACACACACACACCATGCACACAACACACACACTCCACACACACTCCACACACAAACCACACACACTCCATACAAACTCCATGTACACTCCATGTACACTCCATGCACACTCAATGCACACCACATGCACACACCACACACACTCCACACACACTTCATGCAGATTCCACACACACTCCATGCAGACTACACACACACTCCATGCACACTCCACACACATGCCACACACACTCCATGCATACTCTTGCAGACACCACACATGCTCCATGCACACTTCATACACACTCCATGCACACAGCAAGCATATTCCATACACACTCCACATACACACCATGCACTCTCCATACATACTCCTTGAACACACCATGCACACTCCATGCACTCTCCATACACACTCCACGCACACTCCATGCCCACTACACACACACTCCATGCACACTCACACACACTCCATGCACACTCCACACTCACCCCACGGACACACCAAACACAACCCATACACATTCCACACACACTCCACACACACTGCATGCACACACCGTGCACACACCATGCACACTCCACACACACACCATGCACACTCCATACACACTCCATACACAATCCGTGAATACACCATGCAACATCATGCATGCTCCAAGCACACTTCATGCACACTCTACACACACTCCGTGCATACTCCACACACATTCCACACACACTCCATACACACTCCATGTACACACCATGCACACTCCAGGCACATTCCACACACACACCACACACCACACACACTCCATACACACTCCATGCACACTCCACACATAGTCCATGCACACTCCACACACACTCCACACTCCACACACACTCCATGCACACACCATGCAAACTCCATGCACACTCCATGCACACTCCATGCACACCCCACACACACACCATGCACACACCATGCAAACTCCATGCACACCCCACACACACACCATGAACTCCACAAACTCTCCACACACACCACACACTCTGCATACACTCCTAGCACATGCCATACATACTCCATGCACACTCCATACACACTTCACATACACACCACACACACACCATGCACACTCTAAGCACACTCCACACACAATCCATGCAGACACCAAGCACACTCCACACAAACCCCACACATACTCCACACACTCCACACACACTCCAGACACACTCCATGCACACACCATGCACACCACGCACACTGCATGCACACTCCACGCACACTCCATGTATACTCCACGCACACTCCATGCACACACGGTGCATACTTACAGACACTCCACACACACACACACTTCAAGCACACTCCACTTCAAGCACACTCCACACATACTTCAAGCACACTCCATGCACACTACAAGCAGATGCCATGCACACTCCATGCAGGCACCACACACACTCCATGCACACACCATTCATACTCCATGCACACTCCATGCACACCCCATGCACACTCCATGCACACACCACACACACTTCACACACACACCAGGCACACTCCACACACACTCCATGCATACTCCGCACACACACTCCATGCATACTCCGCACACACTCTGCACACACTCCACACACACTCCACACACACTCAGGGCCAAACTCCCTGCACACACCACACACACTCCATGCACACTCAACACACACTCCACACATGCACCACACACACTCCACACACACCACATGCATACTCCACACACACTCCAAGTGCACTCCACGTGCACTCCATGCACACTCCATGCATACACCATGCATACTCCATGCACACACCATGCATACTCCATACACAATCCACACATACTCCATACACACTACACACACACACTCAACAAACACTCCATGCATGCACCAGGCACACTCCACACACACTCCATTCACACACCACACACACTCCATGCACACACTATGCACACCCCACACACACTCCACACACACTTTGTGCACACTCCACACACACTCCATGCAGACTCCACACACACTTCATGCATACTCCACATACACTCCACACACACCACACACATACACCACGCACACTCCACACACACTCCATGCACAAACCATGCACAAACCATGCACACTCCACACACACTCCATGCACACACCATGCACACTTCACACACTCCATACACACTCCTCACACACACCACACAAACTCCACACACACTCCATGCATACACCAGGCATACACCATGCACACCCCATGCATACTCCATGCACACTCCACACACACTCCACACACACTCTACACATACTCCATGCCCACTTCACACACACTCCATGGACACACCATGCACACTCCACACACACTCCATGCACACACCACACACACTCCATGCACATGCCACACACACTCTGCACACACTCCACAAACATTCCATTTATACACCATCCACACTATATACATGCTTCATGCACACTCCACACACACTCAACACACACCCATGCACTGTCCACACACACATCACACACACTCCATGCACACTCTATGCACACTCCACAAAACTCCACACACTCCATGCACACCCATGCACACTCCATGCACACTCCCTAATAACTCTCCACACTCTATGCACACTCCACACATACTCCACACATACTCCACACACACTCTCCACACACACACACCATGCACACTCCACACACACTCCAGCCACACTCCACACATACTTCACACACACCTACACACTCCATGCACACACAATGTAGACTTCACACACACTCCACGCACACTTCATGCCCACTTCACACATACTCCATGCCCACTTCACACACACTCCATGTACACACCATGCATACTCCACAAACACTCCATGCACACATCATGCACTCTCCACAATCACTCCATGCACACTCCACACACATGCCACAAACACTCCGCACACACTCCACACACACTCCATTTACATACCATGCACACTCCACACACACTCAATATACACTCCACTCACACTCCACATACCCCATATACACTCTATACATACTCTGCATACCCATGCACACTCCTCACACACTCCACACACACACCATGCACACTCCATACACACTCCATACACAATCCGGTGAATACACCATGCAACATCATGCATGCTCCAAGCACACTTCATGCACACTCTACACACACTCCGTGCATACTCCACACACATTCCACACACACTCCATACACACTCCATGTACACACCATGCACACTCCATGCACATTCCACACACACACCACACACACTCCATGCACACTCCATGCACACTCCACACATAGTCCATGCACACTCCACACACACTCCATGCACACACCATGCAAACTCCATGCACACTCCATGCACACTCCATGCACACTCCATGCACACCCCACACACACACCATGCACACACCATGCAAACTCCATGCACACCCCACACACACACCATGAACTCCACAAACTCTCCACACACACCACACACTCTGCATACACTCCTAGCACATGCCATACATACTCCATGCACACTCCATACACACTTCACATACACACCACACACACACCATGCACACTCTAAGCACACTCCACACACAATCCATGCAGACACCAAGCACACTCCACACAAACCCCACACATACTCCACATACTCCACACACACTCCAGACACACTCCATGCACACACCATGCACACCACGCACACTGCATGCACACTCCACGCACACTCCATGTATACTCCACGCACACTCCATGCACACACGGTGCATACTTACAGACACTCCACACACACACACACTTCAAGCACACTCTACTTCAAGCACACTCCACACACACTTCAAGCACACTCCATGCACACTACAAGCAGATGCCATGCACACTCCATGCAGGCACCACACACACTCCATGCACACACCATTCATACTCCATGCACACTCCATGCACACCCCATGCACACTCCATGCACACACCACACACACTTCACACACACACACCAGGCACACTCCACACACACTCCATGCATACTCCGCACACACACTCCATGCATACTCCGCACACACTCTGTACACACTCCACACACACTCAGGGCCAAACTCCTGCACACACCACACACACTCCATGCACACTCAACACACACCCACACATGCACCACACACACTCCACACACACCACATGCATACTCCACACACACTCCATGTGCACTCCACGTGCACTCCACGCACACTCCATGCATACACCATGCATACTCCATGCACACACCATGCATACTCCATACACAATCCACACATACTCCATACACACTACACACACACTCAACAAACACTCCATGCATGCACCAGGCACACTCCACACACACTCCATTCACACACCACACACACTCCATGCACACACTATGCACACCCCACACACACTCCACACACACTTTGTGCACACTCCACACACACTCCATGCAGACTCCACACACACTTCATGCATACTCCACATACACTCCACACACACCACACACATACACCACGCACACTCCACACACACTCCATGCACACTCCATGCACAAACCATGCACAAACCATGCACACTCCACACACACTCCATGCACACACCATGCACACTTCACACACTCCATACACACTCCTCACACACACCACACAAACTCCACACACACTCCATGCATACACCAGGCATACACCATGCACACCCCATGCATACTCCATGCACACTCCACACACACTCCACACACACTCTACACATACTCCATGCCCACTTCACACACACCCATGGACACACCATGCACACTCCACACACACTCCATGCACACACCACACACACTCCATGCACATGCCACACACACTCTGCACACACTCCACAAACATTCCATTTATACACCATCCACACTATATACATGCTTCATGCACACTCCACACACACTCAACACACACTCCATGCACTGTCCACACACACATCACACACACTCCATGCACACTCTATGCACACTCCACAAAAACTCCACACACTCCATGCACACTCCATGCACACTCCCTAATAACTCTCCACACTCTATGCACACTCCACACATACTCCACACATACTCCACACACACTCTCCACACACACACACCATGCACACTCCACACACACTCCAGCCACACTCCACACATACTTCACACACACCATACACACTCCATGCACACACAATGTAGACTCCACACACACTCCATGCACACTTCATGCCCACTTCACACATACTCCATGCCCACTTCACACACACTCCATGTACACACCATGCACACTCCACAAACATTCCATGCACACATCATGCACTCTCCACAATCACTCCATGCACACTCCACACACATGCCACAAACACTCCGCACACACTCCACACACACTCCATTTACATACCATGCACACTCCACACACACACTCCACTCACACTCCACATACTCCATATACACTCTATACATACTCTGCACACTCCATGCACACTCCTCACACACTCCACACACACACCAGACACACTCCATGCACACACCACACAGACTCCACACAGACTCCACACACACCCATGCACACTCCATGCACACTTCACACATACTCCATGCCCACTTCACACACACTGCATGCACACACCATGCACACTCCACAAACACCCATGCACACACCATGCACTCTCCACATACACTCCATGCACACTCCACTCACACTCCACACACACTCCATGCACATGCCACAAACACTCTGCACACACTCCACACACACTCCATTTACATACCATATACACTCCATGCACACTCCACACACACTCAATGCACAGTCCACACATCACACGCACTCCACGCACACTCTTTGCACACTTCACGTAAACTCCACACACTCCATGAACACTCCATGCACACTCCATACACACTCCATACATACTCTGCACACTCCTCACACACTCCACACACACACCAGACAAACTCCATGCACACACCACACAGACTCCACACATACTCCATGCACACTCCATGCACACTTCACATATACTGCATGCCCACTTCACACACACTCCATGCACACACCATGCACACTCCACAAACACTCCATGCACACTCCATGCACACACCATGCACTCCCCACATACAATCCATGCACACTCCACATACACTGCATGCACACACCACAAACACTCTGCACACACTCCACACACACTCCATTTACATACCATGCACACTCCATACACACTCCATGCATACTCCACACACACTCAATGCACACTCCATGCACAGTCCACACACATATCGCACACACTCCACGCACACTTTATGCACACTTCATGTACACTCCACACACACTCCAGACACACTCCACATACACACCATGCACACTCCACACACACTTCACACACACCAGACACACTCCATGCACACACCACACAGAATCCACACACACTCAACGCACACTCCATGCACACTTCACACACACTCCACACATGCTCCACACACACTCCAGACACACTCCATATACACACCATGCACACTCCACACACACTCCATGCACACTCCACACACACTCCTCACACACTCCACATACACACACACCACACACTCCATGCACACACCACACATACTCCACACACACTCCATGCACACTCCATGCACACTTCACACATACTCCATGCCCACTTCACACACACTCCATGCACACACCATGCACATCCCCCAAACACTCCACGCACACACCATGCACTCTCCACATACACTCCATGCACACTCCACACACACTCCATGCACACTCCACACACAATCCATGCACACACCACACACAGTACACACACACTTGATGCAGACTCCACACACACACCAGGCACACTCCACACACACTCCATGCATACTCCGCACACACTCTGCACACACTCCACACACACTCCACACACACTCCGGCCAAACTCCCTGCACACACCATACACACTCCATGCACACTCAACACACATGCACCACACACACTCCACACATACCACACACACTCCACACACACCACATGCATACTCCACACACACTCCAAGTGCACTCCACGTGCACTCCATGCACACTCCATGCATACACCATGCATACTCCATGCACACACCATGCATACTCCATACACAATCCACACATACTCCATACACACTACACACACACTCAACAAACACTCAAAGCATGCACCAGGCACACTCCACACACACTCCATGCACACACCACACACACTCCATGCACACACTTTGCACACCCCACACACACTCCACACACACTTTGTGCACACTCCACACACACTCCATGCAGACTCCACACACTTCATGCAGACTCCACATACACTCCACACACACTCCACACATACACCACGCACACTCCACACACACTCCATGCACACTCCATGCACAAACCATGCACACTCCACACACACTCCATGCACACACCATGCACACTTCACACACTCCATACACACTCCTAACACACTCCACACACACTCCATGCATACACCAGGCATACACCATGCGCACGCCATGCATACTCCATGCACACTCCATACACACTCCACACACACTCTACACATACTCCATGCCCACTTCACACACACTCCATGGACACACCATGCACACTCCACACACACGCCATGCACACACCACACACTCTCCATACACACTCCACACACACTCCATGCACATGCCACACACACTCTGCACACACTCCACAAACATTCCATTTATACACCATGCACACTCTATACACACTTCATGCACACTCCACACACACTCAACACACACTCCATGCACTGTCCACACACACATCACACACACTCCATGCACACTCTATGCACACTCCACAAAAACTCCACACACTCCATGCACACTCCATGCACACTCCATGCACACTCCCTAATAACTCTCCACACTCTATGCACACTCCACACATACTCCACACATACTCCACACATACTCCACACACACTCCACACACACTCTCCACACACACACACACACACCATGCACACTCCACACACACTCCAGCCACACTCCACACATACTTCACACACACCATACACACTCCATGCACACACAATGTAGACTCAACACACACTCCACGCACACTTCATGCCCACTTCACACATACTCCATGCCCACTTCACACACACTCCATGTACACACCATGCACACTCCACAAACACTCCATGCACACATCATGCACTCTCCACAATCACTCCATGCACACTCCACACACATGCCACAAACACTCCACACACACTCCACACACACTCCATTTACATACCATGCACACTCCACTCACACTCCACATACTCCATATACACTTTATACATACTCTGCATACTCCATGCACACTCCTCACACACTCCACACACACACCAGACACACTCCATGCACACACCACACAGACTCCACACAGACTCCACACAGACTCCATGCACACTCCATGCACACTTCACACATACTCCATGCCCACTTCACACACACTGCATGCACACACCATGCACACTCCACAAACACTCCATGCACACACCATGCACTCTCCACATACACTCCATGCACACTCCACACACACTCCACACACACTCCAGGCACATGCCACAAACACTCTGCACACACTCCACACACACTCCATTTACATACCATACACACTCCATGCACACTCCACACACACTCAATGCACAGTCCACACATCACATGCACTCCACGCACACTCTTTGCACACTTCACGTAAACTCCACACACTCCATGAACATTCCATGCACACTCCATACATACTCTGCACACTCCACACACACTCCTCACACACTCCACACACACACCAGACACACTCCATGCACACACCACACAGACTCCACACACACTCCATGCACACTTCACATATACTGCATGCCCACTTCACACACACTCCATGCACACACCATGCACACTCCACAAACACTCCATGCACACTCCATGCACACACCATGCACTCCCCACATACAATCCATGCCCACTCCACACACACTCCATGCACACACCACAAACACTCTGCACACACTCCACACACACTCCATTTACATACCATGCACACTTCATACACACTCCATGCACACTCCACACACACTCAATGCACACTCCATGCACAGTCCACACACATACCGCACACACTCCACGCACACTCTATGCACACTTCATGTACACTCCACACACACTCCAGACACACTCCACATACACACCATGCACACTCCACACACACTTCACACACACCAGACACACTCCATGCACACACCACACAGAATCCACACACACTCAATGCACACTCCATGCACACTTCACACGCACTCCACACATGCTCCACACACTCCAGACACACTCCACATACACTCCATGCACACTCCACACACAATCCATGCACACGCCACACACACTCTGCACACACTTCACACACACTCCATTTACATACCATGAATACTCCATACACACTCCATGCACACTCCACACACACTCAATGCACACTCCATACTCAGTCCACACACACATCACACACACTCCAATGCACACTCCATGCACACTCAATACACAATCCACACACACTCTGCACACTCCATGCACACTCCACACACACTCCATGCACACTCTACACATACTCCATGCACACTCCACACAAACCATGCAGATTCCACGCACACTCCATGCACACTCCATGCACACACCACACACACTCCATGCACACTCTGCACACTCTGCACACACTTCACACATACTCCACACCCACACCCACACACATGCCACACACACATCCACCCACACTCCATGCACACACCATTGCATGTTCCACACACACTCCATGCACACACCATGCAGACTCCACACACACTCCACACACACACCACGCACACTCTGTGCACACTTCACAGACACTCCATACCCACACCACACACACTCCGCACACACTTTGTGCACACTCCACACATACTCCATGAATACTCCACACACACTCCATACACACTCCATGCACACTCCATGCACACTATACGCACACTCCACACACACTCCACACACACTCCATGCACACTCCATGCACACTCCACACACACTCTATGCACACCCCATTCACACTCCACACACACTCCACACACAGCCAGGTCACTGTGGATAAGCCCACAGCACCACAGGATGATTCACCAGCGTCTGTAGCCCGGTACCGGGTAGTGACCTGTGAACTATATGGACAATATCAACAGTTACCTCATCTTATAACAATCTATACACAAAGATGGTCAGTATGTACATGCGCATATGTATTTATCTGCATCAAGTATGTTTATGTGCTGCACCTGTTCTTCTTGACATCACTTTGCCTTTTCCAAATTTAGTCAATCCGCTACCAACATTCTTTCAAACATACACCAGAAGGGCGCTCAGGAGCCCGCTGAAAATTGTAGTGTGCCAAGTTTGCGTTAAGGGTTATGAAGCACTATATGAATGATACATATGGGTTGCTACTCACACACACTCCATGCATACTCCATACACACTCCACGTATACTCCATACACATTCCAAACATACTCCACACACTCCACACACACACCATGCACACTCCACACACACTCCATGCACACACTATGCACATACCACGCACACCCACACACACTACATGCACACTCCACACACACTCCACGCAGACTCCACAAACACTCCATGCATACTCCACATACACTCCACACACACTCCACACACACTCCACACACACACCATGCACACTCCATACACACTTCATGCACACTCCATACACACTTCATGCACACTCCATACACACTTCATGCACACTCCACGCACACTCCATGCACAAACCATGCACACTCCACACACACTCCATGCACATTCCATGCAGACTCCACACACTCCATGCAGACTCTACACACACTCCACATGCACTCCATGCACACACCACACACACTCCACACACACTCCATGCACATACCACACACACTCCACACATACTCCATGCACACTTCATACACATTCCACACACACACCATGCATACTCCAAACACACTCCATGCACACACCATGCAATCTCCACACACAAACTCCCTGCACATGCCACACACATTATGCACACTCCAAGCACATGCCACACATACTCCACACACACACCATGCACACTCCACACATACACTCCTCGCACACTCCACACACACACACAATGCACACTCCATGTGCACACTCCACACACAATCCATGCACAATCCACACACATACAATACACACTTCACACACACCCCACACACCCCACACACTCCACACACACTCCACACACACTCCATGGACACACCACACACACTCCATGCACACTCCGCACACAACATGCACACTCCACGCACACAAAATGCACACACCATGCACACTCCATGCACACTTCATACACAATCCATACACACACCATGCACATGCCATGCACGCTCCATGCACACTCTCCACACACTCCATGCACACTCCACACACATTCCATGCACAGTCCATACACGCTCCATGTACACACCATGGAAACTCCATGCACATTCCACGCACACACCACACACACTTCATACACTCTCTACACCAACTTCATGCACACACCATGCATACTCCACACATAGTCCATGCACAGTCCACACAAACTCCACTCACACTCCACATACACTCCACAAACATTCCACACACACTCTACAAACACACCACACACACCATGCACACTCCATGCACACAACACACACACTCCACACACACACCATGCACACTCCACACACACTCCACACATACTCCATGCACACTCCACACACACTCCACACAAACTCAATGCACACACAACACACACACCATGCACACTCCATGCACACTCCGCACACACTCCACACACCATGCACACTCCGCACACACCACACACACTCCATGCACACTCCACATGCACTCCATGCACATGCCACACACACTCTGCACACTCCATGCACATGCCACACACACTCTGCACACTCCATGCACATGCCACACACACGCTGCACATACTCCACATACACTCCACTCAAACACCACACACACTCTCCATGCACACTCCACAAACACATCATGCACACTCTATGCACACTCCACACACACTCCATGCACATGCCATACACACACCACACACTCCATGCTCACTTCATACACACTCCATGCACACACCATGCACACTCCACACACACTCCATGCACACTCCACATGCATTCCATGCACATGCCACACACACTCTGCACACTCCATGCACATGCCACACACATTCTGCACACACTCCACATACATTCCACTCACACACCATACACACTCCACACACACTCTCCATGCACACTCCACAAACACATCACGCACACTCCATGCACACTCTATGCACACTCCACACACATGCCATGCACATGCCACACACACTCCATGCTCACTTCATACACACTCCATGCACACACCATGCACACTCCACACACACTCAATGCACACACCACACAGTCTCCACACACAGTCCATGACCATGCCACACACACTCTGCACACTCCATGCACATGCCACACACACTCTGCACATACTCCACACACTCCACTCACACACCACACCCACTCCACACACACACTCCATGCACACTCCACACACACATCACGCACACTCCATGCACACTCCACACACACTCCACACACATTCCATGTACACTCCATGTACACTCCATGCACACTATGCACACCCCATGCACACTCCACACACACTCCACACACAGTCAGGTAAGTGGATAAGCCTGCAGCACCACAGGATGATTCACCAGTGTCTGTAGAAAGGTACAGGGTAGCAACCTGTGAACCATATGGACAATATCAACAGTTACCTCATCTTATAACCATCTATACACAAAGATGGTCAGTATGTACATGCGCGAATGCATTTATCTGCATCAAGTATGTTTATGTGCTGCACCTGTTCTTCTCAAAAATCGATTTGCCTTTTCCCAAATTAGTCAAGCCTCTACCAACATTCTTTTAAACATACACCAGAAAGGTGCTCAGGAGCCCGATGAAAATTGCAGTGTGCCAAGTTTGCATCAGGGTTATGAAACACTATATGAATGATACATACGGGTTGCACACTCCACACAAACTCCACACACACACACCAAACATACTCCACGCACAGTCCACACTCACCACACCCACTCCACATACACACCACATATACTCCACACACACACACCACACACATGCCACACACATTCCACACACACTCCACACTTACTCCATGCACACCACGCACACTCTCCATACACTCTCCACACACATTCCACACACACACCATGAACACTCCATGTAAACACCACATACACTCCACAGACACACCACGCACACTCCACACACAATCCATGTACACTTCATGCACACACCACACACACACACACCAAGCACACTCCACACATACTCCACACATACACCATGCAGACTCCACACACTCCACGCACACTCTAAGCACACTCCACACACACTCCACACACACCCCATGCACACTCCACACACACTCCACACAAACTCAACACACACACCACACACACTCCACGCACACTCCACACACACTCCACACATGCACCATTCACACTCCACACACACCACACACACTCCACATACACCACATGCAAACTTCACACACACTCCATGCATACTCCACACACACTCCACACACACTCCAAGTGCACTCCACACATACTCCATGCACACACCACCCATACTCCATGCATACACCACACATACTCCAAACAGACTCCATGCATAATCCATACACACTCCCCGCACACTCCACACACACTCCATGCACACACCGTGCACACTCCACACACACTCCATGCACAAACCATGCAAACTCCATGCACAAACCATGCACACTCCATACACACTCCATGCAGGCTCCACACACACTCTATGCATAGTCCACACACACTCCACACACACCCCACACACACCATGCACACTCCATACACATTCCATGCATAGTCCATGCACATTCCATGCACACACCACACACACTCCACACACACTCCATGCACACTCCACACACACTCCATGCAGACTCCACACAAACTCCACACACACTCCATGCACACACCACACACACTCCACACACACTCCATGCACACACCATGCACACTCCATGCAAACACCATGCACTCTTCACACATACTCCATGCACATGCCAAACACACTCTGCACACTCCATTCACATGCCACACACACTCTAAACATACTCCACACACACTCCACTCACATACCATGCCCACTCCACACACACACTCCATGCACACTCCATGCACACTCCACACACACTCCACACACACTCCTCACACACTCCACACATACTCCACATACACTCCACTCACACACCACACACACTCTGCGCACACTCCATGCACACTCCACACATACTCGACACACACTCCACACACACTCCACGCACACACCATGCACACTCCACACAAACTCCTTGCACACTCCACCCACACTCCCCACACACTCCATGCACAAACCATACACACAGCACACACATTCCACATACACTCCACACACACTCCACACAAACTGCACACACACACCAAACACACTCCACACACATTCCACACCCACCACACACACTCCACACACACACCACACACACTCCACACACACACCACATGCATGTCACACACATTCCACACACACTCCACACGTACTCCATGCACACACCACACACACTCCATACACTCTCCACACACATTCCACACACACTCCATGCACACACCATGAACACTCCATGTAAACACCACATACACTCCATGCACACACCACACACACACCAAGCACACTCCACACATACTCCACACATGCACCATGCACACTCCACACACACCAGACACACTCCACACACACTCCATGCACACACCATGCACACTCTACACACACTCCACGCAGACTCCACACACAATCCATGCACACACCAGGCATACACCATGCACAGTCCATGCATACTCCATGCACACTACACACACACTCCATACACACTCCACAAACACTACATGCCCACTTCACACACACTCCATGCACACACCATGTACACTCCACATACAATCCTTGCATACACCATACACTCTCCACACACACTCCATGCATACTCCACAAACACTCCATGCACATGCCACACACACTCCTCTCACACTCCACACACACTCCATTTACCCACCATGCACACTCCATACACACTCCATGCACACTCCACACACACTCAATGCACACTCCACGCAAAGTCCACACACACATCACACACACTCCATGCACACTGTATGCACACTCCATGCACATGCCACACACTCCATGCATACTTCACACACACTCCACACACACTCCATGCACACACCACACACACTTCACACACACTCCATGCACACTCCACACACACTCCATGCAGACTCCACACAAACTCCACACACACTCCATGCACACACCACACACACTCCACAAAAACACCACACACACACTCCAGGCACACTTCATACACACTCCATGCACACTTCATACACACTCCATGCACACACCATGCACACTCCACACACACTCCATGCACCCACCATGCACTCTTCACACATACTCCATGCACATGCCACACACACTCTGCATACTCCATTCACATGCCACACACACTCTGCACACACTCCACACACACCCCACTCACACACCATGCACACTCCACACACACACCCATGCACACTCCATGCACACCCACACACACTCCACACACACTCACACACACTTCACACATACTCCACATACACTCCACTCACACACTACACACACTCTGTACACACTCCATGCACACTCCACACATACTCGACACACACTCCACACATACTCCATGCACACTCCATGGACACTTCACGCACAGTCCACACACATTCCATGCACACACCATGCACACTCCACACACACTCCACACAAACTCCTTGCACACTCCACCCACACTCCACCCACACTCCCTGCACAAACCATACACACAGCACACACATTCCACACACATTCCACATACACTCCACACACACTCCACACAAACTGCACACACACACCAAACACACTCCACGCACAGTCCACACACACCACACACTCCACACACACACCACACACACTCCACACACACACCACACACACTCCACACACACACTACACACATGCCACACACATTCCACACACACTCCACACGTACTCCATGCAAACACCATGCACACTTCATACACTCTCCACACACATTCCATACACACTCCATGCACACACCATGAACACTCCATGTAAACACCACATACACTCCACAGACATACCACGCACACTCCACACACACTCCATGTACACTCCATGCACACACCACACACACACCAAGCACACTCCACACATACTCCACACACGCACCATGCACACTCCACACACACCAGACACACTCCACACACACTCCATGCACACACCATGCACACTCTACACACACTCCATGCAGACTCCACACACACTCCATGCACACACCAGGCATACACCATGCACAGTCCATGCATACTCCATGCACACTACACACACACTCCATACACACTCCACACACACTACATGCCCACTTCACACACACTCCATGCACACACCACATACAATCCTTGCATACACCACGCACTCTCCACACACACTCCATGCATACTCCACACACACTCCATGCACATGCCACACACACTCCTCTCACACTCCACACACACTCCATTTACCCACCATGCACACTCCATACACACTCCATGCACACTCCACACACACTCAATGCACACTCCACGCAAAGTCCACACACACATCACACACACTCCATGCACACTGTATGCACACTCCACGCACATGCCACACACTCCATGCATACTCCACGCACACTCCACACACTCCACACACACTCCACACACACTCCATGCACACACCACACACACTTCACACACACTCCATGCACACTCCACACACACTCCATGCAGACTCCACACACACTCCATGCAGACTCCACACAAACTCCACACACACTCCATGCACACACCACACACACTCCACACAAACACCACACACACTCCATGCACAGTTCATACACACTCCATGCACACTTCATACACACTCCATGCACACACCATGCACACTCCACACACACTCCATGCACACACCATGCACTCTTCACACATACTCCATGCACATGCCACACACACTCTGCATACTCCATTCACATGCCACACACTCTGCACACACTCCACACACACCCCACTCACACACCATGCACACTCCACACACACACTCCATGCACACTCCATGCACACTCCACACACACTCCACACACACTCCACACACACTTCACACATACTCCACATACACTCCACTCACACACTACACACACTCTGCACACACTCCATGCACTCCACACATACTCGACACACACTCCACACATACTCCATGCACACTCCACGCACACTCCACACTCACTCCATGCACACTCCACGCACAGTCCACGCACATTCCATGCACACACCATGCACACTCCACACACACTCCACACAAACTCCTTGCACACTCCACCCACACTCCATGCACAAACCATACACACAGCACACACATTCCACACACATTCCACATACACTCCACACACACTCCACACACACTCCACGCAAACTGCACACACACACCAAACACACTCCACGCACAGTCTACACACACCACACACACTCCACACACACACCACACACACACTCCACACATGCCACACACATTCCACACACACTCCACACGTACTCCATGCAAACACCATGCACACTTCATACACTCTCCATGCACATTCCATACACACTCCATGCACACACCATGAACACTCCATGTAAACACCACATACACTCCACAGACATACCACGCACACTCCACACACACTCCATGCACACACCACACACACACCAAGCACACTCCACACATACTCCACACACGCACCATGCACACTCCACACACCAGACACACTCCACACACACTCCATGCACACACCATGCACACTCTACACACACTCCATGCACACACCAGGCATACACCATGCACAGTCCATGCATACTCCATGCACACTACACACACACTCCATACACACTCCACACACATCTACATGCCCACTTCACACACACTCCATGCACACACCATGCACACTCCACATACAATCCTTGCATACACCACGCACTCTCCACACACACTCCATTGCACACTCCACACACACTCCATGCACATGCCACACACACTCCTCTCACACTCCACACACACTCCATTTACCCACCATGCACACTCAATGCACACTCCACGCACAGTCCACACACACATCACACACACTCCATGCACACTATATGCACACTCCACGCACATGCCACACACTCTATGCACACTCCATACACACTCCACACACACTCCATACACACTCCATGCACACTCCACACACACTCTACACACACTCCACACACACTCCAGGCACACACCATGTACATGCCATGCACACTCCACACACACTCCACACACTCCACACACACCATGCAGACTCCATGCACACTCCACACACACTCCATGCACACACCACACACACTCTATGGCACATTCCATGCACACTTCACATATACTCCACACCCACACCATGCACACACCACACACACTCCACCCACAATCCACACATACTCCATGCACACACCATTGCATGCTCCACACACACTCTATGCTCACACCATGCAGACTCCACACACACTCTATGCACACACCACGCACACTCCATGCACACTTTACACACACTCCACACCCACATCATGCATACTCTACACACACTCCACCCACACTCCACACACACTCCATGCACACACTCCACACACTCCATGCACACTCCACCACACTCCATGCACACTCCACACACACTCCACACAGACTCCATGCACACACCACACACACTCTGCACACACTTCGTGCACACTCCACACACATGCCACACACACTCCACACACACTCCACACACACTCCATGCACACTCCATGCACACTCCATGCACACTCCACGCACACTCCTCGCACACTCCACGCACACTCCACGCACACACCACGCACACTCCACGCACACTTGACGCACACTCCATGCACACTCCATGCACACTCTATGCACAACCCAAGCACACTCCACGCGCACACACACACACAGCCAGGTCACTGTGGATAAGCCCACAGCACCACAGGATGATTCACCAGCATCTGTAGCCCAGTACAGGGTAGCGACCTGTGAACTATACAGACATTATCAACAGTTGCCCTCATCTTATAACAATCTATACACAAAGATGGTCAGTATGAACATGCATGGATGCATTTATCTGCATCAAGTACGTTTATGTGCTGCACCTGTTCTTCTCGACATCGATTCGCCTTTTCCCATTTTAGTCAAGCCACTACCAACATTCTTTCAAACATACACCAGAAGGGCGCTCAGGAGCCTTCTGAAAATTGCAGTACGCCAAGTTTGCATCAGGGTTATGAAGCACTATATGAATGATACATACAGGTTGCTACTCACTTAACAATCGAAAAGGGCTTTAGCCTTCACTAGAGCTAGGGAAAGTGATATCTTAATACCAACATATCACCATTTAAATTCATTCTTCCTAAAGAGATCAAGATTTGAATATCAATTTCTCAAATAATTCTATGATTCACAATAAATCTCCATAAGTCATACCGTTTCCTTACACAAAGCAGCAGTAAATGTTGCTGAACTGAAAAAAACAAAAAAATGGTAGGAACAATAGGAACAGCTCGGCCTGAACTTCCCGGCCTGCCCTCTATGAATGGAATGCTTGCAACACCAGACTGGCCTTCTGCCTATGTGGCTCTCATCAGTGAAGTGTAGTTCGGTCCTTGTGGCACAGTAGCATGGAACCCATGCCTGGGCATACCTGTATGACTTGCGGCATCACACTGGAAAAAACAAAAATACAATTGGTTTAATGCTTGAATTAATCTCATCCACTGGAAATTACTCTGGGACGCATGCCAATCCATCATTTGTTTGCCCAGTATATCACCTCAGACAGGAACCAGTGAGGACCTTCATAATGGATTTGTGTTCTGTTTGGAGATTTAATTGTCACAACAGACTACTGGAAACAGTTAGGGCCTGATTACTAGTTTGGCGGACAAGGTTACTCCTTCACAAATGTGACGGATATCCCGTCCACCAAATTACAATTCCATTATATCCTATGGAACTTGTAATACGGTGGACGGATATCTGTAAGGTTGGGACGGATATCCCATTCGCCAAGATCCAAATCAGGCTCGTAGTATTTCAGAGGAGAACTCAGAAATTAAGCACTGTTTGTAGAAAAATTAACTGTGAACTCTTTAAAATATTTCATAATTAGTACAAACATTTGGAAAATTATTTCACGTAAGATTCACATATTATTAGATCTTGTTATGCTTCAATTTCAGAAATATCAGTTTCAATTCAAGAACACAGAGGCATTGTTAAGGTATCTCATATCGACTGTTTGGTTAAATACCACGTTGAAAACAACGGATTACCTAAAGCAAGAGAACAAGTGGTATCCATCCTGACTTGCTGACGTCAGTGCCCAGCTGAGTGATGAGTCAGAGAGGGATTTCAGTGTCTGTTTTATCTCTCATCTCATTCCTCTTCCCATTTTCACTATTGACTCGCATGTTCCTACTATGAGTGATTATTGGAGGGTGTGGCAAAGGGCGGAAGAGTGCATCGGTGTCAGTGGATTTCGAGCACAAGGTTGGTGCTATCTGACAACAAGAAGCAGAAAGGATGCCAGAATGCTACCTCCTTCTATCTTGACAACAAAACATGCTTTGTTAGACCCACAGCAAAGAATATTAGATCATGTCAGACAAGCTCTAAAAGAGATAAATCGAGAGAATGTGATCAAGAATGCAAATCCAAGACAGAGATTAAACAAGAACTTCTATTACCTGAGGATAAATTGTTAACACCCCCCTCAAAGAGTTCCAAAACTTATTTTCTGGTTTATTCCATGATACACCTTGAGCGGGACATCCTAGAACTTGAAAAACTCATAAATGTGTCACCAGGATATTTTGGTGGCCAAAGTTAAAGAGACCATAACAGAATGTTTGGGTGAATGTGCAGTCTATGCATAGCATAAAAGACATCCTACGGCACATATTGGATTGCCATAGCTGCTCCCAAGGTACGTCAACTGTGGTCCTGCATACAAATGGATTTTGTTGCAGAACGTTCTCCTTCCTAGCAGTGGGCTGTGTTGTGGGCGATTGTAGGTTATTTAATGAAATACGCTGATTTGGCCCCTCTGTAAAATAAAAAAATCCCTCTATAGTTGAATTATTTACATTTTTTCTTGAAGGACGTAGTTCGGTTCAATGAGTTACTTGAGGTCATTATAACCGATCGGGGGTTCATAAGTTACAGCCATATTTTAGACTATCCTACTGGAGAGACTAGGTATCATACTGGAGAGACTAAATCAGGCCCTCGTACTCAGGCCTTTGGTGTTTTACTTCAGAACAGATTCATGAGTGGTTTTCCTGGACAACTGCAATGGAATTAGCTAATAACAGCCTTTTACACCACTCTTTAGGTTATTCCCCCTTCTTTTGCACATATTCTTTTCTTCTTCACATATAGCCCTCACCATTTGCCTCGATTAATATTCCTTCAGTACAGTGCTTATTAAAGTCCATCCTTCCACTCTTTACAAGATGCGCTAACCATGAATTCCAAACCCAGCAGGAGAGATGTGATCTGCTGCGTCTCCGAACCCTGTGCCAACCTCACACTAACTTAATGTGGGCTGGAGGCAGACAGGCGGACTCAGGATTTAGAAGATGTTTGTTGCAATAACTCATCTTGTGGAAAGAGTACAGCAGCTCTGGTAGATCTTGGGATTCTGAGTCTTTGTGCTTGCTCCTCAACTGGTGAAGGCATGTCATGTTCGATTGTTCCAATAAAGCAGCACCGGAGTTGAGTTGATATGCTGGTGAAATTCTTTATCAAAAGGTATTCAAAGTATTCCAACAAGGAATGGTTGGGAGTGGTTGATAGCCGGGGGAGCGGGGTAGTGTCAGGGACCCAATTTAGAATACAAGTAGAAAGATTCTGAGAAGAAAGAGGGTTAAGAAAGTTGACACTAATTGTTTTAGTATGTGGAGGATAAAGATTTGACATAATCGGCAGAGATGACCATTGAATGAATGAACAAGATGGTGAACCGACCCACGAAGAGTGGGCAAAGCAGTAGGAAGGACTCCTGGGTCAGGAATAAAGTACATGAGAGGGTAGTAAGAGCTGGGCAGGTGCTTTTTGGTTAGTTTAGGAAGAGACGGCATACAGAAGAAGTTGCAACTTCATTGGTTTTAGTGCTCGACGTAGCTGACATTTTCCCCACACGTTTTTGTGTTTTCCCTTCCTTCTCCCCCAGTTTCCCTCCTCTCATTAGGACTTAGTTTGCTTTGAAAATGTTTCCTTTTTGTGCTACTACTGCCAGTAAATCGCTCTCCAGCATAGCTTTGTATTTGATGGTTGTAAGTGCTGCTGAGAAGAACAATATCAAAGAATACAATTGTACGTTGTCCTGGGAGGCAAGTGTCTCTTCCCAGCTAATCCCACAGAAGCTTATTTTTAATTTGCACTTTCATGATACTTTTGGTGATAGAATGAGCACCTTTTGTCACTATCAGGCACATGCATCAAGCTAAGATTTTGCAAGTCCTTAATAGCGAATATTAAGGATTCGCAATTAAGGACTCGCAAAATCCTATGCATGTAGGAATCGCTATAATAATAGCGATTCCTTCACATTCCTTATTTGGGACTCGCAAATTGCGAGTAGCAAATAAGGAATGGCTTCCCATTCATTCCTATGGGCCTACAGGCCCATAGGAATGAATGGGAAATTGCTGAAGGGCCATTTGCGAGTACCAATAGGTATTCGCAAATTGCGCATGCAACTCAAGGTGCAGGGTGTCAAAAGGACACCCTGTTGCACCCTGAAATTGATCCGTGCATATATAGTTGCGCACACACATGTCCCAAGGACATATGTGTGTGTAATCTTCAACTTTGAAAAATGCACTTTAGTGCATTTCTCAAGCTTTTGTAACTTACCATGAAGTTCAACTTCATGGTAAATTGCGCCCTAGTAGCGAAATAGCTAATTTTTACTTTTGTTGCATTGCATTTAAGGAATCTCAATTTGCGATTCCTTAAATGCAATCGCAATTTAAGTAATCGCTATTTAGAGATTACTTAAATTGCGATTTTTGCATTTGGGATGATGCATCCCAAATGCAATACTGGTCAGCAAAGGGGCAGATTCTGAGAATCTGCCCGCTTTGCTACCAGTTTTTCTTTTGATGCATGTGGCAGTATGTTGTTTGTTAGAGATTCTATTTTATTTCTAACGAATTGCATATGATTGCTGCAAGGGTCTTTATAAAGCATTGGCATAGAACGGGCCTGCAGCTCATTGTAGGCCAGAAGCAGTTCTCTGATAAAAATCTCTGCATTCCAGGCCTGACCTTGGAGATAGGCCTTCTCTGCTTTTACTCAGGTTGTGTTGGTATCTTAAACCCTTTTCTGTTAGTCAGCAGTATTACCTTGATTCATCATCTTTCGCAGACTCTCTGCTTGTGTTTGGTGCTTTGGGGTTCATTGTTGAACCACTTGTTCTCTTGCTTGTTATTAATTTTAGGGTTATGGGTTTTGAGGGTGGGCAGTTGTAAGTAAGTAAGTAAGTCCGTTTTTATATAGTGCAGCTACTCACCCTTACGGGTCTCAAGGCGCTGGGGGCCGTAGTGGAAATTAAGTGAGCTATTGCCCAGAGTCACATGGTGCTGAGCTGAGCTGCCGCCGGAGCCGGGGATCGAACCGTGAACCCTGTGTCCGAAGTCAGCTGCCCTGGCCGTTGCACCACACCTCTCCACAGGCACCACACCTCTCTGAGGGCAATCATAACTTTCATTTCTGGACAGTAAGGTATCTCTGTCAGGGTCAAAGTTGGAATCGAATAGAGCTTTGGTGAATGTGTCGGTATTTCTAAAGTTTTGCTTCCTTCTTGCAATGGGTTGCAATTGGCTTAGTTGTGGGCTTCGTTTGGTGCCAAGCACACCTCTGTAGTCTGAAATCTGTTATTCTGGGATCATAGAGAACGAAAGGGCAGAGTGAGACCCTGTGAGTGGTTTTGGGTGCAATGAGGGTTGGGTGAAGACTAAGCTATTCATGTCCCCAATGACTTTTTCATCGTGGGTATCCAATTAGGCATCTTACTCTGTTTTTAGATCCACCGGGATGATGTCACACTTCTATGTGGATAGGATGAGTCGTGTCAGGTCAAGAATGTCTCTTGAGAAGGTGATAAAGCAGTTATTAGAAGCATGGCCGATGTTTGCGAGGGATGTTGATATGCTGGTGAAATATTTCATTAGCACGTATCCAAAATATTCCAACGAGGAGTCTTGGATCTCCGTGGAGTATGATGTATTATGATAGGGGACGTCTACCCCACCTTCTCTCCCATTGGGTCTGTTTTTTGCCCGGATGTTCTAGTGTGCGGAAGGAACCAAGTAACATCAGATACACTGATTTGAATAGTCCTCTATGAGTGCCAAAATGTGAAAATTCTGAGGGAGACAACTGTGATCATGGCATATATGATTGCTTATTTTGTTATGACAACCGCTCATTGATAAAGGTAATCATTAAAGAATTCGTTGGAGAAGGTTTGGGGACAATTTTAATGCCCTAGTTTGAGACAGATCCAATCTTTCGATCTTATCTTTCCAAAAGATATCCAGATGTTCTCATGTTTGTCAAGACAACCTCTCTCAGCATGCCACGAGTGTTCATAAAACAAGCATGTTCTCAATTCAATCTAAATTAATTGATGTTGAGTCTCTTACGTCATGTCTGTGTTTCAGTGGTAAACATTTAGCCATAAATATAGCCCTGAGCACAAATTCAAACATTTATTGACCAAGATGAAATTGAATATTGAACACTACTCATTACAAACTACAAAGGCAATTGTTAAAAAACAATTTCAACTTTTAGTCAATTCCTTTATGTTTTGTGAATAAAATTCGATACTGCAAAGCACTTTAAATTGTTATTAGTCGTTCCAGTCAAAACAGATTTATTTTTTTCTTCATTTTCTTACTTATGTATGTATTAATATTTACCCATCTATTCAATGAGCATCTTTAATCATATGCATGGCCTATTGTAGAAAAGGTTCAACTTGCCTTCCCTAACTAGCTCCCCCGTGCCATTTCCTCAGCGATATCAGTTCAGGCACTTGTCCTCTAATTGTCCAGAAGAAAGTGAGGAGGAAGAAGCAATGAGGAGAGAACACTTAAGGTACAAATAGCATAAAAAAACGAAGTGATGGATGGAATGCACTAATTAATCTCAGCCACTGGAGATCTTTCGGGTGCATCCCAATTCATCGTTTTTCGACCACAAAGCCTCCTCTGTTTGGAGCCAGCCATATGCATATCAGTCCTGACCCTGCTCCAATGGGAGCTGTTCAGTCCAAACTTCCAGGCCAGGTCCCCCCTGAATCAGACAACAAGCAACCCAGGACAAGTTTCGCCCTTATTATGGGCTCATCAGCCAGGTATAGCTTGATTCCTTAGGCCTAGTGAGCATGGGACCCAGGTCTGGGCATATCTGTCACACTTAGGTCATCAAAAACAATGTGATGGATGGAATTCTTGACTTAGCCACAGCCACTGGCGATCGCTCAGGCTGCATCCCAATCTATTGTTTTTTGCCCACTATGCCACCTTAGTTTGGCTCCAGCCATATGCAAATCGGACTTGACCAGGCTCCAATGGGGACAGTACATCCCTAACTGCCTGGCCAGGTCCTCCCTGAAACGGAACACCAGCAACCCAAGACCGTTTTCACCTTTCGCTTTGTTTTTTGGTACATGAAGCATAGCAAGGGAAACATTTGCCTCAGTCTTTTACGGACCATTATTAAGCACAAAGATCGCCTATAAAGCTGAAAGCCGTGGCTTTCAGACAGTCCTCTAGCCAGGACTCACACCTCTTTTTACCGATGTACCAGGCCCATTCAAACATCATTATGAAGCAGTCTGCCAAGTGGACTCATCACTCCAGGCCCACTTACATTTGCCTCTTTCAGTAGTTCGAAGCGATACAAAAGGGGATGATGGACGGAACGTTTGAGCCATCATCCCCTTTTGTATCGCTTTGTTCGCCCCAAGTTGGGGGTATGCCCAGACGTGGGTCCCTTGCTCACTTTGCCACTGGATTCAAGCAAGCCTGGCTGATGACGGCTGGAATGCCAGAAACCGGTCCTAGGATGCTTGTTTCCGGTCCAGGGAAGACATGGCTTGGCAGTTCGGGCTGGACTGTTCCCATGAGGCACAGGGTCAGACTGATTTGCATATGGCCATGTCTGAACTGGGGTGGTGGAGTGAGCTACAGAATGATGATGGATTAAACCCAGATCAGTTGACTGGGGTGAGTGTTTGATTGGCTCAAACGCTCCGGCCCATCATCCCCTTTGTATCGCTTGTTCGCCCTAAGTTGGCGGGGTATGCCCAGACGTGGGTCCCTTGCTCACTTTGCCACTGGATTCAAGCAAGCCTGGCTGATGACGGCTGGAATGCCAGAAACCGGTCCTAGGATGCTTGTTTCCGGTCCAGGGAAGACATGGCTTGGCAGTTCGGGCTGGACTGTTCCCATGAGGCACAGGGTCAGACTGATTTGCATATGGCCATGTCTGAACTGGGGTGGTGGAGTGAGCTAAAGAATGATGATGGATTAAACCCAGATCAGTTGACTGGGGGTGAGTGTTTGATTGGCTCAAACGCTCCGGCCCATCATCCCCTTTGTATCGCTTTGTTCACCCTGGGTTGGCGGGGTATGCCCAGACGTGGGTCCCTTGCTCACTTTGCCACTGGATTCAAGCAAGCCTGGCTGATGACGGCTGGAATGCCAGAAACCGGTCCTAGGATGCTTGTTTCCGGTCCAGGGAAGACATGTCTTGGCAGTTCGGGCTGGACTGTTCCTATGAGGCACAGGGTCAAGACTGATTTGCATATGGCCATGTCTGAACTGGGGTGGTGGAGTGAGCTAAAGAATGATGATGGATTAAACCCAGATCAGTTGACTGGGGGTGAGTGTTTGATTGGCTCAAACGTTCCGTCCATCATCCCCTTTTGTATCTTTCAGTAGTTCAGCATAACCCAATACACATTGACGACTGCACCCTGAACAGGATCCCAGCCATGGACCAGGCTAACAACGGCTATCAATCACCTAGGCTACTGTCCGCAACAGTCTCTAATAAATGACCCACAAGGCACTCACCTGCTTTGATATACTAACAGTGATCCACAGGGGTCCAGAGGTGATGCGTTAAGTGCAATAAGTAATGTTGCCTGAATCTTGAGGGTGTGGTGAGGGTGAAGAGGTGTTAGGGTGATGAGGCAATGTAGGGTTTGTGTACCAAAATGGTGGCAACCGGTGTGGAAGGAAATTGTTTCTGCAACATCCGGGGATGGAAGGGAGATGTGTTGATGAAATAGATGGGTTTAAATACTAAAATTAGTAAGTTGAAGAGATGGGCCTGTTGCACAAAGTTACCCTCCTGAATGAGCAATGTCGATGAAGAATATAAGGGAAATGTAGACAGGATATAGGTGGAAATGTTTCAGGTGTTTTCAGAGGGGTTGGTCGGAATACTCTGGGAAGCTATATTCTTTCAAGCACTGTGGCCACGTCCTCTTTCATTTGACTTACAATCAGTGGCGGCCCGTGCAGGTAAGCGCACTGGGGCAGGGGAGGGTGGTGGGGTGTAAGTGACAAACGACAGAATAGGGAAAATAAAATTAATAAATAAATAAAAACACTTACCTTGCGCTCGCAGCTTCGCGAGTCGGCGATGCAGCGAGTACAAGGTAAGTGGTTTTATTTATTTATTTTCCCTATTCTGTCGTTTGTCACTTACGCCCGCCCCCACCTCCGCCCCGCCTCACCGCTCTTACCTGCTTGGTCCGCCACTGCTTACAATTAATGTAAAATCCTAACGGAAGGCCTTGCTTCTGCTGTCAATAAATGGAGGTTACTTTGGAACTACAGCAGACGAAATTCCAGTTTGCTGCAGCATGCATAGCCAGCTTATTTTGCTTATGTTTGCAGTGGCATTCGTACAGCATAGCTAATTCAAACTATGTTTTGGGTGGTGGTGGCAGTGTCAAATTTATTTTCTTAATTTTTAAATAAATAAACAGAGATTTACTAACATACCAGAGTGGGGAATCCAATAAAGACATTAAATCCACTTCTATAAGCTCTCTTTTAACATGTGTTAGTGTGGAAACGCATCCACTCTGCCAAGTTCTCAATATCCAGTGACAAGTGTTTACATAAATGTTTAGAGGCATTCCACGTAATTTAAGCCAATGTAGAACCGGTCTATTTGCTGTTTTTTCCTCCAAAACCTACCCAACCTGTTCACTAACTCTTCATAATATTAGAAGTGGATTTCAGGGGCCCTCCCTCATGATGGAACGTTCCGCTCTTCCCAGCAAAGACGTTTTGGATAATACCCAAATTATAGTGTCTTAGTAGACTCCTATCTGCTTTTCATTTGATATGCCTTGATAGTTGACCTCAGCGTTATAGTGATATCTGTATGCCGGATCCTAATGCTTACTTCATCCAATATTCAAGTTCCTCTACATACGGCTCCCCTAAAAGCCTGTATCAACGCAGCTGCAAGACTCTTAACAGGTTCAAAAAAATTCAACCACATCTCACCGCACCTGAAGGCACTGAATTGGCTTCCTTACGAAGCCAGAATCCAACTCAAACACGCCAACTCACCTTCGTATCTAGCTCAACAAATTGGGTTAGGCGGGGGTTCCCCCCGGGGGGATTAAAAAATACTTACCTTACCGGGTCCCGCGCCGCCTCCGCTGCTGGCCCGGTCCCACGCCCGCATTTTCCTGGAACAGGAACCATGCATCCTCCCTCCCCTCCCCTCCCCTAAGCCAATCACAACGCTGCAATGGCAGCGTTGTGATTGGTGCTGACAGCGCCCAGCCTGGCGCCTGTAGGGAGGCCATTTTCTCTATGTAGGCTGCATGCAGCTACATAGAGAAAATGTAGAGTGCGCATGACTGGTTTGGTCGGCCCCAGAGGGCCGACCAAACAGTCAGGGCCCACAACAGTGGGAAGCCACTCCTCCCCGACCCGCCCACCCCCAACCAGTCATACCCTCCCGCCCGCCCCCAACCAGGCATACCCTGCCTTCTGCTTTCTCGCAGCGCAAGAAGCAGCAACATAAAATGGTATTTAAAATACCATTTTATGTTTCTGCTTCTCTCACTGCGAGAAAGCAGTGGGGCGATGCTCCTGTCTGGAACTCGCTGCCGCCAAACATTAGAAGAATCCCAACCTCGTCAAGATTCAAGAAGGAAGCTAAGATTTTTCTAATGGGCAAATTCCTTCCATAACCTCTCTCAGAGCAAACACAGAACAGCGGCTTAGCGATATCCTATTGCTCTTTAAGGGAACATTACCCGCTAGCCTTGCAAGACTTCGTAGATGTAACTTACTCGATTCTGTACCCCCCTCTCTCGGAGAGTTTGACCTCAGATCTTCGAAGGCCGTTGCCCAATTGCAAATGTAAAATATGGTATTGTGTATGATGTGCAGCCTATTGCTAAATTTGTACCTCATTGTAACCTTAGTGGGCAGAGGTTGGTGTATGCGCAGTTTCCTCCGCTCCTGCTGTAGTTTGGATTATCTCTCTCAAGTGTTAATCATGATCGCTTGCTCTTAATATATGGAAAACTTTTTATCTCTGTAAAGCGCTCTGATACCCTAACGGGTCACGTTCGCACTCTATAAAACACTAAATAAATACATACATATTACATGTCGTATTAATTTCCAATCTCATCCCGGATGATGACTGTATTTTAACCTGGCTCAGCGTTTTGCTCTCTAATTTATATCCTTACATATAAGTATCTTTGCTGATGCGCGCAACTCTTGAGCGCTGCATGAATTCTTGGAGCATTGTATTCAAAAGATATAGTGAAAGCGCTGAGAATACTCTGAGAAAGAGCTGAGATTGGCTTCACCAAGCCTTCTCAATTTTTCTATAAGAATCTTCATCATCAGCAAACGAGTGTTGCAGGATTCCCCCACACTGGATCCTAGAGTCAGTGCGGTTACAAACCAGTTTGCCATTCATGTCATCCATGCATTGGCAGAACATCCCTGTCTAATCTCCCCAATGACGCCCACTGAAATACAGCACTTGTTGCATACATACTAAGAGATTTCATGGATTGCGATTTACAAGAAGGAGGCCTAGACTCTCAATGCCGCACCCATCAAGACGTAGGGTTTAATCTAGGAGAGTGGTGCTCAGATCAGGGGAAAACAGCCTCCTGGGTCCCCATAGGCAGATACAATCCACCGAAAATGATCAGCACACACTATATGTCCATATTTCTAAATATGATCTGTTTTGTTCCAACAATAATCGGTAAACCACAACACTGGTTCTGAGTCACGTTCAATTTCCCAAATTAACTTCAGAGTTTCTTGTATTCATTAAGATTACTTCAAGCGTGTTGTGTGTTCAGAAAATTCTTTATTGATGAAATATAAAAAATGTTCACATCAGCGTAGCCAACGCGTTTCGTCTCTTTTCATGAGACTTCTTCAGGGCTTGTCCTTTTAAAGATGCATTTTTCAAAACACCTATTTTTGTCGGTTTGTATATAAAAGAACCTTGATTATCGTAATAGGTATCTTAATTTCATACCGATATAAATTAAGCGACCAAATGTCAATATCTTGCATGGACCATGTCGTCCTTTAAGCTGAGTCACTGCACGGTGTATGCCCACCACCTCCGGGTTGAGAGACTCTATATGGACATATAGTAGGTGCTGATCATTTTTGGTATAAGATTTCATGGATTATTTACTAAATTTACTTACATGCTCAGAGTCAAGGATCCGTCTTAAATCGCTATTTGCAAGAGAATTACTCTGTTTGTCCCCATAAAGACGAATGTGTATTTTAGGATTATGAAGGCACTAGGAGGTGTGTTCTATCAGAGTCTAAGATGTAAATTTTGGAGTTCACTCTTGCCTGCACACATAAGAAACTGTGTCTCTCTGGTCAAACAATGTTTTCGGCGTAGTCCTCCGTTTCACCATCTTACATAAATTGGAAGCACCTAGGCATTATTCCGTTTGCAGTGAGCACTATAGAAGAACAGATATTAATTTTCTTGTAAGCGCTGCACAATTGCCAGCTATAAATTATGAAATAAACCTCTGTTCCTTGATGCTGAAACAAATCAAAATCCTACACTTACTTTCATGTTGAACTTCCTTCTCCTCGACTCAATCTTGCAGGTTCTTCGGAGCAATGGCACGGCATTATTGGATAAGTTATTCTGTTTTCAAACTACAACATCTCTGGGTCAAGTCAATTTCCATTTCTCATGAGTTCAAGTTGGTTCTTATCACTACTTTTCCAGGATGCGACTGCGATCAATGGTTTTTTCTGTGAATTTCTAAGGTTTTTTAAATGCTAATTTCTAACTATAACGTGCCTGAAACCTATGGTTTTTTCAGTGAATTTCTAAGGTTTTTTAAATGCTAATTTCTAACTATAACGTGCCTGAAACCTATGGTTTTTTCAGTGAATATATATATATTTATTATACTATGTATACATGTGAAAATGTCTCGGTCCCCTGTTTGCCTCGGTGGCACGGAAAAAATGGGTGGAACTGACGTCAGCACGTCGTCGAGGTCCTCTTATGGCTCCGATGACGTCATACGGTGTCGCGAGCGGAGCCGTGCTATTATGACTTCCTCGTTGACGTGGGAGAGCTAGGAAAGAATTTCCGTGGAATGCTGGTGCAGGGGATATTTACCTAAGTGTTCAGGCTAGTCCTTTGGGAGCAACTGTTTATGTTGCCACTCCAGAAACCAAAACCAGTGATCAGAGGGCAGAGGCCCTGCAGTTGGCACACGAGGTGGGGTGCCAAGTCGTGTGCACCGGCGGGGCAGCGAAGTGACAAGCACCACAACCCACAAAAAAGATAACGAGGGCACTGAATAACACAGGATCTTCTCTTTGTATCTGGCAGGAACAACGAGGTTAAAATGCCCTAGTACCAAAATGTAGAATTAGTGCTACAACGGTCTTCAAGAGGACCTGCGATGCCGCTTCTGCCTCCCGCACTCCTGGAGGCGGCACATGGGTCACGCGGCACGGTCATACTGCGGTGGGACGCACACTCGTTGACTCTCTCATGGCACTGCTCCACACTTCAGGGAGGACGCTTTCCATTAGCTATGTTTTCTGATGACGTTCACGCCGGCCCCGTCCAACAACAGAACTCCTTTAGATCCAAACAGACTCTTTCACTCTCTCACCGGAAGTGAAACCAGGCCACGCGGACACTTTCACAATACAACAGCCGGGAATGCACTTTTCGGTAAAAAACACATTCCTTCCTCCTAATTAATCAAATAAACGTCTCACTGAAGAACAGGGGCCAGCTTCGATTGGTAAGCAGCCATTATAACGACTTTTTTACTTCGCGATACCATTACAACGCATGCATTACCACGCATGCGTTGTACATCGCGAAGTCATTACTACAGATTTTTAGAATGCATGGTCATTTACCACGCATGCCTTTACAACGAATTTTGTTGTAAAGGTATGTATGGTAAATGACCATGCGTTCTAAAAACATGTAGATGATCCACGTCGTTGTAAGGAAACAGAGGCTGTTCCGTTTCCTCACAACGACGTGCACCGCCCTCAGAGACGACGTGAAGCAGGAACCACGAGGAGAGAGGAACCACGAGGAGTGAGAGGTAAGGGGGATTGGGCATGGGGTGGGGTTTCTTTCTAGGGTTTAGGTAGTGCAGTGGTGTTTGGGTGGTGTAGGGGGTCGTGCTGGGGGTAGTGTTTTAGGGTTTAGGGTAGTGCAGTGGTGTTTGGGTAAAGTAGGGGTCGTGCTGGGGGTAGTGTTTTAGGGTTTAGGGTAGTGCAGTAGTGTAGGGGGTCGTGTTGGGGGTAGTGTTTTAGGGTAGTGCAGTGGTGTATGGTAGTGTAGGGGGTCGTGCTGGGGTAGTGTTTTTAGGTTTAGGGTAGTGCAGTGGTGTTTGAGTAGTGTAGGGGGTCATGCTGGTGGTAGTGTTTTAGGTTTAGGGTAGTGCAGTGGTATTTGTGTAGTGTAGGGGTCATGCTGGGGGTAGTGTTTTATGGTTTAGGGTAGTGCAGTGGTGTTTGGGTAGTGTAGGGGTCGTGCTGGGGGTAGATTTAGGGTTTAGGGTAGTGCAGTGGTGTTTGGGTAGTGTAGGGAGGCGTGCTGGGGGTAGTGTCTTAGGGTTTAGGGTAGTGCAGTGGTGTTTGTGTAGTGTAGGGGTTGTGCTGGGGTAGTGTTTTAGGGTTTATGTTAGTGCAGTGGTGTTTGGGTAGTGTAGAGGGTAGTGCTGGGGTAGTGTTTTAGGGTTTAGGGTAGTGCAGTGGTGTTTGTGTAGTGTAGGGGTTAGTGCTGGGGGTAGTGTTTTAGGGTAGTGCAGTGGTGTTTGGGTAATGTAGGGGTTCATGCTGGGGGTAGTGTTTTAGGATTTAGGGTATGGCAGTGGTGTTTGGGCAGTGTAGGGGTCGTGCTGGGGTAGTGTTTTAGGGTTTAGAGTTGTGCAGTGGTGTTTGTATAGTGTAGGGGTGTTTAGGGTAGTGCAGTGGTGTTTGTGTAGTGTAGGGGTCATGCTGGGGGTAGTGTTTTAGGGTTTAGGTAGTGCAGTGGTGTTTGTGTACTGTAGGGGTAGTGTTTTAGGGTTTAGGTAGTGCAGTGGTGTTTGTGTAGTGTAGGGGGTCATGCTGTGGGTAGTGTTTTAGGGTTTAGGTAGTGCAGTCGTGTTTGTGTAGTGTATGGGGTCGTGTTTTAGGGTGTACGGTAGTGCAGTGGTGTTTGGGTAGTGTAGGGGTCATGCTGGGGTTAGTGTTTTAGGTTTAGGTAGTGCAGTGGTGTTTGGGTAGTGTAGGGGGTCGTGCTGGTGGTAGTGTTTTAGGGGTTAGTGTAGTGCAGTGGTATTTGTGTAGTGTGGGAGGTCATGCTGGGGGTAGATTTAGGGTTTAGTGTAGTGCAGTGGTGTTTGGGTAGTGTAGTGAGTCGTTCTGGGGTAGTGTTTTAGGGTTTAGGGTAGTGCAGTGGTGTTTGGGTAGTGTAGGGGGTCGTGCTGGGGGTAGTGTTTTAGGGTTTAGGGTAGTGCAGTGGTGTTTGTGTAGTGTAGGGGGTCATGCTGGGGGTAGTGTTTTAGGGTTTAGGTAGTGCAGTGGTGTTTGGGTAGTATAGGGGTAGTGCTGGGGTAGTGTTTTGGGTTCACGGTAGTGCAGTGGTGTTGGTGTACTGTAGGGGTCGTGCTGGGTTCTAGTGTTTTAGGGTTTAGGGTAGTGCAGTGGTGTTTGTGTAGTGTAGGGGTCGTGTTTTAGGGTTTAGGGTCGTGCAGTGGTGTTTGGGTAGTGTAAGGGGTCGTGCTGGGGTAGTGTTTTTGGATTTAGGGTAGTGCAGTGGTGTTTGGGTGGTGTAGGGGATCGTGCTGGGGTAGTGTTTTAGGGTTTAGGTAGTGCAGTGGTGTTTGAGTAGTGTAGGGGGTCATGCTGCTGGTAGTGTTTTAGGGTTTAGGGTAGTGCAGTGGTGTATGTGTAGTGTAGGGGGTCGTGCTGGGGGTAGTGTTTTTAGATTTAGGGTAGTGCAGTGGTGTTTGGGTGGTGTAGGGGGTCGTGCTGGGGTAGTGTTTTAGGTTTAGGTAGTGCAGTGGTGTTTGGGTAGTGTAGGGGGTCGTGCTGGGGGTAGATTTAGGGTTTAGGGTAGTGCAGTGGTGTTTGGGTAGTGTAGGGAGGCGTGCTGGGGTAGTGTTTTAGGGTTTAGGGTAGTGCAGTGGTGTTTGTGTAGTGTAGGGGTTGTGCTGGGGTAGTGTTTTAGGGTTTATGTTAGTGCAGTGGTGTTTGGGTAGTGTAGAGGGTAGTGCTGGGGTAGTGTTTTAGGTTTAGGTAGTGCAGTGGTGTTTGTGTAGTGTAGGGGTTAGTGCTGGGGTAGTGTTTTAGGGTAGTGCAGTGGTGTTTGGGCAATGTAGGGTTCATGCTGGGGGTAGTGTTTTAGGATTTAGGGTATGGCAGTGGTGTTTGGGTAGTGTAGGGGGTCGTGCTGGGGGTAGTGTTTTAGGGTTTAGAGTTGTGCAGTGGTGTTTGTATAGTGTAGGGGTGTTTAGGGTAGTGCAGTGGTGTTTGTGTAGTGTAGGGGGTCATGCTGGGGGTAGTGTTTTAGGGTTTAGGGTAGTGCAGTGGTGTTTGTGTACTGTAGGGGGTAGTGTTTTAGGGTTTAGGGTAGTGCAGTGGTGTTTGTGTAGTGTAGGGGGTCATGCTGTGGGTAGTGTTTTAGGGTTTAGGTAGTGCAGTCGTGTTTGTGTAGTGTATGGGGTCGTGTTTTAGGGTATACGGTAGTGCAGTGGTGTTTGGGTAGTGTAGGGGGTCATGCTGGGGTTAGTGTTTTAGGGTTTAGGGTAGTGCAGTGGTGTTTGGGTAGTGTAGGGGGTCGTGCTGGTGGTAGTGTTTTAGGGTTAGTGTAGTGCAGTGGTATTTGTGTAGTGTGGAGGTCATGCTGGGGGTAGATTTAGGGTTTAGTGTAGTGCAGTGGTGTTTGGGCAGTGTAGTGAGTCGTTCTGGGGTAGTGTTTTAGGTTTAGGTAGTGCAGTGGTGTTTGGGTAGTGTAGGGGGTCGTGCTGGGGGTAGTGTTTTAGGTTTAGGGTAGTGCAGTGGTGTTTGTGTAGTGTAGGGGGTCATGCTGGGGTAGTGTTTTAGGGTTTAGGGTAGTGCAGTGGTGTTTGGGTAGTATAGGGGTAGTGCTGGGGTAGTGTTTTGGGTTTACGGTAGTGCAGTGGTGTTGGTGTACTGTAGGGGTCGTGCTGGGTTCTAGTGTTTTAGGTTTAGGTAGTGCAGTGGTGTTTGTGTAGTGTAGGGGGTCGTGTTTTAGGCTTTAGGGTCGTGCAGTGGTGTTTGGGTAGTGTAGGGGGTCGTGCTGGGGGTAGTGTTTTTGGATTTAGGGTAGTGCAGTGGTGTTTGGGTGGTGTAGGGGGTCGTGCTGGGGTAGTGTTTTAGGTTTAGGGTAGTGCAGTGGTGTTTGAGTAGTGTAGGGGTCATGCTGCTGGTAGTGTTTTAGGGTTTAGGGTAGTGCAGTGGTGTATGTGTAGTGTAGGGGGTCATGCTGGGGTAGTGTTTTATTGTTTAGGGTAGTGCAGTGGTGTTTGGGTAGTGTAGGGGGTCGTGCTGGGGGTAGATTTAGGGTTTAGGGTAGTGCAGTGGTGTTTGGGTAGTGTAGGGAGTCGTGCTGGGGGTAGTGTTTTAGGGTTTAGGATAGTGCAGTGGTGTTTGTGTAGTGTAGGGGGTTGTGCTGGGGGTAGTGTTTTAGGGTTTATGTTAGTGCAGTGGTGTTTGGGCAGTGTAGGGGTAGTGCTGGGGTAGTGTTTTAGGTTTAGGGTAGTGCAGTGGTGTTTGTGTAGTGTAGGGTGTAGTGCTGGGGGTAGTGTTTTAGGTTTAGGGTAGTGCAGTGGTGTTTGGGTAGTGTAGGGGTTCATGCTGGGGGTAGTGTTTTAGGGTTTAGGGTATGGCAGTGGTGTTTGGGTAGTGTAGGGGGTCGTGCTGGGGGTAGTGTTTTATGGTTTAGGGTAGTGCAGTGGTGTTTGGGTAGTGTAGGGGGTCGTGCTGGGGGTAGTGTTTTAGGGTTTATGTTAGTGCAGTGGTGTTTGTGTAGTGTAGGGGGTCGTGCTGGAGGTAGTGTTTTAGGGTTTAGGGTAGTGCAGTTGTGTTTAGGTAGTGAAGGGGGTCGTGCTGGGGGTAGTGTTTTAGTGTTTAGGGTAGTGCAGTGGTGCTTGTGTAGTGTAGGGGGTCGTGCTGGGAATGTTGTTCATTTCTATGGCAAAATGAACCCCATCATTTTGTTCCTTTTTAAATTAAATGTTTTAAGTGTTACCAGTTTATTCCAATCAAGATGGCTTCAGGTGTGCCATACTTTGTCATAAGTAAGGCTGTTAGCGCTCTAGTTGTTCTTTGGAACACTCTGGGAAGCTGCAGTAGAACACAAAGGAATCAACTGGCAGGCTGCTCCTGTTGAAATATAACAGGAAGATAGTTGAGATCTCACTTAAAACATGTCCTAATTTTTCTTTCTACAGCACTAACCATATTTCTATGACAAAATGAACCCCTCATTTTGTTCCTTTTTAAATTAAATGTTTTAAGAGTTACCAGTTTATTCCAATCAAGATGGCTTCAGGTGTGCCATAATTTTGTCATAAGTAAGGCTGTTAGCACTCTAGTTGTTCTTTAGAACACTCTGGGAAGCTGCAGTAGAACACAAAGGAATCAACTGACAGTCTCTGCCCTTGTTGGATGTACATGTTTTACTGAGAATGTCAGACTTCATTCTCACATGACTGAGAAAGATAATGTGAATTTACAGAAAATATGCTCTCATTTTAGCTTCTGGAGCACCTTCCAAAACACTATGGGACAAGCATGTGAAAATAGTTTTCTCTCAAACATGATTCATGATATCCCAGCAGAAGGTTTTTCACAGGGTAAAATCACCTTAGAACACACCACAATTCCTGAAATTAGTATGGTACCATCAACAAATGAATTCTAATGTAACTAAAGTCTGTTATCACCCTTTATAGTTCTCCTTTTGGTAACCCTCAAAATCTTTGATTCACTACAATGCATTTCAATGGGGTACTATCATGTATATTGGTCCCAAGATGGCTGCCAGCAATTCCAGGATGAAGTGCTGACAGCCAATCAGATCTCACAATGACATGTGTGGTTAGGCTCCGCCCAGATATATATGTGATTTTACTTTTGATTTTCTCAGGAACTACTGAATGGATTTACACCATTTAACCAAAAGGCACAAATCTGAACCAAGGGCTACCTTTTTGCCAAATTTGGTGTAATTCCGTTCAGCAGTTCGGGCTGTAGCTGCGACTAAAGGTTCCTATGGAAAATTGCATGGGGAAAACACGTTTTGGGACCCCCCTTTTTTCTTGGCCCCCACTTGACGAATCACCCCGAGACTTTCAGGATAGGAGCGGACCAGAGGTTTCAGTAGGTTTCAGGGGCGTTATAGTTAGTTGGACATTTCACTCGTACAAAACCATAGAAATTCCCCCGTTATAGTTAGTTCAGCTAACTATAACTCGCGCGCCCGCAATGCACTGCTGATGACGTCACATATTACATCACTCATGACATGGTCAGTGACATCACTCGTGACATCACTGATGACATCACTGTTCTTTCTTAAGATTTGAATTGATCTAAAGATGTAAAATTTCCACAAAGGAGATTAATCCGTGAAAACTCTAGGCGTGAATCTTTATTGAGCCACTGAAATGTTATAGATTAATTCCTGATAAACAAAAATATAAGAAGAAAAACACCCTTGTGGTCCAAGACAGTCAGGAGGAAACACCAATTATCAACATGCCACATTCATGTTTCAAAGGAAAATGTGATTTTTGGAAATACTCCCTCCCTTATTGAGGGTCGAGGGCCACCCACTACCATGAAGCCTTTGTTAATTTGACAGTCTCCTCTGTCTACTTCCAGAGTTGATTCACTGGATAAGCTGCCACATTTGGAATCTGGTTGTAATAATGGCTCTGACTCCTGAGTGAGAATACTGTGATCCTGGGCAACTCGCTTAATTGCTATGTGCCTCAAGTTGCTAATGTGTGTGAGTTCCATTGTTTCTCTACTAGGTTTATGATATAGGGATATATTTGCATGTTATTTAGATTGTGAATTTCCATTCTTTCATAGCATCAGGCTTGCATTTTGTCTGAGGTTTCAAAACAGTTGCAGATAGTCTTGAGCACACCTTTAATGGCAGCTCCCTTACCTTGTCAAGGCATCTAATTTGAAGCTATGTTCCGGCATTAGCAAAAGTCCTTGAAGGTGAAATGCTGACGCTGCCACCTTGCCATGAACCAGACACCTTGAGAAATAAAAGGTAAGGGATAGGTAGTTGGCACATCCTCTCTGCCAGCTGGACACATGGCATGCTTGTCGCCTTCAAGCTGGCAAGGCTTCTCACCAAACAGCCCTTTGCTGTCTGGGACTTGCAGTTCTGTTTTCCCCCTTTGCTCGTATGGACTACTAAATGTCTGCGTGCTAAGTGTTAGAGATGACACAGATGACACAATGTCATTTGGCCTCAAGCGTCTCCTAATTCTAGACTTTGGAGATTAAACACCATTGGTGGACGAAAAAGAGTCAATCTGCCCCACCCATCAACCTTGGTGTGACCCTGTTTTACCCCTCATGAAATTTGCCCCCGAGGAGATCACTTGGGTGCAGCTGTCTTCTCCGAGCTCTGTTTCTGGCGGACCAGTGTCCTGCAGAGATGTCACGTTGTCCTATGTCATACACAAATTGCAAAACCAGGCCCGGTTTCTTCCAGCATTCTGGAACTTGTAGTCTTGCGCTTATTATGGGGAAAATAACACGACCACAATCAGAATGTAAAAAAAAAAGAAAAAAAGAAGAGAAACAACTGGATGAGGTACACATCTCCGCCAAAGGAAAGATTTAATCTTTGGTTTTTCCCAAATGGAACGCTTGATGTTTGGGGGAATCAGCGATGACGCCATCCATGTCTACCCGGCACCTTGGGTAATTGATGTGGAATTTATAATTTGAAGAATTGCATTTTACGAATACGCAGGCAAAGAGAAACTTTCACTGAATCGCACATGTCGCTAGTTCTTGATTCGCAAACAGTTTTTTAGGTCTTTGTAAAACTCTTCCTTACATGAATGCAAGCATGACAGTAAATTCCACAGAATTAAGAATTAAGATTTGTGGAATTTTACTTTCATAAATTTCACATTCTGTGATGGAAAGTCTGTCATTTCTAAATGTCATCAAATTACAGGTATGGGCAGGAAATGGAGTGGCCGTGAAACAGGGAGTGAGCACCCCAAAGTCATAGGTTTGGTATAGGACTTCACAAACAATTTACTGGTTAATTGGACACACACACACAACTACTGCTCAGATGCATAACTGTCAGTGTCTACCCAGGGTGGAAAGTGTAGGGAACACTTCCACCTTCACTGAGGTGTAGCGGTAGGAGTAAACAAGGGGAAAGCTACATGTGTAAATTCACATTTCAGCGATGTTTATTCATGCAGATTTCGCTTGGAGATTTGGACAGCCCTGCTTTGTAAATAGAGTCATTTATTTTTAGGATAAGAAAAGGCAGGCTCGTCTACCTTGCCCTTGTCTCAGCCTCATGCGCAACCCTGCTGACACGATGGTGTGTTTACTGTGACTGTCCTGCGCTTTTCCTTGGTTCCCTTAACAAGCCGGTCGGAGCAGAGGCTACATTTCAAGATGACATTAACAGGTCTGTAGCCTCTGGTGCGTCACTCGGTTGAATGAAGATTAAAGGGGTCGTGCGGCCAGAGACAAGACTGGTCTGTTCCATCAGTGCTGTGACGCTAACAATCGACAACAGCGGGCCTTCTAGAATGTTTCTCTCTTTCTGACGTCAGCTTGGGCTTTGAGGCCCAGTGTGGCGTCATTTACCAGACGGCCCTTTAAAGGGCCCGATTCTCAAAGCTATTTATGCAGGTGTGTTTAGGTTAGAAGGCTATTTGGGAATGTCTTCTGTAGCGCCTTGACACCAACCTTCTACCCGCTTGCACTTACTTTACCGATCTGCATTACTCGCTTATACTATGATTTCCGCAGGGTTATGTCAAGTCCTCTTCTTTTCACCACCTTGGCAGGTTGCGAGGATTCTGAAACTGTAACGTAGCTTCCTGCGCTGCCTAATGGACTCTTTCCTACAGGGCCGACTGTTCCCTCTCCCTCTGGAAGCTCTGTGGAACTTCACACTTAGACATGTGCAAGGCCTGGCTAGAGTAACCCGTTTCAGGATGCACGTTTCACCACTTCCCATGTCACACCACAAGTGAGAAACAATCAGCAGCACACTACAGTCTCTACCAGACACTGCTGACATATGTCTGATAGAAAATAATCAAGAGCTCAGAGGATTCACAATAGAAAATTTGACAGAAGAATATCCCCGGGGACCATGTTCCAGACACCCCTTCAAGAGCTCTAAGATTCTCTTTCATATGTCGCCCGCCTTCCACAAGAACCCAATGGATGAAGGAAGCAGCTCACCAGCTTGTGAGGCTTGTCTGTGCTACAGGGTTTCACCACTTAAAACCACCTGCGCTTGTTAGAAACAGAACATGAGTTTAGAAAGGACTTAAAAACCTGGCTCTTTAGGCAGGGGTAGTAGTGTCATTGGCTGCTCAGTCTCTCTAGTCTGTTTGCTAGCGCCGGGACACCTCAGGCGAGGTAGCTGTGCGCTTTATAAATGGCCATTGATTGGTTGATTGATAAACTAACAAATACTAGCAGCGAATATCAAACTGCACAACCACAGGCCAGAAAAAGACGGAACATTTATGCATTCAACCCAGAAACAGTGGGAAACATTCTAATGAAGCAGTTGCATCTTGGCGGTCATCTGTCCGCCATCCTTTGGATGTGATACTTCAGCTCGCAAATCTCTTTTCCAAGTTGCGCAATGGGCGGTTTTGCAATATGATTTTATTCTCTGCTTTTGCTTGGAACTGATTTCCCCTGTGAGTTTCCTGCATGGCACAGTCCCTGCTCTACCATGATTCCATGGGTGAAAACCCTTTATAAAAGACTGCATAGGAGGTCATAAATTTACATGTTTGTTTTTTAGTTCTTGCCTGCAGGCAGCTTTTAGCTTTTAGATGTTGAAATCTGCAACTTCTGCAACCGATGATGGATGATGTGACAAGGGTGAAAAATCCATGATTATGCGGAAAACGCCACAGCAGCAGAACCGGATAATTCCAGTGCCCCTGGACGTAGCATCTCATTGGCCAGAAGGCGTACCAGGCGTCCTCTCCACTCATTTCATGTAATACTCGGAGCAATCACCTGCAGAGGGCATGCGTTGAACCTCTGCGCCTAGAAGTCATTGGCTTCTAACTGCTTCCCTTCATGCATGTGTGTCAACTCATTAAATTCATGCAAGCGAGTCCCTGTTTTTAAGCCAAGGCTGGGCTTTATTTCTGCTTTCTCCTAATTTAAATCGCCTGCTACTTCAATATAAATGTATGGGGAACTGAAATATTCTTGCAGTGTTTTTCTAAACCTCGCTCTTATGTGTTCACAGATGTTGGCATGTCTTCTGCATGTCAGAGTGCCCGTCTTGCCTGGTGATAGGTTTTTTCCACTCTAGGTAAAGGGATATTTTTGTCCCATCCTCCCTTGGCAATGTCGCCTGATATACTTCTTAAAGAGGTAATACTGTGTTCAGTGGAGTATCGAACCTTTAGGGTGCCATGGAGGGGGCCCCCCACGCTCCAGACCCAGTCCTGAGCTTTCAGTCCAGGGACCTGCCAGTGCTGAATAGGGTCCCCTGGAGCTTGGGGGCCCCCTGCACCGTGGGGGCTGTAGGGGCTATTGTTACACCACTGACTGCTTCCCTTACCAGTATCAACCTAAGTCTTTGGCCCCCCCTTCCGAGTTCTCTGTTACCTTCACAGGGCGATACCGGGGCTGGAATGAATGACTGCGTGCAGTACCTTCACAGGAGTTAACGGGGATCACAGGTGAAAGCCTGTAGAATGGAGAATAACCTTCCAGACCTGGAATTACCGGCTCCTGTGAGGCAAGTACTCCCCAACTCCGGGAAGGGGTAACGCTGATATTCACCACCTGCTCTGAGAAGGAGGGACATATCTGTGGGGAGTGGGAAGCTTGTATGAGTCCAGGGTGTTGGGCAGGGGGCCAGGAGACAGTCTGGGGTGGGAGGGTTGTGACCTCTCTGGAGCTGTGCATTGTCTGTTCCCCTGTAGAGCAGAGGTGGTGAGCAGAGGCTGTGTCTTTGCTGCCAGCTGCTGGCTCTCTCCAGCCACCGTTTTTTCCATGTGCAGATCCGTACGGAGTAAAACCAGGTCCAGTGTTTCCAGATCCAATCATTTCAGGATTGTCGCGGCCCACTCAGAGTTGCCAGGAGCAATCTACCTTTCTTTCACTAGAATAACCATATGAGGATTTTTTTCAGTTTGGAGCCTTTGTCTGATGTCTGTCACAGGGCCTACATTTTGTGCATGCGCTGTCGCTGCTATAGGAATTGTATACAATAAAGGTCTTGGCGCCCGCCCATTGCATACGATTCGTTGGCTTCATTGTCACTCTGCTTTGTTGCCTCCTAATAGGCCAGCGTGTGCCGGGCATCATTTTCTTTTCTTTCTCTGGAGCATGGACAAAGCACAGATTGACTCCTCTTCATTAGTGCCCGTCCGCTGCTCGCGCTGTAATTGAGGTACTATTATTCTTCTTCTCCCGCTCCCTCTAGTCTGTTGTGCTTCTTCCCCCTCCCTCCCACCCACCCCTTCTTCTTTTTGCGCCCCCAGCCACCCCACCCCTCACCATCATCGTTGCTTGCCCATACCCCCACACCCTGCTCCCTTCCTTGCTTGCCCTTCCCCTCCCGAAAAACACGCCACTAGCGATGGCCATGGCACTTTCTAAAAGTTTACTTTTAGTCGTGTTGCACAGCCACGCTTCTGAACAACATGGCTAAAAGACATTGGCAGAGCAAATAGCTCTCGCTTAGGAGAGACCTATTGGCTTTGTCAATGCTTTTATTCTTTATTTGACTGCAGCATCCCGAGATGTATTGGCTTTGCCAGTGCTTGTTTCTTTATTTGACAGAAGCAGAGCGCCTGACACAGCCCAAAAAAAAGAGTGCTTGCTATAGTAACCGGCCCAGACTGACCCCGAAGCAGCTATTCAAGAAGTCCGGCTCGAAAGAGTCAAAAAACGAGACGCCAGAATTGTGCTTTGAACTTGAAGTCTGTGAACTGCTGCAAGTTCAGACAGGAAACACATGCCTGTGACATTTCTCTAGTAAATGTAACGCGCCAGAGAACGCGAGCACTTTGTTTCTGATACAAAGTAACATTTCATGTATAATGGGTGGCTGCGCTCTGCTGGGAGTTAGCTGGACAGGGAGTGGATGGCGCTCCTGCTACAGAGGTTTTTTTGCAGTTTTACACAGTACGAGCTGCGCCCAAGGGCATGGGAGCACTTTACAAAATAACTAGATTATATTACACAAGGTCAGATTCATTTTTTACTGTTTTAGGACAGGGGAGATTATGGAAATTAAGGCCCGGAGTTACTAATATTGCTCGCAGCGCAGTAAGGGAAATTTGCTGTACTGCGTTGCGTGAAAGGGAGAGAGCAGTATTGCGCCATATTTACAAAGATATGGCGCAGTTCTGCTCTCTGCACTTGTGACTGCCTAGCGTCAGCGCAGGCACCCTTGCGCCATAGTGCAGGGGTGTCTGTGTCAAGGGCAGGATGGTGTTTGTGCAAGAAGGGGAACCTTCCTTTTCTAAAAGCCATCCTTTGAGGCAATTTCCTCTTGTGTGAGTGCTGCAGAAAGAGGAAATAATGAGGGGAAACGAAGATATTTCTCCTTGTCATGCCAGCCTCCGGACAGTGCACCATTATGGTGCAAACCCATGTTTACAAGTCTTTGGAAATATGAGTTTGTGTCAAATACGTGGGTGGATGCATGGGAACACACATGCTCCACTCATGTAATGCCTACGTGTCGCAAAGTAACGCAAGGCAACGCACATAATACTTTTTTTTTGGGACAAAGAAACACAATTTGGGCTTTGTTTGGCTTTCTAAATCTCAAAATTGATTTTGCGTTGGTACTGCTCCAGAAAAGTGATGCAACCCCAACGCGAAATCTTTGGGATTTGAAGCTGTTTCCCCAGTTCCACTGTCGGCAGCTCTGGCCATAATGCCACATCCCCTCCCTTTGTAACCTGAAGGTCATACTCGCAGAGGCAATTGAGCATTTAATTCATGCGAAACCGACTGAGTGCTATTAAATTGAGTAATATTCAATATTAACCTCAATACAGTCATTAAATGCTCGTCTTCCATAACAAACATGTTTCCCAAAAGGCTGCTGCACAAAGACACACCTTTTCATTGCTGCTCCCTGGGGTAGTGAGGGGACCCCATACCTTTGTACAGTTGCACATTCACACACAGAGATCGCTTCAACAAACCCGATGGAGGGATCGCCATCATCCACAAAGAAACCATCCAGTGCACCACCATGACGGACAATGCCATCCTAGCCATGGACTACCTCAACTTTAAACTCCAAACAGACGGAAAGTCCACCATCAGAGGCACCCTCGCCTACAGACCTGCAGGGCCACACAGCAACTTCTGCAACATCATCGCTGACTTCATCACTCCGCTCGCCAAAAATTTACATGACTACATCTTCCTCGGCGACCTTAACTTCCACCTCGACGACCTCAATGGCAAGAACACCGCCAACCTCCTCGACTGCATGAATAACATCGGACTCACCCAACTCGTCAACGACCCCATTCAAACCGCAGGACACATGCTGGACCCCATCTTCACCTCCAGCAAATGGGTCTGGTACAGCCACACCACTAAACTCAACTGGACTCACCACTCCATCATCCATTTCAACAGCTCCAGCTGTCGTACTGCCACCCCCACACCACCCAGCGCCCCCCACTGCATGCTGGGGCAAAGTGTCAGAGACCAAACGCACTGACGCCCTCAACACATACAGCCCTGATACGGCCACAAGCCAGGACCTGTGTGTCAAGAACTTCAACAACGGGACCACCAACTGCGCCGACAGCATTGCCCCAATCAAGACCAACAGACACAGGAGAGCCTCCAAACAAACCAGATGGTATACCAAAGAACTGAGAACAGCAAAACGTGACTGCAAGTGTCTGGAAAGAAGATGGTGTGCAAGAAAGAACACCTCCGACAGGACCACCTTCAAGATCTCCCTCAACCTCTACCACGACTGCTGAGAGAGAAGAAGAAGAATGTCCAAGCTGCACGTATCGAATCCATCTCCAACCACAGCAAAGAACTCTTCAACATCGTCAGGGAGTACTCCAACCCCGAAGCCACAGTTCTCCAATCCCCTCACAGGAACTCTGCGACAATTTCACCAACTTCTTCCATAACAAGATCATCACCATCTACAAAAACTTTGAGCCCCAGCCCAAGTCTGCAGACTTCCTCAACCTACACTCGCTCACCGCAACCAGCACTTACCACCGGCTGACCACATGGAACCAGCTCAACCCCCAGGACACCACCACCATCATGCACTCCATTCTCTCAGGATCTCCCACAGACCCTTGCCCATCTCGCATCTTCAACCTTGGGAGCCACAGGATCAGCCACAAACTCACCACCCTGTTCAACACCTCACTAACCATGGCCATCTTCCCCGAAGGTTGGACACACACAGAAATCAAACTGCTACTCAGGAAACCGTCAGCCAACCCCAGCGAACTCAAAAACTACAGCCTCATCTCCCTGCTGCTCTTCTCGGCCATCAACAAGCAACTCATGAAATATCTGGAGCAGAACCGCCTTCTCGACACCTCTCAGTCTGGCAGCAACCACAGCACCAAGACCGCCCTGATGGCTGCTACCAATGACATTCGAGCCCTCCTAGATCGGGGAGAGACGGCGGCTCTGATCCTCCTCGACCTCTCGGCAGCATTCAACACCGTATCCCACCACACTCTGATTGCAAGACTCAAGCACATCAGAATCCAAGGGGAGGCACTCAAATGGATCGCCTCCTTCCTCTCCGGAAGAACACAGAAGGTCCGTCTATCACCATTCACCTCTGACCCAAAGGACATCATCTGCGGCCTCAACCAAGGCTCATCCCTCAGCCCCACCCTCTTCAACACCTTCATGACCCTCTTGGCCAACATCATATCCCAGCATAGGACACTCAGCTCATCTTCTCAGTCTCCAAAGATCCCACTAGCACCAGAACCAACTTCCACAGGTGCATGACAAGCGTTGCCAACTGGATGAAGGACAGCAGCCTGAAGCTCAACACGGACAAAATGGAAGTACTGATCGTCGGCAACAACACCATTCCCTGGAATGACTTCTGGTGGCCCTCGGAACTGGGACCATCACCCACACCGGCCGACCATGCCAGAAACCTCGGGATCATCCTAGACAACAAGCTGACCATGAAGTCCCAGAACAACGCAATCTCCTTCCTCACACTATGCATGCTATGAAAAATCTTCGAAAAGCTCCCCCAGGACACAAGACGCACTGCCCCACAGGCCATGATCACCATTCGACTGGACTATGACAACGCTCTTTAAGCAGGCATCACTACACACCTCCTACAAAGACTCCAGACCATACAGAACATTGCAGCCAGACTCATCCTCGACCTGCCTCCACGAACCCACATCACCCCCACCTCAGAAAACACCACTGACTCCCCATACAGAAGAGATGGAATTCAAGTTGATGATCCACACATACAAAGCATTACACAACCAAGGACCCATCTATAGAAACCTCCGGCTGAGCTTCCACCAACCTTCCAGACAGCTACGCTCTGTGTCTATCTCACTCGCCCACACCCCCCGCATCCACCGAAGTAGAAGCGGAGGACGTTCCTTCTCCTACCTCGCGGCGAAGACATGGAATGACCTCCCCCTGCAGCTACAGACCTCTGCCTCTCTTACGGAATTCAGAAGGGCATTCAAGACCTGGGTGTTCGACTGAGCCCCTCAGACCCGCAACCACCTGGATACCCTCCCGGGTGATTAGCTGTGCTATAGAAATCGACTGATTGATTGATGAAGAAAGTCCACAGACCCTTCAACACTCGCCAACTACAGACCGATCTCCTTGCTACCGTTCCCGGACAAGGTATTAGAGAAAATCATCAACAGAGGCCTCACAGAATACCTCAGCGACTACCAACTCCTTAGCACCACTCGGATCCAACCACAGCACCGAAACTGCCCTCATCACTGGTACAGATGACATTTGCATGATTGTGGACGGAGGATACATAGAGGCCCTCATCCTCCTGGGCCTCTCAGATGTGTTTCACACAGTCTCCCAACCCATCCTCATCCAAAGCTTACACAACATCAGACTCCAAGGACATGCCGGATCTGCTCTATCCTAAGTGGAAGGACTCAGTCAGTCAGCCTGGCACCGCACACCTCGGACGTCCACAACCACATCTGTGGAGTTCTGCAAGCATCCACCTTGAGCCCGACCCTCTTCAGCGCATACATGATCCCTCTAGTCAGCCTCATCTGCTCTCATGAAATCAACATCCTGTCCTACATCGATGACACGCAACTTATTCTCTCCCTCACTGACAAGGCGTCCACTAGCCTGATCAAGTTCAATGCCTACATGACTGAAATCACCCAATGGAAGAAGACCAACTGTCTAAAGCTGAACACCTACAAGACCAAAATCATGATCTTCAGGAAGATTACATCACAGTGGGACTCCATCTTGTGGCCAACAGAGCTTGGGCCAACAACACCAAGAACCTCTGGATCGTCATCAACAGCAAACTTGACATGAGCACCCAAGTCAATGCCATCACCGCCTCATGCTTCCATACCCTGAAGATGCTGAGGAAGATTTTCAAAGGGCTCCCAATCAGCACCCGGAAAACAGTCACACAGGTCCTGGTCACAAGCAAGCTGGGCTATGAGAACACCCTCTATGCCGTGATCAATAAAGACTCACCAGGATACTACTGTCGCAGCCTTGGATCCTCAGGGTCATATGTTGCTCGTTATGGTCCACCTCTCGATACCCCCACGGTCTGATTTAGTATACAGACTCCATGGAGTGATCAAGCGGGGGAAGGGAAGGATGGGGACAGCGGGGAGGGAGACCTGCAAGACAATAACAATCAGGTAATGCACTGGAATACACACAACCTGAAATCTACCATAAGACTACAGATGCTTCGTACCCTGTCTATGTACCTGTAAAGAAAAATTCCTTCGTATTCTAGTCAGCATATAGTGGTTATCATGACTCCGTACATATCTAAGGAATGAAACAACACGTTAACAATATGATTGCGCTGACTCTCCAGCACCTCTCTTCTGACTCTCATGAAAAAACCTACCCAAAGATATGCAGTGCGTGGCCTTACAGGGGTGCAGGGCTGACTTGAGTAAATTCAGGTTCCCCTGTAGCAAAACAACACAAAGAGGGCCCCAGGCATAGGCACGTAAACATACGGTGCATAAAATACGATGTTCCTTAATTTCAGGAAAGATTCATAATCCAGCTCCACAGTTGTCAAGCTTTTTATAATTGAAACAAATGTACCCAAAATTCTGATACGTCTCAGAATAACGATATAGAACAGATTGTTAGTCATCCGCCTCTATAAACATGGGAGTGCTTAAAAGAATATGATATCAAGTAATAACACTCTATATCTTCCTTCTGTGCAGAAGAATCCAAAGGAAGATCCGATATAGAGCTATTCACAAAAGGTACTTTAGAAACACCACCGTTCAGATCACGGCTTGGACAATGTAAACAATGCGATCTCTCAAAGTTTGAACACTCCTCAAGGAGAGAACGCCATCAAAGATTAGGAAAGGCAGTAGCCTCCCTTCTGATTCGTGAACTAGAAAAAATCAGGCAAACAAAACCCCCTGCTTGTTCTCAATTAGAACAAACGGGGCTCTTTCTGCTCTCCCGCAAGAACCCGGTATGAGGTTCAGCCAACGGGACAGCAGCGATATCATTCAGGACACCCAAGGTATGCCGCATCCGCTGAGCGACCAGGAAATAGGAAGCAAAGAAAAGCGGTGCAATATTGCACCCTTACCAGACCTCGAGGACTCAGCGTCTCAGCGGGAAGAGTAACCGGCACCTGCTGCTTCCTCGGAGGAGAAGAAATAACGCCCTTCCGGAAGCGCGATGACGTCATCAACGTGGTCCCTGAATGGGATCATGGGAATTGTAGTCCTAGTCACGGACGTATGCCTCGTCAGTGTCTTCCCTGATGAAACCTGACAACTACAGACCAAGCGGAACTCGGCGGCCAGAATCACTCGCAACACTCACATCACACAACACCTGAAGGAGATCCACAGGCTCCCCATTCACAAATGAGCACAATTCAAATTCCACGCCCACACACTGGTCCAGCATATCTCAACAATCGCATCGGCTTTCATGAACCTTTCAAACACCTCCGCACGTTTGGAATCCTACTTGCACACATTCCATGCATATCGAAAACCAGACCTGTTGGCGGAGCCTTCTCCTACATCGCTCCTCAAGCGTGGAACGACCTGCCGCTACGCATAAGAGCCTCCTCCTCACTTCTCGAATTCCACAAGCGGCTGAAGACCTGGCTTTTCCAGTTAGTAGTTAGACTCACACCAGCTCATCACCAAGATAGCCTCTCAGGAGATAGTGTTCTCTAAAACTCTGCATTACATAACATAATACCTGTGCCATAGAAAAACTAAGGAATACCTACATTTTCCATTTGCAAAAAGTGATCTCAAATTGCGGAGCAACTTTTTGTGAATGGAAAGGAATTTTGAAAATAGACCTATGTACTTTGGTTGGTTCACAAAATTCCAAATCGTAGTGGGTTGCAGTTTGACCTACCTCATTATTTGCACGAGGCAGTTCATAAATTGCGACACACTGTGACTGGCTAGAGGCACAAGCATGGTGGCCTGCTGGGGTCAGCAGACCACCATGTCTGTGATTGCTTTTTAAATAAAGCAATTTTTTTTATATGCAGTCTGGTTTCCTATAAGGAAAATAGGACCGCTAACAAAAAAGGAAGAAAAGTTAAGCAAACCTTTAGATGAAAAATATGCCTGTTACTGATCGGTACCCGTCTACAATTTTTTGTTATGTATGGAGTGAATACCCATTTGCTATTACGACTATGGTTTTTGATGGAAGTATACAATTTTATGACTTACATGCAAAGAAATAAAATGGACAATGTTATTGATTGAAGAAAATATCTTTTTTTTAATGTTAAATTGAAATATTTGTAAATTGTATTTGAAGAACTTCTTCAATTTTAAGTATGGATAAAAATATTTATTACAATTAATTTGATTAGACTACATACCATTTCGTTTGGTTGTGGTGAGTTTGGTGTTTTTAGTAGTTTTATAGTTTATGCAGCATTCATGTGCATGTTTATATGTAAAGAATTAAAGTTTGGTGTTCAAACAATTGTGTTGAAATTTGTGCTTGTTGATGGTAAATGAAGCATAGATTGTGTTGTTGATGTTCAGTCTCATTGGGGCTAGAAGTTCTGCTTTAAATTTTGTGTGGCCCATAGGAGAGGAGAAGGTATTCCAAATCCACTCGAGATGGGTACCTTTTAGCGAAGGAAGAACTGGCGGCCGTCATGGGGTGAAGGAACAGTCGCGACTGAAGCTGTGCGCGGAGAATGCATTGCACAGCAGTATGCCGACAGTGATCTATGATTCCCAGCGGGCCAGGAATTCATGTTTCCAGAATGACGTTGGCCATCTTGGATTATCAGGTAGAACTTCCTCATGGCTCACGGTGTTCTTTGATAGGCTGCAAGGTTGCTGCCAACAGGACCTCCCTACGTGGATTCCAGATTTTCCTCACAGAGATCCATTGCTAGATGAACCATCGGATCAAGATCAAGTATACGGAATGTGTATTTTGGATTTAAGCAAACTTTCAGCTGTTCTGTTGGAAATTCATCGGAACTGCTAAACCTGAGACTATATTCTATGAAGGGATTACAGAGAAGTATTGTGACATCATGCTGTGGACGAAAACAAACGTCATACTATTTTTCTGACTATCTGAACTGTTTATACTGTGGTTATATTCTACTAAGGAACCTCGTGGAGGATCGGGGAGGACTCTTACGAGCATTAATATGTGTTCACAAATGTCATGGAAAGGTATCAGCGTTCTACTAAACATATGCCAATGGTACCTTAGGAAACAGCGGGATGATTTCCACCTTTCCTGAAGACAAGCAGAAGCTACAACTCATTTTCCACGAGAGAGCGTATCGCGTGACGACGCTTTAAGTGGGAACCCAAAGCATAGAGAGCAATATGTAGTGAAGAAGCAGGCTAGCAAATATATATTTAAGACACTTCTTGTTTGCATGCTCAGTTTTCAGCAGTTACCTGTTCCAGAAGTACGTAAATTTGGTTACACGGAGACAGAGTTGAGGGATATCGACCGACAATTGCAGTTACATTTAGTTCTCGGAGTAACCAGGCATCAAGACATGTCCTCCGCCTTCACTACATCCCACAGACTTTGTTGACCAGCGTAGTAACGAGGCAGAAGTGGTGGAGTCCTGTGTCTCTGTTTTCTCTGTTATGCCCTTCTCCCTTCACCGCTCTTATCACTGGCCGTCATCGGTCAAGTATGGCTGAAGCATAGAAGCCATTTTATTTACTATCATACATTTGCACATTTTCCTGCATTTTTTAGAAAGTGTAGCCTCGTTTGAAATCTGGCACAGCAAACGTGGATTTGAGAAAGCTGATGAACTCAGCACTTGTTTGTTTTTCTTTAACTAGTTTCAAGGACTTATGACATTCTTTCTCATGAGAAGATTCTACCGTCTGCTTGTTAGATGGTTTCACTTAAAATAACAGTTTCGATCATGTGGTTTTGCTTCCATTTACTTGTATTAAGAAAAAGTTTATAAAAAATGAGTTTGCAACGTATGGAAATTTAGCATTATATGCTCCAACGTGATTTGAATGGATGCTCCGACCCGTTGACACAGCAATTTTGGATCTCTATTTTTTATTTTCTAAATGGCTATTTTTGCATGAAATGCATGTTAGACTTTTAGGCCTCCGAAGTGTTGTGTTTTATTTTGCAGCTGCTGCATTGGCCGAGAAAACTTCTGAGCTAAGTGAGCAGGAGGGCGCTAGACCAGACTCCACTCGATACCCACAGGTGCCAAAGGTAAGTGAGCAGGAGGGCGCTAGACCAGACTCCACTCGATACCCACAGGTGCCAAAGGTAAGTGAGCAGGAGGGCGCTAGACCAGACTCCACTCGATACCCACAGGTGCCAAAGGTAAGTGAGCAGGAGGGCGCTAGACCAGACTCCACTCGATACCCACAGGTGCCAAAGGTAAATGAGCAGGAGGGCGCTAGACCAGACTCCACTCGACAACTGCAGGTGCCAAAGGTAAGTGAGCAGGAGGGCGCTAGACCAGACTCCACTCGATACCCACAGGTGCCAAAGGTAAGTGAGCAGGAGGGCGCTAGACCAGACTCCACTCGACAACCGCAGGTGCCAAAGGTAAGTGAGCAGGAGGGCGCTAGACCAGACTCCACTCGATACCCACAGGTGCCAAAGGTAAGTGAGCAGGAGGGCGCTAGACCAGACTCCACTCGATACCCACAGGTGCCAAAGGTAAGTGAGCAGGAGGGCGCTAGACCAGACTCCACTCGACAACCGCAGGTGCCAAAGGTAAGTGAGCAGGAGGGCGCTAGACCAGACTCCACTCAACAACCGCAGGTGCCAAAGGTAAGTGAGCAGGAGGGCGCTAGACCAGACTCCACTCGATACCCACAGGTGCCAAAGGTAAGTGAGCAGGAGGGCGCTAGACCAGACTCCACTCGATACCCACAGGTGCCAAAGGTAAGTGAGCAGGAGGGCGCTAGACCAGACTCCACTCGATACCCACAGGTGCCAAAGGTAAGTGAGCAGGAGGGCGCTAGACCAGACTCCACTCGATACCCACAGGTGCCAAAGGTAAGTGAGCAGGAGGGCGCTAGACCAGACTCCACTCGACAACTGCAGGTGCCAAAGGTAAGTGAGCAGGAGGGCGCTAGACCAGACTCCACTCGATACCCACAGGTGCCAAAGGTAAGTGAGCAGGAGGGCGCTAGACCAGACTCCACTCGACAACCGCAGGTGCCAAAGGTAAGTGAGCAGGAGGGCGCTAGACCAGACTCCACTCGATACCCACAGGTGCCAAAGGTAAGTGAGCAGGAGGGCGCTAGACCAGACTCCACTCGACAACCGCAGGTGCCAAAGGTAAGTGAACAGGAGGGCGCTAGACCAGACTCCACTCGACAACCGCAGGTGCCAAAGGTAAGTGAGCAGGAGGGCGCTAGACCAGACTCCACTCGACAACCGCAGGTGCCAAAGGTAAGTGAGCAGGAGGGCGCTAGACCAGACTCCACTCGACAACCGCAGGTGCCAAAGGTAAGTGAGCAGGAGGGCGCTAGACCAGACTCCACTCGACAACCGCAGGTGCCAAAGGTAAGTGAGCAGGAGGGCGCTAGACCAGACTCCACTCGATCCCCACAGGTGCCAAAGGTAAGTGAGCAGGAGGGCGCTAGACCAGACTCCACTCGATACCCACAGGTGCCAAAGGTAAGTGAGCAGGAGGGCGCTAGACCAGACTCCACTCGACAACTGCAGGTGCCAAAGGTAAGTGAGCAGGAGGGCGCTAGAGCAGACTCCACTCGATACCCACAGGTGCCAAAGGTAAGTGAGACGTTTCTCCAGGGGATTAGGGTAAAGTGCGGCCCAGCACTGGACCTGGTGATTTTGCTGAACCAAATTTAGGTACAGTCTAACTGCGCTGACCGTATTCTGCTTGTTTGCTTGCATGGTTCATATTATATTTTTGTTGTCTGTCAAACCTTGAAAGGGCATAGATAAAAGTTGTCTGGGTAGGAGATGACAGAATATTGGCTGATTCAGTAGGAAGGATTAGGAAGAGTACGGAGATGTAAAGAACGCATGAGTGAAACTCCATGGTTAAGAGCAAACAGGCTCTCGACATAGTTCAGAAGTAGGGAAGATAGGCAGGAGAGCCAGGACCCAAGCACAGGCCCTTGAAGGATGAACGGGTGTGAGACCGAGGCCCTCTGATCCAGCCGCACAGAGACCCTCCAGAAGGATAAATGAAGGGACCCGCACCCTTCTTCCATTTGGAGATGTAGTGAAGGCGGAGGACATGTCTTGATGCCTGGTTACTCCGAGAACTAAATGTAACTGCAATTGTCGGTCGATATCCCTCAACTCTGTCTCTGTGTAACCAAATTTACGTACTTCTGGAACAGGTAACTGAGAACTTTAATCATAGTAATCCCACACTTATAGAGACTCCTGCCAGTTCGGTAAAGCCATGTGCACGTATCTGAATTAGTAGATGGAGCTCACTAACAAGAATGGGAAAAAGCCCTTTCCTGAACATGGCACCTTAGATACAGAAAGGCTAGGAAATCTGCAGAGGAAATTAAAAGATCATAAAAGCAAAATTGACGCTGAACAATGTGCGCTCTTTTTGCAATTGCCTGCGGAGGTCCCCAAACCAAAGCATGAATCCCACGGCACTGGGATGAAAATTACTCCGCAGAAACTAGAGAACCCCATAAGCCACCTCAGGCACAGAGTTACGGCTTGTCTCCAACTAGTCCACCTCCTGCCTTTTTATTCCCTCAAATCACTGGACCATTATAAAAGGAGAAAGAAAGCGAGGACCCATGCCAGCTGAGAAATTCGGGGATTCAGCCCCAGATGCACCTGGAAAAGGAGCAGCACCTGGGGCTTCACCAGTCACCAGGGCAGAAGGAGGTAATGTGCAAGCGAGCTACAATGGGCGAGGGGTGCAAGTAGCCAGACAATTCGCAGATTCAACTATTGTGGATAGATCTAGAGCACAAGTGTGATCGTGGGACACAAGGACCACAGAGTGAGCAGCCCTGCTATTACTAGATAAAGTTTAACACGTATTGCTGATCAACTAGCTAGAAGACATTTTCCTTCTTTCCATGCTAATGACGCTGATGATGAGGACACCTCCCTGTCGGCTCCTGATACCTTGCTACCCTTGAACGGCTACCATGTGACCGGTGTTAGCATCATGGTCATGGTCTTATGACTAGATGAGCATTAAGAAACAATTCCTGAACATTTGAGAAAACCATGCACAGTTCTGAGAAGAACTGCAAAGTGTGTTCAAAGTGCATCGGCCCAACAGGCAGATGTGAATTAATTGTTACGATTGGTGGTGCCGAGTGAAGTATGGGATTGGTTGGTGGAAAAGTCCACCTGGCCGAGTGTGGATGTCAGAAATTGTGGAGTGCTGAGTGCCACTAATAATACGTTGTTGAATGTGATGCAGATGTGTGTCCAGTAAAAACTGATTCAATTTAGATCTCGAATTGTAAACAGAATAAAGGCGAATGGCTGTTGATGTAGGCGGGTCCACCAAAATTTCTCTAAATCACCCAGAATTCTTACCCTGAATTTTAGGATAGCCCAATAGGTTCCATCTGTGTCATAAATACTTTAATTCCTGTAGATCAAAAGGGTCCTGATCTAAGTTGCCTTATTAATGTTAAACACGCCCTTGCCTCATAGACCTAAAAAGATCTGAGTTTCCTACTTTACCTTTCTCGGGCATGTACACAGACGCAGTCAGTATTTCTAACCAGCAAGTCCTTTATCACATCCCTGACCCCGTCTCTGGGAGCCATGACTAAAAATCATTCCTTCTTACTGCGCCCTACCTCACCTACCAATTTATTGGGGAGGGATATATTGTAAAATTTTAATTGTACTGTGCACTCTGCGTTGAGTCTTTTTGAATTTACCTATAGCTAAAGAACAAAGTTCTGACCATTTTATGTGAAAGTTACTATTTGCCAGCCCTACCCAGATGGAAAAAACTGTCTCCCAATTTAGCTGAATTACTTTCCCAGGTACCGTCCTCAATGTGGTACAAAGGGGTTAATGATGTCGGTTTCATCTCTTCAATATAATCGGTGAAGATCATGATTGACCCCCAGAAGAAACTACCCAGAATAGCTCAGTATCCATTATAACCAGAAGCAGGGATTTTCCCCCACGATAGCTGATCTACTCAAACAAGGGGTTCACGTGCTTATTGTCAGCCAGTGATCATTTGTCCAAGATCTCTGACAATTAATGATGTGGTTATCCCTAGCGTCCATGTGGTTCTTAACCCTGCACAATCCTTTTGTGCATCCCCACTAATGCCAAATGGTTCCCTGTGGCTGATCTCTGTCCGGCCTTCTTCTCCATCCCCACACATGAGGACAACCAGTTCCTGTTTGCTTTCTTATTCCTACGGTCTCAACTTTCATGGAGGAGGCTCCCACCAGGGTTTATGGAGATTCCATCCAACCATCCAAATTTTCTCACACCGTAAAGAGAGATATGGACACGTAGGTCTCCATCCAGGCAGTGGCGTAACGAAATTTGAGGGGGCCCCCCTGCAAGGTGCACGGAGGGGCCCCCACTCTGGATTTTATCAGGAGCTGTCGGACCAGAGTACCATGCTGAGGGGGCCCCCTGCAGCTCGGGGGCCCTCCCGCACCGAGGGGGCTGCAGGGGCCTGTGTTACGCCACTGCATCCAGGTTTCTACTTTAGTTGAATTTGTGGATGATTTACTGTTGGCTTCTGTTACCCAAGGCCAATGCAAGGTGCTCAGGTGGTCTCCATCTTCCTCCTCACCGAATTGCCCAAGAAGGGACACAAGGCTTCAAAGGAAAAACTGCAATTTTGCCTCACTCTAGAATGGTATCTTGGTCACGAGATCTGTGTTGGTGAACATCACTTCTCACCAGACTTAACTAAAGTCATTCATAAGTTGCCTCATTCTGTAAACTTTCCCCAGGTACATGCCTTACTGAGTATGGCTAGACATTGTAGACAATTGAATCTGGGTTACGCTGCCATTGTAAAGCTCTTGTAAGATTATGTCCAAAGGATACACCTAAACCCTTGCAGTGGTCTAGTGAAGCCAAAAATGCATTTTTCAAATTGAACCAGCATTGCTTTCAACACCTGCCTTGGATCTGCCTGATTATACCAAGCCGTTTACATTAGGTTTGCTCTGGCTCTGTTGGCTCTGGATCACAGGGATCACGAAAAGTCCATATCTTATTAATCAACAGCTTTACACCCCATCGCATCTGAGTTCCCGCGCTGTCTAATTTCTATTGTCGCAGCTGCTAACCTCGTTGAGGCTTCTGAAAAGATTGTATTGCGTTCCCCTTTCACTGAAGCCGTGCCCCATACTGGTGTCGCTTTCCGCTTGACCACTAAAACCCAGCACCTTTCTACAGCCCGACTGTCTAGATATGAGATTCTGTCCTTATCTGCCTTCCACACCACTCTTGTCAATTGCCCCACTCTGAATCCTGCATCATTACTGCCTACGCTCGACGAGACAAAGTCTCTCAATTGTCTGCTTGTCACTGTGCGTGTTACTAAGCTCCATGTTGACTTGACTAATGGTCCCATCCCCAAATGGGAACTGCTATACTTTATTGGTGGATACTGTCTTCTAAACCAGGAAGGAGAGTTGTTTGCAGGTTATGTGGTTTGCACTGTGTATCAAATAATAGAAAGTTGTGGTAGGCCCAATGTGAAATCAGCCCAGGTGGCCGAGCCTATTGCGTTGACCAGAGCATGCATTCTTTACTTTATACATGGACTCAAAGTCTACATTTGGAGCGACGCATGGCTTCCGGCTCCTTTGGATGCAAAGAGGGTTCTGCTGGGACCCCAATCAAAAATAGACAATAGGTGCAAAATCTACTGAATGCTTTGCAGTTGCCCCAATGAGTGTTGGTGATTAAATGTGCTGCCCACCTGTATATCCATAACAAGGTGCCTAAATGAAATGCTTAGCAGTGGCGTCACTAGGGGGGTGCGGACCGCACCGGGTGACACCATCACATGGGGTGACACCTTTCCCAAATGAGACTATTTACTAAATAGTCTCATTTGGGAAAGGTGTCACCCCATGTGATGGTGTCATGGGGTAAGTCGTGAAGGGGTGACACCATGAGTTACCGCACTGGGTGACACCAACCCTAGTGACGCCGCTGATGCTTAGGCCTGAACAGCTGCTTTATCTGAAAGTGTGGATGTTGCCCTGTATGTTGTATGAACTGATTTGTTCCCCGTGCCTTCTCTAAACGATTTGTTTCTATTGCAGAGCCCGGCTTCAGAAAGTGAAAAGTGGTGTTGGATCAAACAGAAATGTAAAAGAGACCTGGACGAAGTATAGAGCGGTAGCACTAGGTGTGTAGTCGCCAAAATGTCTACTCCCCAACCTTGCAAGGTTGCATCACTGAGCTGCCCGTGTTGGCAAAGGTGACATTATACGTGCTGCAGCAACCCGCTGGTCAGCACCCTTCTTTCCTTGTATAGCCCGAAATCAAGGGCTTTTGTTTTGTAATCATTGTGAGACATTTCTCTAACCATTTTGTTTGTCTCTGTAGATGGCGTATGGATATTTTCGGGCACATACATGCCTAATACTCCTCCTAATGTTGATGCTTTTTATTCCACTCCATTTTGATTTTTTAGGAGTAGCTAAAGTGTGACATGAGGTCATGCTTTTCTTTCAGTGTCTTTTATATTTTTCATTTCTGATAGTTGTGCATAATTATGGAATAATCTTCTCAGTAGTTGTGTTTTCTTGTTCAGCAACAAACAGTAACCTTTCATTTTGTGATTCTATTATACTTTTGCGGTTATTTTCCCTTTCAGTGTGTGTTGCAGATTTTTGTACTGCTTTTATAGGTGAATGTCAGCTTAGTAAAGTTTCTTTTTCCTTTTGAAGGAAGGATCTATGGGCCTGATTTACTATATTTTAATGCACGCTTCAGTGATTCAAAATAAAAGGGCAGTAATGCGCCATATGTACAAGATACCGTACATTCCTGTCCTTTTCCCCAGCGCTGGCACACAAACAGCAGCCCTAGTGCCAACGCAGACACCCTTGCGCCATGGTGCAAGGGTGTCTGCGTTGCAGGGATGATTGTTTATGTGCAGGAAGGGTCACCTAAACAATAATTAAAGGCAATTTACTCCTTCTATGTGTGCTGCAGAAAGAGCAAAAAACAAAGAGAAATAATAGTATTTCTCATGGTTGCCCCACTCCTACGCCTCCCCTAGGGAGGCAAAGTATTCTGACGCATTCACAGGTTCACAACACTTTGTAAATCTGGGAATGTGTCAGGTTATGTGGATGTTGCGTGGGAACAACCACAGCAACACCCATGGAACGCCCCTTTCACGCAGAGTAATGCATGAAATGGGCCCATATTTATAAGGCCATGAAAAGTCACGCAGGGTGACTTTACATGGCGTTGTAAATATGGGCAGGCACACTGCGCCGCCAGTGCGTCTAAAAAAGTGATGCACTGGCAGCGCAATGGGCTTGTAAATTAGGCCCAAAGTGTTTAATGTGGCTGCTTCTTTTTTGCAACTTTGAGTTTTTTCATGTCTTGAAGGCTGTTTTGAGAGTCATTTTCTGTCATGAGACATCTAGGGGGGCAGGCCACCTCAAACTGTTTACACCTGCTTTCACTCATGGCCAAGACAGACTTTAGACCCCCCTGAAATATTAGCAGTGGTGTGAGTTACTGTACTCTGGCCAGGACCTGATTTGTGTTGAATGACTACTTAAAGTATACAATTAACATCACATCAAATTAACACAAAGTTGTATAGCTGAACATGGACAAGTCTATATGTGGGCACACTGCTGGCTGCTTCATGACAACGCTGTATATTCCTCCTATAGCAAATGTTACCCATGCTGGGATACACATTTAGAAAAAAATTGTAAATTAGGACGCATCATAAGTGCTTGTTCTCTTTTCTTTCTTGTAATCAACGTAGTGTTACTGACTAATTAAGCTAGGTTAGATTGACCAAGGACCTAATTTAGAGTTCGGTAGATGGGATACTCTGTCACAACCGCGGCTGATGCTCCACCCAACACGTTACAAGTGCTTTAGATCCTACGGAAGACAGGATATCCGTCACGTTTCAACGGAGTGTATGGGGTTTGTGACCCGGTGAAATGCATTTAAGACAACAACTGGTATATCAAATGTGTTGAAAATATTCTATTTAATTGGATAATCAATTAAGAACTGTTTAAGATCAGGGAAGTCTGAGGAAATATGTTTGGGGCATACATTGTATTGACTCTAATAACTATTGACAAGCTCTTCGTTATTATGAGGAAATACTTATTCACGTGATTTGCATAAGGTTAGCTAATAACTACTTTTATAAAATATCAAAGGTTGTGTGTGAACTGATTCGGGGCTCTTTATACACAGCCTGCAAGAGTGAGAGCTTCTCTGACAGGTGTGTAGGGTTCTCAACACCTCCTTTAAAAAAACTAGGAGAAGAAGTTGGAAAATATGTATTTTCCATATCTCCACAAAGAAATGCTAAGGTGATCTACCAGGTGGGACCCTCAAGAAAAGGGGGTTTGGTACTAATAGGTAGAACTGTGTATCAGTTTTATAGGTGGAAATGTGTGTCACAGTCATAGAAAGAGCTGCATATTTGGTCATCGGTAGAGCTGTGCATCACAGACACAGGGAGAGCTTTGCATCGCAGACACAGGGAGAGCTATGCATTGCAGACACAGGGAGAGCTGTGCATTGCAGACACAGGGAGAGCTGTGCATTGCAGACACAGGGAGAGCTGTGCATTGCAGACACAGGGAGAGCTGTGCATCACAGACACAGGGAGAGCTGTGTGTCTCAGTGAAGGAAGTGACCCAAATAGAGTCACCCGGGTCACCTGTGACCACCTCTCGGCCTTCCAAACAAATGAAGAGTCGGTCAGACAGTAGAGAATACAAACCAAAGTTATTTATTAGTATTGCGCTGCAGCGGAGCCCAGTCTGACCAGCCTCATGAGATAGCTGCCGAGGGACTGACTTCCCCCAACATAACATCAGATATTATACATTTCCAATTCCCCAAGAACACGCCCAGGCTGGAAAATTCCGGTCCAGGCAACAGCGAACAAAGGAGGCACAGAAGGATGAGCTATGGTCCTGGGACCGGGTACATGCTATCTCACTTCAAGGTTACTCTGCCTGCGCCCGCCATTATAGAAGGTGGCAACGAGCCTATCTAACAGCAAAGGTATGCCATAATAGAGAGTACATTCATTAGTGCAGCGAAACTCGGCCTCGGAGAAATATCAACTAAGGAGACATCGAGGCAGTTTCTGCTGAGGCAAGCAATGTGAGACAGAAACTCAGCTTCGAACATGGAACAAAATGGCGGCTGCTAATAAAATGGTGCTATGAATGCTAACTTAATACAGAACGAAGAATGAGCAACAAGGCAATTACATTTTCAATTCTAACATCAGACACAGGGAGAGCTGTGCGTCACAGACACAGGGAGAGCTGTGCGTCACAGACACAGGGAGAGCTGTGCGTCACAGACACAGGGAGAGCTGTGCATCACAGACACAGGGAGGGCTGTGCATCACAGACACAGGGAGATGCAGGGAGAGCTGTGTATGTTATGTTATGTTAAAGGCTCTTGTTAAGCGCACGTACACCAAACGGTTTCATGGCGCTGGAGTCATAGAGGAGGCTGCAACAATGAGAGAATTAACTTAGTCATACGCCTGGGAGAACAGCCAGGTCTTTAGCTGTTTCCTGAACTGTGCATAAGAAGTCACAGACCTCAGCTCCACAGGAAGCGAGTTCCAAAATTGCGGGGCCAAGACCGCGAATCTTAGTCCCCGTGCTTCTTGCGTTTGAATGATGGAGTAGCCAACAAATTCAAATAGGAAGAACGCAGGTCCCGAGAAGGGGTATAGCGCTGAATCCTAGAAGAGATAAATGCTGGGCTGCTACCCGAGAGGGCTTTGAAGATGGTACAACCGAGCTTGAAGGCGCAGCGTTTAGCCACAGGAAGCCAATGTAGACTCTTCATCAGCGGTCTAACGTGGTGCCATTTGGGCTGGCAAAAAAATCAACCTGGCCGCTTGGTTCTGCACCAGCTGCAAGCGATGTAATTGATATGCTGGGATACCAACATACAGTGAATTGGCGTAATCAACACAGGAGATTACCAGAGCTAGGATGACCAGGATCAGGGCTTCAGTGGTCAGAAATCAACTGATCTTCCGGATTCTTCGCAATTGAAAGAAACAAGCTGTTGTATATTTCCTAGGGTGTCCATAAACGGGCTTTCCAGACTCATGTCCTTATATAGGCACAATTCGCCTTGCCCTTATATAGGCATAAAATCCCAGACCTTATTTAGGCATAAACCATGCACTCCAAATACAGGCATGGATTCCGACATCCGTCCACCCTAGCCTCACAACGAGTTCATGAAAAAACAGACCCTTAGGCTGCGGGAGTTTCCCTTGCCCAGGACTATTGATTTCTTCAAGGACTCATATATTATGCATGAACCATTATTCCTTAGGGATTCATTCATGACGTCTTTCGCTGCCCAACTCACGTCAATGCTAACATTTTCAGGTATAAATATACCTTCCCAAACCCCTGTAAATCAGAGGAGACCTCGACTTCAGAGGAGCCCGATTCCCAGCCGGACGCACTGAGAAGACACTGTCATTCCTGCACGCAGAGAGTCCAGCTTCCAGTGATCTAACTTCCCTTGCGGGGTGTTGGAGTTCGAGTCTGGGAAAGAGATTCCTACCTCTCTCATTCTTCAGGTATGGAGCAGACTAGAACCTAGAGGGACTCTTGGCATACTAGACTCTTGGCATACTAGACTCTTGGCATACTAGACTCTTGGCATGCTAGGCGCAACATACTCTTAGTATACTCTAGTCAGGATTACATCACCTACTTTTACTTCTCCCTACACCTAGGATAGGTTAGGTACACTGGGGTAGAACTAGGCTAGAAACGCATCGTATGAGTACTCGCATTTTTAGGCTGTGTCATTTTATGTAAATGCATACATGCTGAAAAGATAATGCTAACGCAGTATTATTTATTTCTACTGCTCACTCTGTACATTATTTATCTTGCATACTGTCTTGTGATCGTAACAGCACATTTAACTTACAACAGAAACAAGACTGTTCAATAAATCTTTTATTGAAACGCCCGTCTGTTATTTCTGTGTAACTTTGAGAGTAACCAAGATATGCACGACTGAGCTGAGTGAAATAGTTATCTATTGTTTCTACGACTCTGGGACACGTCCTGATTCTGTAAGGGAAACAAAGTGGTCATGTTTTGCGGCTGCCAGAAACTACTCCCTTCTTGTCGTCAAGAAGTTTCTAGTGGCCTCTGAGCTAGCTGGCACAAGTAATTAAGTTTAATATACTCGATAGGGACATACCGACCTTAGTCCTATGTCAAACATATAGGATATATTATTCCAATGCGCAGAGCCTATAAGGGAAATAGGAGCTACACTACAAAGCAGAGACCACTGAGCCACTCTGGGCTTTCATAGACAAATCGTTACTGATCACAATACCCAAACTCTTGGTAGAGCCTGCTGGGAGTGGGGGATTTCCCAGCAATGGAGGCCAAAAGCTGGAGTTCCACGGGTTGGCTGGCTCACCCGTAAGGATCAGCTCGGTTTTGTCAGGGTTCAGTTTTAGTTGATTGCTATTCGTCCAATCACTGATAAAATTCAGAGTGGATTGAAAGTTAGATACAAAAACTGCAGATGAATTGATATCAAATACCAATTGAAGGTCGTCAGCATAGTTAAAGGTTCCAACCTTTCTTTCTCTCAGAGAGCAGATCAAGGGTAGTAAGTACAAATTGAAAAGAAGGGGTGAAAGGGAGGAGCCCTGAGGTACCCCACAGGTCAATTTCATTTTATTGGAGGAGAAGTTGGCAAGGCGAACCGATTGAAATCGATTGCTGAGAAAGGAAGAGAGCCACTTCAGTGCCAGAGCCTGGATCCCGGCATTGCTGACACGGTCAATCAGGCGATCATGATCGACCGTGTCAAATGCTGCTGACAAATCAAGGAGAACCAAGGCCTGGGTGATACCCTTGTCAGCCCCCCTTCTAACCTCGTCCATGACTGTGAGAATAACTGACTCCGGTGAGTGTGCAGGTCTGAAACCTGCCTGATGAGAGTCAAAAAAGTGGGAGTGTTCAACGAAGGAGCTGAGGCAGTTTGCTACATGAGCCTCTAGGATTTTGCCTAAGTAAGGCAGCAAGGAGATGGGACGATAGTTGCTGAGGACCAGAGGGTCAGAGTTAGGTTTCTTTAAAATCGGAACAATTTCCCCACTTTTAAATGTATTAGGGACTATACCCAGCTTGAGAGATTTGTATCACAGACATAGGGAGAGCTGTGCATCACAGTCATAGGTCAACCTGCTCATCACAGTCATTTGTGGAGCTGTGCATTATGATCAAAGGCTGAGCTGGGAGTAATGGGCAAAGGATGAGCTGGACATCATAGGTAGAGCTCTACCTGTTGGAAGAGAGATGGGCATCTCGACCATTGGTAGAGCTTTGTATCACAGCCATCGGCCACGCCGTGCATTACAGGTATGGGTAAAGTTGTGTATCACAGCCATAGGCCACGCTGTGCTTCACAGGCATGGGCAGAGTTGTGTATCATGGCCATCAGTAGAGTTGTGTGTCCCAGCCATAGGCCACGCTGTGCTTCACAGGCATGGGCAGAGTTGTGTATCACGGCCATCAGTAGGGTTGTGTGTCCCGGCCATAGGGCACGCTGTGCTTCACAGGCATGGGCAGAGTTGTGTGTCATGGCCATTGGTAGAGTTGTGTATCACGGCCATAGGCCACGCTGTGCATCACAGGCATGGGCAGAGTTGTGTATCACGGCCATCGGTAAAGCTGTGTATCACAGCCATAGGCCACGCTGTGCATCACAGGCATGGGCAGAGTTGTGCATCACCGCCATTGGTAGAGTTGTGTATCACGGCCATAGGCCACGCTGTGCATCACAGGCATGGGCAGAGTTGTGTATCACAGCCTTCGGTAGAGATGTGTATCACGGCCATCGATAGAGTTGTGTGTCATGGCCATCGGTAGAGTTGTGTATCACGGCCATAGGCCACGCTGTGCTTCATAGGCAAGGGTAGAGTTGTGTATCACGGCCATCGCTAGAGTTGTGTATCACGGCCATCGGTAGAGTTGTGTGTCACGGCCATCGGTAGAGTTGTGTATCACGGCCATAGGCCATACTGTGCATCACAGGCATGGGCAGAGTTGTGTATCACGGCCACCGGTAGAGCTGTGTGTCACAGTCATACTTAAAACGGTGCATCATAGCCATAGGAGTGACAGAGGAGATGATGGTCGCCGATGACCCTGAGAAGGGGCGTTGGTGGAGACAATTGTAGAGTAGTTGGGGTGACATAGGTGAGACCTGGAAAAGATCTTAGAAACTGACCTGTAAGAAGTTGGATAGCAAGGTGCACCTACAGTCCCTGTGTAAGAAAGAAGCAGAAAGGAAAAGAGTGAAGTGTGTATCTCTGGTTCCTTCTGGAAACAGCCCCATGTCTGACCATCTCAAAAGCTGTGCTAAGGTAAAACGAATCTTGCATTCAAGGGTTCACATGAAATTAGGGTTAGTAACATCTACTATGTACAGCTCACAGGAGCAGCAAAAGCTGCATCGATATATAAAAGTTCACCAACAGCTCTGAAGGCAGTTTCACAGTTTTTGAGGAGGGCGGCTTCCGTTCCGTAGCTGTTGCCAGTGGTTAATTTGTAAAACAAATAAGTGCCAGAGCTCTCATCAGAAGGCAGCTTGCAGCAGCCCATTTCTCCTATTAGCGCCGCCTAAAAGAGAGCCAACTACTAACCATGAAAGTGGGGAGACAATATGGCATAAAGGTCAGAGCTGCCGACTTCGGAGCTGGGGAACCAGGTTCAAGTCTCGGTGTTGGCTCAACATCCTGTGATTCTGGGAGAATCACTTAATCTCCCCATAAATGAATGTGTCCTTAACTGGTGCTCATGAAAAGCGCCGGTGTTGATAATTAAGTGCTGGTGCTGAGCACCGGAAACCATTGGCTCAAATTAAGCACTGCTGTTGCCGCATCCAGACTGGTTTGAAGCAATGTCGTTTGCTGAGATGTGATTGCTATTGGGCTGCCGTGTTTTTCTCTATGTGTTTGCACCAATGGCAGTCACTAAGTTTGGGATCATCTGTGAATGTTCAGAGCCTCTTTGTTGTGTGTATTTCATTGGGTGTCACAGATAAGACCAACTTGGGCAAAGTGAAGCACACAGAGTGATAGATCCACAGGGCAGGACTCCAGGATCTTGTGGGCAGGGTGGGGTAGAGGTCGTGGGGGCGCCGTGGGGTTGGATCTAAAGTAGCAACAGGTCAGCCAGGCCTGAAGAGAAATAGAACAGAGAAAAAGCCAGCACAGAGGTACAGGGTCAGAAACCATCTTGAGAGTTCAGAGAGCAATGGGAAGTAATGGCCCCTTGGATGGCATGTATGTATGGATGAGGATAGTTGTACAATGCAAACATTGCCAAAACAAACCTGAAAGCTGATCAGCAGGTGTTAGCACAATGATATGATTCGTGATCATTTACAATGAGGCAGAAAATTGATGGGTGGTAGGTTCCCATTGTATAGCATGGATGTGTTCTTTGAATCGGTGCATATTGTGGACATGTAGGAATTGAATGTTGTTGCTCGACTGGACTGGGCCAGCAACATTAGGCACGAACATTTGTAGCAGGTCGAAAAAGGCGGCAACAGCATCTAGCAACAGAAAGACAGCCACAGACCGAGAAGACAAGCTGGTCATTGAGGAGCATAGATCCCAATGCCGTTTATGGGTGCTATGTCTGTGGTAGTGGTACGACCGCAATACTCGCACACTTTCCATCCAAAATCGAACGGTGTGTTCAAGCCAACCAACGGTACAATTAAGCATGCCTTGACTGCTAGGATATTGAATACGGGATAGATATGGCTGACTATGGCGTTTAGAGAGTACAAACTAACCTGCCGAGGGGAGAATTAGGTGGCCAAACACTCTATCAGATGTTGTTCGGTGTCCCGATGTAGGTCTCAAACCATGATCTCCTTCAAAGGGTGAAGGATTTGGAAACTAATTCATCTGACTGAATATTCAAAAAATTAAAGAGACACTCTCTAACCGTAAGGACTCTGCCACTACTGAAGATAAAGATAGAGCTGCTGAAGGATGGTTCCCCAGAGTGGGAGAGCTAATTCAGGAATTGCCAGGGAAGTCTGTGGACCATCCTATAGACCACCTGTTCCAGGTCTTGGGGTAGAAGACACAAGCATTGCAATCCTGCCACCACTTCGTGGTTCAAAGAAAAACAGAAAGGTGTCAATCAATAAATCACATCGAAAAGCATTATGTGGCCAATTTTGTTCAGCATACCCCTGCTGATGCCAAGGTGCCCCAAGATAACTTTAGTATGTCCTCTCCCTATTCTGGAGTTACCCCAAGAAAGGCACAGCTGTGTTGAAATCATTGGCCCCATTCTGGGGACTGGTGAGCCTGCTGTGTCTCCAGTTTTACACCTGGTACCAATCACATCAAGTAATGATATGGGTGTGATGCAAGCATCATCTTCGCCGAGTGAACCTGCTGCTGCCATCTCAACGATTGCTGCTTCTGCAGCTGTAATCTCATGTGCATCATCGATAGAATCCACATCAATTGAAATTATTCCAGGGCAAGAAATCACATTATCTAGAGATGAGCCTGCTTCTGAGACTGGAGAAGCTTGTCATTCGTCTCAAGAAACACAAGAATCAGAAATGACCATCACTCCAATAGCCAACTCTACAGATGATTCCTTGCTTGTGGCTGGGTTCGTAACAGGCATATCTTTCCTCCATGGTCCTATATTTCGATTGCTCTTACCATAACATCATTCCTTTTATGAACCGTATTGATGGTTCTAATTTTTTAGCTAGTGCCCGGGTGCTATCGTCCTGAATTTTGCCACCTCCTGTGGTTCAGGAATTGCACTTGCATTCATTGAGCTACAATGGATTATCATGCTGGTAACATCACTATGTTCCCTGTGCTTGATGGTGTTATTTGGGAGAAGGTTCTTTATCAAATTTTGGGCCGTCCAGAAATTATTCAAATTCCTTATGCTTTAAAAATTTCATTGGATGACATCGCACTCCAGGTCCCTTTGCAAGTTCATGGGACATTAATGCTGTTCAACAACTGATGGTTGACTTGAGTGTGCTTGCGTCATGGGACAATGAGGATGCGTATCCCGATACAGGAGGTCATCAGGAGCTTTTTTGTTTTCATCATTATGGATATCAGCAGCACGAGGGAAGTACCTAACTTTACACAGCGGGAGCACAGCAGGATCCACCGACTAGCAGTTTTTAAACGTTTTCAAAGAATGCTTTCTTATTTTAAGAGTGATGACTGATTTGACCCATTTGCATTTTATTATTTTTCAAGAGCCTGAAAATATTTTAATTACTAGCCACAGATTTTTCTATTCAACACAGTTCATTGATTCGTTTTAAAACAAGCTTATGCACGTTGGAAGGAAAATATTAATGAAAAATATTTGGAGACCTATATTTGAGCAAATTTGGGAACTGATACATTGTTCAGAGCAAATATGATTTTTAGAAAATATTTTTAAATACGATTGTGTAGCAAACAGCTTGCATGAGCTTTGTGTTTCTTAAGATCTTAATTGCTAATATTAATTTGACACATTTTACAGATTGAAAATGGACAGAACACATCACTGATAAAGATTTGAATGAGATGGTGCAGAATAGAACATACAATGTAACATTGTTTGGTTCATATGCTACACCTTATAGCCAACAGGTACATGTATCAAGAGGTTTCTGACTAAAACTCTGGTCCATTAACAAGTAGACCAGAACTTAGGTATAACACATATTCCCCTATGACTATAACTAATATAGTGTAGAGAAGCTGTGCCAAAGATGAATGTCCCGATGGATTTTGGGTGCTGTAAAGAAACACAATATCAAAACCTAGTAAAGATATGAATTTAAGTGACTGTTTTTGGGACTACAAACAGTGAAAAATTAAAGATTTATACCAACCTTGACGTATGATGATATCACTGATATGCTGGTATACCATGTGAGAAAAGCTGCAGAAAGTTATAGAAACTGATAGGGAAATAATACAAACCACTCTCAACATTATTGACAGTGGCTTTCACATTCTTTCTAAATGCATGTACTCGATTCGATTCAAGATCTTTATTCGGTATGTATAGAACAACCATAAAAGTACACCAGAGAATATAAAAACAAATCACATTGCACATGAATTATATAAAAAAGTTATGGGAAATAAAACAAGGCAATGGCCAGTATACAACATAGTGCCATAATTAATCATGCCTGAGGCGCCTAAAAATATTTTTTAAAAGTTATAATATCCATCTAGATTCCTTCAATGCCATTACTATGTTGGTACGACAATGGTTTTACATATATTAATTGCATTTATAATAAAAAGTGCTACATTAAAACAGACCTTAACATCCTTTAACTCAGAAAAGTATTTTAGAGCAGCAATGTGCGATCTATCACCTTGAGCAAGCAGGAGTGGTTTTAGGTAATAGCTTCTAAAACCTGAATAAAAGCCACAAAACAGTATAAAGTGCATAGTGCTTTGCTTGCTCTGGCCATCACATGGGCAAGGGGTTAAATCTAAAGGGCAAGTTTTCATATTAGGGAAGGCAACTAGGTAGTGAACAATTCCAAATATAAATCTGACTAAAACAAAGCGGTGCATTAGATTGGAAGTGTAAGATAAATAGTCTTGACAGCCTGCCGATAAAGTAAGTTATGAATAAAACTTGACAGTGGATTTCCTTCTCTCACAGTCCAGCCGGGCCTCCTTTTTCGGTCAGGAAAGTTTCTCTTATAGACATTTTGGTAACTGGTGTTACTGATAAAGAATTAGTCCGAACAGGCATCTTAAATAATTTGCTGAACAAAGAATTATTATAACTTAGCCAAGGAATCGCCAATACATTATCCAATGACAAACAATCTAGAATAATTAACTTGGTAAAACTAGTATCATCTTTGGACCATATAGAACGCCAAAGCAACAAGGGGCGGAGTGTAACTATGTCTGTGAGGTACTGTAGCCCTACTGCTCTATGAATAATCTCAAAAGAGGCTGAAGTAGGCAGACAAAGAAGGCGTTTGAGGTAGCCGTTTTCCTCTGTCTGAAGCGCCTTACTGTTGTGGTGGCCCCACACACATGCCCCATATCTTGCAATGGATAAGACCCTGGCCCTATAGATTGGTAGCATCTCCTTGATCGGCCTAAATCCCAGTTTAGCTGAGAATCTAAAAATTCCATGAGTGCTTCTATTCATTTTGGCCCTAACATTAGTGACTTCACGGGATCATGAGCCGTTGCCTGAGAAAGTAATCCCCAGATAGCAAAAGGTATCAACAGTAACCACTGGCGTCTTATCTATAAAACATGTTCTGCATTGCTTATCCCTTGACCCACAAATCATTGTGTAGGTTTTGTTTTTGTTAACAATCAATTTTCTGGCAGCAATAAAATCCCCAAAGGTGTTCATTAAACGCTGTAGCCCCATCGGAGTCCTGGCCAATGCATGTACTATATTTCTGCTATCACTTCCCCTGTTCTACAACTATTAAAGGAAGATCTTAATTATTTGCAACATGGGTAATCTCAATCCCCTGTGCAGACACAATTGAGATGGGCCCCACAAACCCCATAACATGCCATGGCTACTAATAAACAAGTCAGCCATCTTTCACCCTCACAACCTTACTACAAAGCAGATAATGGTCTCTAAATCAAACACATAGAGACAATTCCTTTTGTGGTGCTGAAGATCCACATATTCTGTGGCCCTTGAATGGAGTAATCTCTCTGGCTATTGCTGCCTGTCATTCCTATGACTGTCAAAAACATTCCTCTTAGGGTGATATGCATAACACATTTCTACAACATGCATGGGAATTTCCTTTCGAATACTATTGTTTAATGTGAGACAATTCTGTTTTTATTAGCACATCTTCATGCGCTAATCTTATAGGATACCCGCTCCCTCTATTACTATTCATTTTATTTTATTTTTATTTTTAGAGTTTTCTATAGCGCGAACAAGACCCAGAGTAGGGTATCAGAGCGCTTTACAAAACAAAGCAGAGTAAGTATAAAACATTTTGCAAAAACATAGCAGAGAAAGTAACAAAACATTTTTATGCAAGGTTCGGCAGGTAGCCGAAGCGATAATAGAGATGATATGTTCGGAACAGTATGAACAAGTTCAGGTATGAGTAAGTCATAGAGGCGAGGGTGTCATTAAGGGGTTTGAGGAAGTCGGCTGGTTCAGTGCCTTGCAAGTCAGTGGAATAGCTGGTGTGATAGTAGGGCCCCATAACGTGAGGCATGTGTGGAATTAAGGGAGGAATTTGCTCATCAGGAATGATTTTGCTTCCCTTTTGAATAGTGGTGTAGAAGAGATTTTTCTGATGCAAGGAGGAAGTGAGTTCCATATTCTTGGTGCCGCTCCGGAAAATGCTCTGTCAGAAGTTTTTTTCTTGCTGAAGCGAGAGGGTTTCAGGAGTAGATTGTCGGAGCTCCTAGAGTGTCTGTTTCCTCCAGATAAAGTACGTTTCTGAGAAAGGTAATGGGGGGGGGTATTGTGGTGTAAAGCTTTATGAGTGATGCAGGCCATCTTTAGGTGGATTCTAGCTTCGTAGGGTAGCCAGTTGAGCGCCTTCAGGTGTGGCGATATGTGGTCAAATTTCCTAGATCCTGTTAGGAGTCTTGCTGCTGTGTTGAGACAGGCTTTTAAAGGGGCTGTTGAGATTTTGGGAAGCCCTGAGAGGGTAGTGCATCCGTACTCCATCCTCGAGATGACTAAAGCCTGAACTGCAGTTTTGAGGTCAGGGTTCTCGATGAATGGTTTCATTTTTCTGAGATAGCTGAGGTGAAAGGTTGATGTGAGTTTGCATGTTAAGGTTCTTATCTAGTGTAACTCCAAGCGATTTGGTGGAGTCCACCAGAATCGGCGTGCAATTTAGAGCAGTGATCATCTTGGTCCATTCCTTTATCTCCAGAGAGTTTTTAGGGGGGGAGATTAAGACAAATTCCGTTTTTTGTGAGTTTAGCTTGCAGAAGTTGGTCGTTAGCCAGTGGACGGTCTTTTCGAGAGCTTGATTCATCACCTTTATCTCTTCAATGGAAGTGATCTTGATGTAGAGTTGAGTGTCGTCCGCGTACATGTGGTAGGAGATATTCGCCTGTTGTAGTAGTTTGGTTAGTGGTTCGGCATAAAAGTTGAATAGCGCGGGGATAGGGTTGATCCTTGTGGTACTCCTAGTAGGTTGGGTGAAGAGGGAGAGAGATTTTTATTCACCATGAACGATTGCTTTCCGTTTTCCAGAAAGGATTTGAACCACTGAAGGACTGTGCCGGATACACCCATCCTGTTTTCCAGTCTTCTTAGAATTTTGTCGTGATTGACCGTGTCGAAGGCTGAAGAGAGGTTGAGCAGGACTAGTAGGCAGGTTTCATTACGGTCAAGAGTGAGGAGGGCGTGGTCTACTATATGCAGAATCGCTGTTTCTGTGTTATGCCCGGGTCTGAAACCCGATTGGCAGTCATTGTGCTTGTAAACCTTTGAAGCCCAACCTTGTTTGTTAACTCTTTGCAACACCTGTGTCAAGGTTTTATTCCAACTCCCAGGATCGGCACGTTGCTCAAATGGGTCCACCTCTCAATCGCCCAACTCTCTGATGCTATAATAGCGCAGAGGGTTGGAATGATTAAGCGAGGGAAGGAAAGGATGGGGACAGCAGGGAGGGAGACCTACAACACAAAAAACCACAATTAGAAGATAGTACGAACTCCAATATCTTATCACCTTGATAAACACCCATATACTAAATGCGATAACTACCTGTAAAGAAAAAGAACTTGGCGTTGTGTGAACATTCTTGTTTGGAATTCCTTCTCAGCTGAAGGTTCTCTAAACATAAAAAAGAAACTCCTTTCAATCAGTAGCGAAACGTACCCTGAGTAGACATCCACACACACCCATGCGCACTCTTTACCCACCACAATGTTGCAGGAACTTGCGTCACAGGGGGGGTTGAGTACTTGACACACACACCACTATCCCCTGCTAGGAAAAGAAACAAAGAACCACATAAAGGTTTGACTGAGATAATCAAGCCACTTGAATGTATATACTTGATTGGCATTAACAGCTCATGCCTATCCCATTTCCGACTGTTAAATCACAGCCCCATATTTCCGTGGTCATACCACATAAAGTCACGTAGCAAATGCTTAATAGTTGTCGGAACAGGTATAAACACACATAGAATCTTCTTAGAACGGTTGTAAGACACTTTGGGCACCCCCACCTGGGTGTAGACTTCGTGAAACCCCCACAAGACTCCTGGGTTTACTAGTACTTTGCAGCAGAGATTGGACTCTCAAGAATGGTGACAGCGTCACCCTTACCGCCCTCGTAGCGTCGAACTCCAAGCCAAGATCCCTCTGCAAGATTCCAAACTCCAGCTCCGGCGTCTATTTTCCCTTGAAAACGAAGCACCGCACCAGCGCCGCTGCCCTGCTTATGTGGCTTCCGGGAATGCACGTCATCCCAGCGCGCGCATGACCCGAGCCACAAGGATCATGGGTAATGTAGTTCCGGCGAAACACGGCGATGTCGTGTACCGCATCGCCGTCTCTCGCCATCAATCTCTGAGCACTGCGGCTAGGGAGGTGTGACAGTACATCCCCCTTCCCGAAGAGGCTGGCGAAAACACGGTTTACCTGGAAACTTCCTATGGAACCTCTGAATCACCTTGGGCGCATGTACACTCGTCGCTGGCTCCCATGAATTCTCCTCCACGCTGTACCACTTCCACGATATTAGATACCACAAGGAAGAACCTCTCATTATCGAATCCAGTATCTCAGATACCTCGTAATCGGGTTCACCATCCACCCATAAAGGAGGAGGCCTTTTCTTTACCGGGGTGTAGGAAGGTTTTAGCAAAGATACATGGAACACAGAGTGTATTCTCATGGTTTTGGGCAGTGCCAAACGTACAGAAACAGGATTGATACATTTCATCACCTTGTAGGGTCCTAGATAGCGAGGATTGAAGATACTGTACTTGCGGAATCTAATATGTCGGGTGGATAACCATACCACGTCGCCCGGTTTGTATGAAGGATTTTCTCTACGGTGTACATCGGCGTGTTTCTTGTAGCGTGTTTTAGCCTTTTGGAGATTCAGTTGCGTCTTTTTGATGGTGAGCTGTATTTGTTTCACCCTGTCCCGTACTTCAGGCAGTTTATGATCCATCCCTGGATGAATCAAGGGCAGAAATCGAGGATGAAACCCATAATTACTATAAAATGGGGTATGTTTGGTGGATTGGTGGATCGCACTGTTGTACGCAGTTTCGGCTACCCTCAGGAGGTCCACCCATTCATCAGTGTTGCCCTTCACATAGCAACGTAGGAATTGTTTAAACGTTTGATTTAGATGTTCAGTCTGACCGTCCGTCTGTGGGTGGAAACTTGTGGATTTTGCAGACTTTATCTGTAATGCATCACACCACACTTTCCAAAAGTGAGCAGTGAATTGTGAACAGCGATCAGACACAATAGTGGATGGCACACCATGCAATCGTACGATATGACTCAGGAGTATTTTGGCTAATTGCCCAGAAGTAGGTAAAGTCTTACATGCGATAAAATGTCTCATCTTAGTAAGACTGTCAACCACAACCAATATGACTGTGTGACCCTGATCTTTAGGAAATTCCACTATGAAGTCTAGAGATATAGTATTCCATGGAACAGTGGGTGTGGGTAAAGGTTGTAACAAACCTTGTGTCTTGCGATGATCGGATTTAGCTTTTGCGCATATTTCACATTTCCTTACATGTAATACCACATCTGCTTTCACAGAAGGCCACCAAAAGTATCTAAGAACTCTGTCTAGTGTTTTATCCATGCCATTATGTCCGGCACTGGGAGCTGCATGGCACCAATGAAACACTCTCTCTTGTAACGCCTTTGTAGGGATCAACATCTGCTTTTGTCTAATAGGCACCCCTTGTCGCATTTTCCATTGAGGATGCTCCTTGAACCATTTCTTCCATGACGGTGTTGTACTGGCACGAGCCACAGATTTCAGAAACTGTTCAGAGTGTACAACACCTATGACTTGATCAGGTGCTAATATAGAAAGAGGTTGTTTATTCACCAAACTACAAGCCGTTTCTTGTCTGGTGAGAGCATCTGCCTTCCCATTCTCCGCGCCCGGACGGTAAGTGACAATGTAATCAAATTCGGAGAAAAAAAGCATCCAACGCATTTGCCTAGGAGACAGCATGCGTGCGGACCTCATGAATTGTAAATTTCGATGGTCTGTATACACTGTGACCACGTGCTTTGCCCCCATTAGATGATGTCTCCAAGTACTAAAAGCATCCTTGATGGCTAATAGCTCCTTTTCAGCGATGGTGTACCGTCTTTCTGCATCATTTAATTTGCGAGACATGTACGCTATGGGATGGAGTTGACCTGTTGTCTCTTTTCTTTGAGACAAGATTGCCCTCACCGCCACGTCTGACGCATCGGCTTCAACTACAAAGGGCCTCTCAGGATTTGGGTGGGCCAATACGGGTGCTGATGTAAAGGCTTCTTTCAGCGGAGAAAAGGAGGCTTCTGTGTCTCTTGTCCATTCAAATGGAGTATTTTTTCTGAGTAACCTAGTTATAGGAGTTACCACCTTTGAGAACTGGGGTATAAATCTTCGATAAAAGTTAGCGAAGCCCTGGAAGCATTGAACCTCTCTCACGTTAACTGGTTGTGGCCAGTCCTTTACAGCTTTTATTTTCCGCTCAGACATTTCCAATCCCTTCGGAGAGATAATCACCCCTAAGAATTCCACCCTTTGGACATGAAACTCGCACTTAGACAGTTTGCAAAACAATCCATTGTTGCAAAAGGCTTGCAGGACCAGACAAACATGTTGAAAATGCTGGCCCACTGAATTGGAATATATCAAAATATCATCTATGTACACCACTGTGAACACATCCAGATACTCCCGCAACACCTCATTAAAAAAAAACTGAAATGCCGCGGGAGCGTTGCACAGTCCGAATGGCATCACCGTATACTCAAACAATCCAAAACGTGTGCGAAACGCCGTTTTCCACTCATCTCCCTCTCTTACCCGGACCAGGTGATAAGCTCCTTTCAAGTCCAACCTTGTGTAGATTTGAGCCCCCTTCACCTGGTCTAACAGAACAGGGATCAATGGTAGCGGATACCTGTTCTTGATGGTAATGTGGTTCAACGCCCTAAAGTCTATGCACGTGCGTTTTTCCCTATTCGCTTTTGGAATAAAAAACAAAGGGGAGGCTGCGGGAGACTTGGATGGTCTTATTAAACCATTCGCCAGGTACTGATTTACATATGTCTTCAAATGCTCGTTTTCCGATTCAGTGAGAGCATAAATTCTGCGACATGGCACTACGGCTCCTGGTACTAGATCTATCTGACAGTCATAAGACCTGTGAGGGGGTAACACGTTGGCTTGTTTCTCATTGAACACATCCCGAAATTGTTTGTATTCTTTAGGTAACATAGGGGTCGATTCCGATCTCGGTCGGTAGGGCTCCGAATCGGATTCGGCTTTACCGGATCCGAGTCGGAGGCTTTGTTTCCGACCGAGTCGTACTGAGGTCCGGACGCCCAAGTACGATGCGATTGAACGCGAAATCGCCGACCGACTCGTTTCCGGGTGCGAACCGCTCTGTCTGACTCGTTCGCACTCAATTCGTACCGTGCAATGGAGACGTTTTACGACCGAGCCAGTATGATGCACGATCCGGACAGCCGGATCGAGTCGGAGCCACAGACACGAAAAGCTCTCGGAAGCGGACTTCGGGGTCCGTGCCGGACCCCCCTTCACCCGTAGCCGTACGGGTCGGACACAGGGGGACCCATGGGTCCCCCTATACATGTGTGTACGGTGCGGATGGCACCAACGCGTACCCACTACAGGGGGCCCCTTGTGCGCTAACGCACCCATTGAGTCAATGGGAGCCCATGTACGCATTGTACGACCGGCTCCCATTGACTTTCACTGGGAGTCCGACCGAACCGAGTCCGGCAGCATACGGCTGCATCGTACTCCGCTCGGTCGGACTGCAGGGGTCCGGCTCGGTCGGAAAACAATCCGGATCCGGATCGGTCAGAGAGCTTTCCGACCCAGATCGGAATCGGCCCCATAGTGTCTTTTTCGGCTGTGGTAGCTATGTGAAGTAAGGAGGCTAAGGCATGTACAGGTAGATCGTGAGAACCTTGGCCACAGTGTTCCTTACACCACTGACTGTCAAAAATAACGGTCTTGGTGACCCAATCAATGGCAGGGTTTTGCTTTAAAAACCAAGGTAACCCCAAAATGATTCCATACTGTGGGGCTTGTATTGGTGCGCAGTCAAAATATCGATTTTTTTATATCGACCTACACTAATATCGAGTTTTTAATATCGTAGGGACAGAATATCGATGTCAAGAATATCGGTGACCAGAATATCAACCTTAAGGAAAGTAATATCGTTTTTTTTATATCGAAGTAAGTAATATCGAAGTAAGTAATATCGTTAGCAAAAATATCATTGTTAATAATATCTATATTTATATTAGTGTTATGTATTTTAGTATGTATTTTATATGTATGTTTAACATTTTTTGTAATGTATTTTTATTATTTTTAAATATATGTATTAAATGTTTAGAAATTAGTAATTTTTTAAAGTAAATTTTGTGTTTTAGTATCAGAACGGGTTGTGCGTTTATAGGGGAATAGGGTGGGAAGTAATTTAATTATAATTAATTAATTATGTTTTTATTTATTGTTATTGATTATTAATTTATTGTTAATTAATTATTAATTGGTAATTAATTTTTAATTGATTAATTTACCGTTATATTAATTATATATTTATTGTGATTGTTAATTTATTGTTAATTAATTATTAATTGTTAATTAATTTTTATTAATTGATAATTAAATTAATTATGTTAATTTTTATGTGTAGCGGGTTGTGGGTTTATAGGGAAATAGGGTGGGAAGTAATTTAATTATAATTAATTAATTAATATTTTTTTATTTATTGTTATTGATAGTTAATTTATTGATAATTAATTATTAATTGGTAATTAATTTTTATTAATTGTTTAATTTATAATTATATTAATTATAATTAATTTATTATTATTTTTTATTTATTGTTATTGTTAATTAATTTATTGTTAATTTATTATTAATTGGTAATTCATTTTTATTAATTGATTAATTGATAATTAAATTAATTGTGTTCTTTTTTATGTGTAGCGGGTTGTGTGTTTATGGGGGAATAGGGTGGGAAGTAATTTAATATTATTTAAGTAAATATTAATTTAATTTTATTGGTATTTATTATTAATTTTTTAGTTAATTAATTATTAATATGTTATTTATTTTACAAAAATTATTTAATTAATAAGTATGTTAATTTAACCCTTACGCTATCCTACATTTTCCACACTGTTACACTCACTGGAGTTGGAATAGTAATCTTAACCCCTATGCTATCCAACACTTTCCCTACTGTTGCACTCACTGGAGTGGGAATAGTAATTTTTACTCCTACGCTATCCAACACTTTCCCTACTGTTGCACTCACTGGAGTGGGAATAGTAATTTTAACCCCTATGCTATCCAACACTTTCCCTACTGTTGCACTCACTGGAGTGGGAATAGTAATTTTTACCCCTATGTTATCCAACACTTTCCCTACTGTTGCACTCCCTGGAGTGGGAATAGTAATTTTACCCCTACGCTATCCAACACTTTCCCTACTGTTGCACTCCCTGGAGTGGGAATAGTAATTTTAACCCCTACGCTATCCAACACTTTCCCTACTGTTGCACTCACTGGGGTGGGAATAGTAATTTTTACTCCTACGCTATCCAACACTTTCCCTACTGTTGCACTCACTGGAGTGGGAATAGTAATTTTTACCCCTACGCTACCCAACACTTTCCCTACTGTTGCACTCCCTGGAGTGGGAATAGTAATTTTAACCCCTACGCTAGCCAACACTTTCCCTACTGTTGCACTCACTGGAGTGGGAATAGTAATTTTACCCCTACGCTATCCAACACTTTCCCTACTGTTGCACTCACTGGGGTGGGAATAGTAATTTTTACTCCTACGCTATCCAACATTTTCCCTACTGTTGCACTGTTTGGAGTTGGAATAGTAATTTTATTACCTCCGCTATCTAATATTTTTTGTATTATTTTAGTTAATGTAGTATATAATTAATTTTAAAAAGATTAAAAATAATTTTAACTTTTTAAAATTTGTTATATATATTTATTTAATTTTTATTTATATTATTGTTTTATGTGTATAGATGTATTTATAATTTATATGATATTTAAAAAAATTATGTTATTAAAATAATTATTAAAAATTATTAGTAAGTATATATATTATATGATTATGTTTAATTTATTTTTACATTACATATATGTTACTTATAATTTTTAAACATTTTAAAATATTTTTAACTATGTTTATTTTAATTATATGTATTATTTACTTTATTTTACATTATTTTTTTAACTTAAATAAAAACGATATTTTTAACAACGATATTTTTGACATCGATATTTTTTTCCGATATTTTTGTACTTACCATAATGTAGATAGGATGTCGATATTCTTGACTTCGATATTCTTGCGTCGATATTTCTGAAGGTCGATATTCTGACCTTCGATATTTTGTCAGTGATTCGCTTGTATTATATTGAAACTCAAAGACTCGTAATGGTGAGGTCCACTACATATGTCTAGCATATGTGTGGAAAGACTGACTGGTCCCGTTGTTAACTCCCTGCCATCTATGGCCAAAACAGTCTCAAGCGTATCTTTTTCAACCAACGGCAACTGTAAGGCAGCAGCTAACTCCTCATCCATAAACAAACCTGTTGCACCTGAGTCCATCATGGCTTCCAGATCTCTCCACTCCCCCTTTACCTGTACCTGGATGGAAACCCTAAAATGATTAGTCTTAAGCACCTTTACCTCCTGCGTGTAAGGGATTACTAACCCGCTCAAAAAGCCCCCTCCTGATACCTTTGAGCCTTCTAGTTTTCTGACTTTGGAAGCATGGAAGCAGCCCCATTACCATACCCTGGTTTGCTCTTAGGTTTAGCCAAGCAATCTCTGACATAATGACCTTTCTTGCCACAGTACATACAAAGCCCTTGTTTACGCCTTTGATCTCGTTCCTCCGGTGATAAGGCAGCCCTGACTGATCCTATTTCCATGGGTTCCGGCACACCTGCTGTGCTAGGTTTTGGAAACCGAGGTTTGTCATATCTAGGAAAAAACCTATCAGATCTTCTCTTTTCATTTCTACGCTCACTTATCCGGCTGCCTAACCTCAAGGCCAAATTAATAAGATCAGAACATGTGGTAGGCTGTGGGTCAACTTGTGCTATCACATCCTTAAGCTCGTCTCGTAACCCTTGATGGAACAAGGCGGCTCTCTTCTCCTCAGGCCATCTAGTCTCTGTGATTAAACGCTGAAAGATATTTAGATATACTATTAAATCCTTGTTGCCTTGTTTCAGTTCAAATAACTCCTTGTCAGCTGAAAGACTATGAGCTCGTCTATCAAAGATGTTCTCAAACTCCTTCCTGAATTCGTCCCAATCATACAAAAGAGGATCGTCATTACGCACCAACGGAACAGCCCACAACGCTGCATCCCCCGCCAAATAGGAAATCAGGAAGGCTACTCTGGCTTGGTTAGTAGGAAACGCCCGAGGTTTACATGTAAAATGTAACAACACCTGTGTCATAAATACTTGCACCTTACTCTCATCGCCTGAAAACCTTTCCGGGGCCGCCAATGGTATAGGTGTGGGGATTTCCACCGACACCGGTGATGCTGCCCCAGCTAAGGTACCCGAAGGCCAAGAAGAACCACCAAACCCTTTTCCTGTGCTTACATCAAATGGATTTTTCTGAAATTTATCAACGCGGTCTTGTAAGGCCGCTGTTTCTGCCCTAGAAGCGGTTAACTCCTGCTGAACTAAAACCAAGGCGGCCATTACATCCTCTAAGGTGGCCATCATCAACTCAATACCGATCAGGAGAGAATAAATTCTTGGGCTTCGTATTCTGTCAAGGTTTTATTCAAACTCCCAGGATCGGCACGTTGCTCAAATGGGTCCACCTCTCAATCGCCCCACTCTCTGATGCTATAATAGCGCAGAGGATTGGAATGATTAAGCGAGGGAAGGAAAAGATGGGGACAGCAGGGAGGGAGACCTACAACACAAAAAACCACAATTAGAAGATAGTACGAACTCCAATATCTTATCACCTTGATAAACACCCATATACTAAATGAGATAACTACCTGTAAAGAAAAAGAACTTGGTGTCGTGTGAACATTCTTGTTTGGAATACCTTCTCAGCTGAAGGCTCTCTAAACATAAAAAAGAAACTCCTTTCAATCAGTAGCAAAACATACCCTGAGTAGACATCCACACACACCCATGCGCACTCTTTACCCACCACAATGTTGAAGGAACTTGCGTCACAGGGGGGGGTTGAGTACGTGACACACACACCACTATCCCCTGCTAGGAAAAGAAACAAAGAACCTCATAAAGGTTTGACTGAGATAATCAAGCCACTTGAATGTATGTACTTGATTGGCATTAACAGCTCATGCCTATCCCATTTCCGACTGTTAAATCACAGCCCCATATTTCCGTGGTCATACCACATAAAGTCACGTAGCAAATGCTTAATAGTTGTCGGAACAGGTATAAACACACATAGAATCTTCTTAGAACGGTTGTAAGACACTTTGGGCACCCCCACCTGGGTGTAGACTTTGTGAAACCCTCACAAGACTCCTGGGTTTACTAGTACTTTGCAGCAGAGATTGGACTCTCAAGAATGGTGACAGCGTCACCCTTAACGCCCTCGTAGCGTCGAACTCCAAACCAAGATCCCTCTGCAAGATTCCAAACTCCAGCTCCGGCATCTGTTTTCCCTTGAATACGAAGCACCGCACCAGCGCCGTTGCCCTGCTTATGTGGCTTCCGGGAATGCACGTCATCCCAGCGCGCGCATGACCCGAGCCACAAGGATCATGGGTAATATAGTTCCAGCGAGATACGGCGATGTCGTGTACCGCATTGCCGTCTCTCGCCATCAATCTCTGCGCACTGCGGCTAGGGAGGTGTGACAACCTGCTTCATTCACACGTTTTAAAGAAATTACATTTATATAGTTTGAACAAATGAATCCTGTTGTCATTCAACCCAGGGCTTCGTCCATGTGTTAACAGTTCAAAAAATCGTAAAGCGTTGAGATGTTACAATCTGTCCTCACTCGATTACGTTTTTTAAAAATACTTTGGGGCTGATTCCGATTCAGGCCGGAAATCTCTCCGACCAAGCTGGACCCGGAAAGATTTCCGACCGAATCGGACACTGGCAGTCCGACCGAACGAGTACGATGCGCACGCATGCAATCGGACTCGAGTCGGTCGGACTCCCATTGAGTCAATGTGAGCCGGACGTACAATGCGTACGCTGGCTCCCATTGACCCAATGGGTGCGAGGCGAACAAGGGTGCCCCCTACAGTGGGTGCGCTCGGGCGACTCACGGCGTACATGCACAGGTAGGGGGGACCCATGGGTCCCCCCTGTGTGCGACTCGTGCGGCTACGCATACAGGGGGGTCCGACACGGACCCCCAAAGTCCGGCTCCGACTGCTCTTTCGAGCCGGACGGCGCGAGTCGGTCGGACTGCTCACGGCGCGCATCGTACTTGCCCGGCCGGGGAACATCTCCATCGCGCGGTGCGCGTCGTGTCCGTGCGAGTTGGTCGGAGCGCTTCGGACCCGTGAACAAGTCGGTCGGCGATTTCGCGTGCGCTCGCATCGTACTCGCTCGGCCGGACGCACGTACGAATCGGTCGGGAAAGAGGGCTCCGAATCGGATCCGGTTAAGCCGAATCCGATTCGGTGCCCTACCGGCCGAGATCGGAATCGGCCCCTAAATGTCCAAAGGTAGATATCATAAAAATGCTCCTTGATAATTTAAACAATCTTATTGCGGTTTTAACCCAGAAACCTCTGGGTTAAAACTTCTGTAGCTGAAATGTTCATCTTCCAAATGGCCCTCTCTGTATCTGAGATTCAGAAACGTTTGCAGACCCAATTTTCCACACATTTTGGAGATCTATTGGACACTGTGTTTCATGTCTTGAACATAACAGATATCACCCAAATTTTTAAAACTATCACATCTGGCTTCCTAACTGCCTTTAAAACTATTTTTGGATTTATTCCTTCCTTATTCAGAACTTTGTTTTCAAACCTGTTTTGTGGAGTATCGCCTGCCCTTCGCATCATGGGGTGTGCAATTTTTTATTTTTTTTTGCTGCTGAAGACATAAAAGACAACATAAATGGAAAAGCACCCTACCCAAATTAATATGAGTGGCACGAAGCAGTTGCATTGTATCTTGGAGGAGATCTGCTAAGTGCACTCTGGACTTTGAGTTTTCAAAAACTTCAACCTCCTCAGGTAAGACCTGTGCTTCAATGCTTGAGCTATTTTCAAGGTGTCATCTTGAACATTCCTCTGGAACAACAAGCTGTACTTCCTGTTGACTGCTGCAAAGTAACTCAACTGATCAGAGCTTCAAGCATACTGCAGTACAATTTAGTTACCCGTCAATAAAGCCGCTGTGTATAAGTCTTCATCTGTTCTGACACGTGCCGACTTGCATGACACAAACAATCGCACAATTCTTAGACATCTTTTGTGTTGCTTCAAGAAGAGATTTAACAACTACAGCTTATCTGCCTTTGATGCTGCATTCATCAGTGATTTCAATATCTTCAATCGCACCCTGGCTTCATCTTCATCAACAGTTGGCGAATATCACTGCACTTAGCTATTACATTCCTAAACTTTATGGTTTACATGAGACTTGCACCATCATCTCCATCTGTGAATTGCCTCTTCAGTGCTGCAAGTTGGAAAGTTTCCATCTGTTTTCATAATAATATGATCTCAGTCAACCAAGAGAAAGACAAATAAAAGGTGCTGCTGTTTGTATAGCTGTCTAAAACCAGGTTTTTGCTTTTAATCCCTTTAGGATACATTTTTCATCTTTGCATCAAGCTGCATTGTCAAATTAGGCACAAGGCATATTTGCCTAGGCTTTTCATTTCTCAATGTGTATAGACATATTTAGAAATATATAAATATTCATTAGAATTTCTTCACTATCATTCCGGGGATGATGAAATCTTTGCATTTCTTCTTATGCACCTTCCCCTTTGCATTTAATATAGTTCACATATTCATTTCATTTGAGTGCTCATTTCTCATTTATTAAAGTACATAATGTATATTGAATCATTCAGTATTGTTTGCATGGATATACTGTATGAAATCTGCTTTATTATAGTTCAGCTCAACAATTATCCATATATATGTATTCAGTTTATAATGCTTTATAGATTTTAAGCAAAGGTGCAACAAGATTAATTGGTTAATTCATGCATTTGACATAATTGATTGTTAAGCATGCCCATTTAAAAATAAATAGAAAACTACATTTAAAGTGGGTACAGACATGTACAAGACAGAAAGGAATCTTCAACTTCCTTAAGGATTGAGATTAAACAAGCAGACACCCTCAGAAATGGGCACCTCAGAGCCACTCTGGCATTATCAGCTTGCTGGGACGCCAAAACTACTGTGCGCATAGGTAGGCAACGAGCTTCTTCATACAGAACAACACTTCTGTTTTTCCACTAGGGTATGTGGACCAGCATAGAAACTCGGACAGGTCCTTTAGGTGCTAAAATAGCTTAGCTAGAGGCCAACAGGGAGGGGTTGAAGAACAGAGACTGACTCCATCTTGCTGAAATATTGTTACAATGTTGCAAGTCTTCTTAATATTTTGTGTGGTTCATTTTAAGAGTTAAAACTATACACGTTGTATGCAGTGGGATAGGACATGATTGTAATAAAAAGCAGAAAACATATTCCTAGTGTGTATTCTTTAGTGCGTCTATTCATGGTGAAAAGATGTTCGGAACTCACTAACAACAACAAAATTCTCATGAGTCTCTCAGGACTGATTGTTACCCAGAACGCACCATCGCCATGTACTGCTCGGAGTTTGTGGGCTGCAGTTCACCAGGTTGCCCGTCTCTACTTGGTAAGTTAACATTAAGCCTGCACTTTCATCACAGGGTTAGAAAACCTAATCCTGGGCCGTATTTTCTTTACAATACCAAAAAAACGCATCATGTCAGAGCTTAGTTCATCAACTACTAAAACCATACACTGAGAGGGGCTATGGGTCAGCCCCCTTCAGCCATTGGTTTATTTAGGTCAGACCCCGTCTGCTATTGCTTCAAGAAAGTGCCATTCACATTTTTCATCAGGCCAGAGGAGAATTTCAGTCTCACAATTTGCTATTGGCTGTAAGGTGTATTAGTCCATGGTCCCAAAGAATCCTTTTCACTGCAGTGCATGGAGGGCGACGTGGAGTATCTATGCCCTGCAATGGAGACACTTTTAAAACGTTTTATACCCAATGTGACATCTCAGTATCAAACATTCCCTCCGTGTTAAGTGCTTACCCCAAGGCCGCTTATTGGGCAGTCCCATATTGAATCTGCTTCACAAGATCAATAGCCTAAATATTTATTGTGTGATTTATTATGTCCACAAAACCTATAACAAAGAGGTCAAATTAGACTCCACAATGCTAAACCTACCTGTGCTATCTGATTCCCTCACAGCGCATCGAATACTAACTACCCTTAAATACGACACCAACTCTGATGGACAAACTTGAAGCCTTAATCAGTGACAAATACCATAATGTCACAAATTGGATTCATTTAAAACGTACCTATTATTTTCTTTTACTAAAACATACCCTCCTAACCTGATGCATTATCTTTTTTTGCAGAAGGAAAACTGAGTAGCTCAGGTTAGCATCACCAGAAATGTGAGACACACATCACCCTGTAGTAATGAAAATGGAAAGTCCGGATCCAGTCTTTGCATATCAACCTTGAAGGCTCTAAAAGCTTCTGTTATGGCAAGAGAGGTTAACCCTTGCAACATGCATGCCATCTCTACTGAACCATAACACCAGAAGCTCACCATCCTTTACACCCCCACCTACACATTATCAACCACACATCCCTTTGGGAATAAACCCAGACAGGATTATGGGCACATCATCAAGTTAGTTTTGCCCATAACCAGGAAGAAAGCTACTCGTTCACTGACACAGACGAAAATACTGTCAAATACCAAGTCCTCCCGGTAGCCACCATTTCCCCAGAGTACAGCCCCCCCTTGTCAACCAACCTCCTGGTCCACTCCAGCAACACCAGCATAACAGCAAATAAACTAACTCTCCACAGAAGGACTCAGACATCCATCGGCATGATTCGCGTGGGAGGTGTGACTAACTGAAAAGGGATACCCTATAGCCCAACTGATAATCTGAAGAATGGCTTGTTAATACAATTAGAAATGTTTTATTAGACTTACAGGCAGGTTTTAGAGGGAAAGTGAATACCACTGACCAGCTTTTTAGGTTTTAATATTAATATGGAAAGTAGTAATTCTTGGGAATGCTTTCTTTATTTGTCACTTTTGCTAATTTGAAATTCGTCCGCGTCCTACATTATGGAATGCATTACATGAGTTAGATGTTCCTAACGGCATTCTTACACTGATAGAACGTGTATATATATATATATACATACAGAGGACTCTGTCTCAAACTTCCAAATTCCTCCAGGAAAGACGAACACGGACCCAAGAGATAATTGCCCTCTGGTGGGCCTCTTCGGTGTTTCATTCTCCCAAGGCATGCTGGAGTACATAGTCCCTTTTTATCCATTTTTCCCTCCAGTGGGTTGTGTGCCAAAACCATTACAGTATCTAATCAGCATGCAGTCAAGAGTGATGTCCTGATGTGTTGCCAGAGCCATGTGTAGATGCCTGTGATCAAGAGCCGTGGGGCTCGAAACGCGTAAGGCGAGGAAAGTTATTTCAAATGCGAGATGCTGTTTGCCCACAATAAAAGTTTCCGGAGAGATCGTCTGCCTTGAGAGTGCGTCTTCAATGAAGGGTAACCTTTTGTTTCTCATATATATATATATATATATATATATATATATATATATATATATATATATATATATATATATATATATATATATATATATATATATATATATATATGTTAATTTTGCAACTATGAGGAATGGGCTGGATGGTGTGACGACAACCATATTCCCTTTAAACATGGGTGTTCGCCAGGGTTGCGTCCTGTCCCCGGTCCATGTTGACTGTTTTCTTGAATAGTGCAGCAGACCATCTTTCCAGTTGTGCCCATGATGCTCCAAGCCTCACTAGCGAAAAATTGTTTACAATACTCTTTGATGATTACACCTTATTGATCACTAAGATGGGAAGCAGTTTATCGACTTACTTCATATTTTCTCAAAAGGATGGCCTAGAAATGAATATTAAGAAGATGAAGATTATGATTTGCAATCACCTGAGCGCTATAAATGAGCAATAATCTTAGATAATGCAAGTATCAAATGGGACCTGAGTTGTTTTTCACTTCGGTGTACAATTGATGGATAGTAATAAATAGTCTAGTCAGAGGGCCAAAAATATAATATTGCTGCAACATAGAGTAAAGGCCACCCTAGGTTTTGTTAAAAGAATAGAGTTAAATGTCATCTCCCCGCCAGTGGACACCTACAGCGTACTGGCGCAAACAGCTGCGTTGTACGGAGCGGAGCTCTGGAGGTTTGTGAATTCGAAACCCCTGGAGGGGGGTGCAAGTATCCTCTTTAAACCAGTTCTTAAGTTGCCCGCGAGTGCACCGTATGTGCCTCTGATGATAGACTTAGAGGTGAGAACCATTGGACAGACTGCCAAGTTCAGATCCCCAGTTCTTTAGCGTAAGATGTGGTCCAATGAAGCTTTACCCCAATACAGAGCTGCACTTAAGGAAATTCTTACCCCTAAGGGGGAGGGAGGTTGCAGATCTCCTCTGGTTGTTTCTTGCTTCAACCACTTTGAGCACAATAGGAATGTCACATTATTGGACTGAACCGGAACGCATCACACCAATCGTTATCAGAGTCCTCAAGAGAATGTGCTGGACTGCATTGCATCAGAAAAGGTTACAGAGTTCAAGATGTGGCACCTTTAATGAACATTTTTTAGACCATAAGAACATTCCACATTTTGAGATTTACTTCGACGGAATATTGTAGGATAATCCAAATAAAATGTAGGTGTGGGATTTTGCCATTGGCACATTTCATTGTAAACTGATCAAGTAATTCAGGTTATACATCAAACTGCTGCCACTGTAATGCATCTTTTTTCTGTTTTGTCCTTTGTACCGCAATATCCCGAAGGAGCTGCATTGTACCAGTTTTTAGAAATTTGGGGGTACGTAGCCATGTGACGGTACACACTGCAATGTCACCTGTGATGAATTTCACTGTGTATAGATTTAGCATAAACAAAAAGAAGGATCTATATGGATTTTGCTCAATGATTTAAACTTTTATTCGAATTTTTAATTTTGTACATTCTTATTTCTATTCTATGGCTCATTGCACGAGTGATTTGCATTTATGTGCATCTACTTTAGGATGTTCTTCTAAGAGTAATATTACCCACAATAACCTGATAATTGGGTACTTGCCTCGTACTTTGCTACTGAGCAGAGCACCAATCTCTTATCCGCTCCCAAAGATGAACCGCTTAACATACATATCACGCCGGCCATCTGTCGCCCACACGAGAACTCTGTTTCTCTTGCTCTGTTGCTTGACATCCTGAAATCAGAAAGTAACCTCAGGAGAATCACTTCCTCTGCACCGAGGATGCCATCTCCCACACATCACGTGAAAACTCCTTCCTGAACTGTAGATGAAACACACAAAAGGTGATGGGAGGAATGCTTGCAATTTGTCTAACCACTGACAACCCATCCTTCTTTTGCTCACATCGCCACCTGAATTTGGACCCAGCTATACGCAAATCAGTCTTGATCCTGTTCCCCATGGAAACAGTCCAGCCCGACTTGCCAGGCCAGGTCCTTCCTGAACCAGAACACAAGCAACCCAAGACTGGTTTCAACCTAGTTATGGGCTCACCAGCCAGGTATTGCTTGGTTCCAGTGACACAGTGAGCATGGGACCCACGTCTGGGCATACCCATGCCACTTAGGGCGGTACATGAAACATACAAAAGGCGATGGGAGGCTGCTTGCAATTTTTCTAACCACTGGCAATCGCTGGGGGTAGCATCCCAACCCATTTCACATCTCTCTTCCAAGACAGTGACCTTGATGACATTGCACTCACGGAAACCTGGTTTTATCCATCCTCCATATCACCAGCTCATCACGAGGAAAAAGCTGACAGGGGAAGAGTTGTCTTTACCCACAAGTGCAAACCGATTAACTCAAGAAACTACATTCCAGTGCTTCAATGAGGAGATTACAAACACAACAGCTAAAATCACTGACGCTGAACATCTCATACAGTCCGCTGGAGCTCTATCCTGGACCAAACTTAAACATACAAACTCCAACCCTCTCAGAGTGGATTGGTGAGACCACTTCTGAATTCCTGGCACAACCTATATCTTTTCTTTATCTCCTTCTCAAAAAACCGGTCTTTCCTTTCCTCTATGGATGACCGACAACCGGATCACACCGGTAGGCGACAATCCCCAGTAATGCCTGCGATGTGAACCATTTTTGGCGGGATCGCAGCATACATACGGCTGGTCTCACCGCGGGCTCATTGTCATTTGGCCCAGTTAGACTGACACACGCGGCTCTACCTTTGCGTGTAGCGTCGGCACGCGTCTTGATCTCCGTATTGCTGCACAATAGGTAAGAGCCCTTGCCTTCCTCCACGCATACTACAGGCCACAGACACGATCGGCCTTCCAGTAATTTACCTTGAAAACAAGGAGAGGGGCTCTACAACTTTCAAAGGGAAAGAGCTTCCAGTAATTTACACATACTTGTTATTTTTTAGGAAATCGCATCCCTATAGACTAATTCACTGAGTCTTTGGCTGCATTGAAAGGTCACAGGTCGGAGCATTCGCACCTCCTGTGGTTATCTTCTTGCCCGTGGTAAGTCGTTACCAATCTTTTTAATCACAGTTTAAACATGTTTTAGAGAAGGTTTATGCCTTGACCATTCTTTCTTTTTTCAATCACCGTTTCACTAACAGCGTTATTCATACACAATATTTTCCCACAGAGATCATTCAGGTCCGCACACATCGCTGTGCGCTCAGGAAACCATTGTACTACGCATCTACTTACTCAACGCGCTGTGCTACTCTTCGGATTGCCAGCCCTCCCCTACCCTCACATTGGGGTAAGCTCTCAATCGAAAGCATTTCACCCCTACAGTTTACACTGTTGACCCTGGTCTTGCCTACTCTAATGCACTACTTTATTTTCCATTTTCCTCCTCACATGTGCAGCACCCGGCTGGGTCCCTTGTGAGCATTCCGGCTGGGTCCCTTGTGAGCATTCCTTTTTTCCTTTTCACTTGCCTGTGACACACATCCATCACGCGGCTGCGCATTCATTCTCTCAGGTACTGCTTGACCTTTGGCGCTCCAACTCAAGTACTGTTGTCATATCTATGGCCACATATTGATAGTCTTTCTTTCCTTTAACCGTAGATGTCCCTACATTCTTAGGTCCTGAAGAAACCCTACATTGCACAAAGGGTCGAAACGTTGTCGACAGAATAACTAAAGCGAACCATTACCCAACGCTTATCATTGTATATAGACGCTGTCCTTACTGTGTACAATTTGAGATGGTCGACTTTATGAAATTTTGGAAAACCAAGCGCATATGTCCCAAATATGTCACTGATCTTTTAGGTTCCATTTTCACTGGGGACACCACGCACTATTGTTTTATCATTTTCTGTAAATATTTGCTTAAACCTTTATTATTAAAAAACGACTGTTAAAAATAAGAAACAAAGGTGTATGCGGTCTCTTCTCCTTTTGACATCAACTTAACCCTTTTCATTGCGATTGTGCACACCCATACCAGGATAGATTGTTGTACTATTTCTGTTGTTAATTTGACTACCCTGGTTCCTTGTGAGTAGGGTCTCACTTGTCTCTTGTTCTCGACTTCTTAATTCCTGGCACAATCCTGCTCATAATGCCCCCTCCCCGGGCTAAACACAAGCCTCAAACTGTCAATCTAGCAAACCCAAACACATTGATAAAGCCAACAGGTCTGGCTTTAATGTGCTAACACACGCAAACACAGGCATGCACAAATGTGCATTTGGGGCATGTCTCTGTGCAACCTGTCTCTTTCTGCGCCTCCCACGTCTGTGCCCTGTTGTTTATTTCACGGGCACGAGGCCCTGCTGTTTTCATTTCCTACACCTGTGATACTGGTGCTTCTGACGCAACACAGCTTGGGACTAAAATACACAGCACAGACATGGCAGGCACAGCAGGGGGCAGGTTGCACAGAGGCACAGCACATATAGCCTGCGCGCATCGGTGCATGCACTTGTGTGCATGCATTAGTACATTAGAGCGCCACCTGTTGGCTTTGCCAATGCCTTTACTCCTGTCTGTTGCTGGGTGAATGGTGAGGGTGGCTCAGCAGGAGTTCGCCATGCAGCAGGTGGCATCACAGAGGAGGCTCCGACGATGGACCGCCTTGGACTGTGGCATATATTTGGACAGGTAGGCCTTCACCAGTAGCTAGCCAGTGTGTCGTGCCCACTAGTGCAAGGAGGGAATGCCCCTCTGGCTGCTGTTTGAAAGATAAAATACAGCAATATTCAGGGTCCACTGTGCCCCTCAGACCTATGGGCCCTGGTTCCACTGCACCTGCTGCACCTATAGAAGACATGGTCTTCATGTGGGGCTGCCTCTTGGGCAGGGCCCTTGCAAGGATTGTGGCGCTCAAGGGAAGTGACGTTTCACCACACCATGCCCATATTTGGTGCGCGCGCTGGTGGCTCCCCAGGCGCCATGTTTACATTCTGTAATCTGACGGGATTTGCTCGCGTGCCTTGATTTTCCGCTGCAGCTGAAGGTGAAATAAAAATACACAACAGGTAGAAGGGAAGCTGGTCCCTGAGGGTTGGTGGGCACACCGCGGGTTATGCACACCCTGCCCAGTGCCCACAGGGTGAGGCTCAGGCATAAAAATGCCATGATCCCAATAAAGCATCGGAGAGGGGTAACCCGTCCCACCCAGAGCCACCTGGCGGGATCTGGCTTTTGGAATTTCTTTGAAGAATCCGGGCGCATTTCTTGCCTTGCACGGACACGTCTGTAGGAATGCGTAAAGGCGTGGCCGGGCAGAAGGGAGCCTGTCGGGCATCAGTGTGCCCTAGTGTCGGTGCACAAGGCCGCACGTGGAGGGGAGGCTTCACGAGCACGGCAGCTGTGCCACGGCCCAGTGAGATGTGCACCAGAGCGTGCCAGTGTGAGATCGACACAAGTGTGAGATCCAGAGGCGCAACTAGAGCCAAATTTGGGGGGGGAGACACGCGCTACTAAAAATTTCGGGGGGGGTGGGGGTGGAGCGGCTGACTCTTCCAGCAATATGGAGAGTGGAGATGCAGGGGCTCTAAGAAGGGGTGAAAAACAATAAAGCCTCGTTAGCAAGTAAATGGTCTTTTAAAGACCTGTGAAGTATTCGGGTGCGGCTGCAAGCAGAGCGACGCCAGCCCACAGCAGCTCAAAAACTGTTTGTGTGTGTGCCCGGGAAGCTGTCGTGCCCGGGCTGACACACGACAGGGGTGGGGGGGGGGGAGGGGGGTGGTGGGGGGGAGGGCTGAAGCCCTTTGAGCCCAATGGGCGTTGCGCGCCTGGTGAGATCACACCAGTGCCCACTGCACACCAGAACATACCAGTGAGATGTGCAAGTTTGCGATCCCACCAGAATTCAGTGCACACCAGTCCATATCAGTGTGAATCATACACAAGTGTGAACTAAGATCAGTACCCACTGCACACCAGCCCATACCAGTGAGATGTACACAAGTGTGAGATCACACCAGTAGGTGGTGCACACCAGTACATACCAGTGTAAGATGTACACAAGTGTGCGATCACACTAGTATGCGGCGCATACTAGTGTGATACATACAGAAATGTGAGATCACACCATTATGCGGTCCACACCAGTACATATCAGTGTGAGATAAGACCAGTGCCCGCTGCACACTAGGTCATACCAGTGAGATGTACAAGTGTGAACCCACACCAGCCCATACCAGTGTGAGACATACACAAGTGTGAGATCACACCAGTGTGCTATGTACACTACCCATACTAGTGTAAGACGTTCACAAGTGTGAGATTAAACCAGTATGCTGTGCACACCAGATCATACCAGTGAGATGTACAAGTGTGAGATCACACCAGTAGGTGGTGCACACCAGTCCATACCAGTGTAAGATGTAGACAAGTGTGAGATCACACCACTGTGCGGTGCACACCAGTGTGAGACATACACAAGTGTGAGATCAAACCAGTATGCGGTGCACACCAGTGTGAGAAGTACACAAATGTGAGATAAGATCAGTGCCCATTGCACACCAGATCATACCAGTGAGATGTACAAGTGTGAGCTCACACCAGCCCAAACCATTGTGAGACATACACAAGTGTGAGATCACACCAGTGTGCTATCCACACTACCCATACTAGTGTAAGACGTACACAAGTGTGAGATCACACCAGTATGCGGTGCACACCAGCCAATACCAGTGCGAGACACACACAAGTGTGAGATCACACCAGTGTGCTATGTACACCAGCCCATGCCAGTGCAAGACATACATAAGTGAAATATAACACCAGTGTGCGATGTACACCTGACTACTCCCGTGGTGGATGCACATCAGACAATTCCAGAATACGAATTGCACCAGACCATACCAGTGTGAGATGTACACAAGTATGAGATCACACCAGTGTGCTATGTACACCAGCCCATACCAGTGCAAGACATACACAATTGAAATATCACACTAGTGTGCGATGCACACCTGACCACACCCATTGGAGGCACACACCAGATCATATCAGTGTGGGATCTCCACTGTGTCATGTACACCAGCCCATAGAAGTGTGATACATACACAAGTGAGACATTAAACCAGCGTGTGATGTACACCAGGCCACACACATAATGGGGGAGACACACACCAGATCATTCCAGTGTGCGACGTACACCAGATGGTTCTAGTGTGAGAAGTGCGCCAAGCTACAGCTGTGCACGATGGACACTAAACCACAGCAGTGTGAGAATCACACTAAACCACAGCAGTGTGAAAATCACACCAGGCCACAGCACTATGGGATGCACACCAGGCCACAGCACTATGAGATGCACACCAGGCCACAGCACTATGAGATACACACCAGGCCACAGCACTCTCAGATGCAAACCAGTTCACACCAATAACGTGTGAACTGTACACCAGCAGTGTAAGATGGATAGAAAAGCGACATCACTTCAGTGTTGTATGTACGCCACACCTGTGGGAAGTACGGTGCCCCAGACCACATCAGCTTGGGATGTACATACATCCTATAACAAGGTCTGCACTAGAACACAACTCACCAAAAGTGGCTTAGGCCATAATCGAAGGCACTACAGCTATTCACAAACCACACCACTATGACGTACACCAAAACGTGATGTGCACCAGTGTGTCATGCACAACTGTGTGCACAGACAGTTCTGTGAGGAGTATAATCACATGCACAGCCAATGCGAGGTGCCCGAGAGGCCAAAGCAGGACACGATCATCAGTTTTAAAAGAACATACCTGATCACATCTGTGTGAAATGTGCACCAGATCACACAAGTGCAAACCGCATGTGAATAGCACAGCTACCAACACCTCACGGCAGAGCACACAGACATACAGTTCATGACAGATCACAGCTGCAAGCTGTACACTGTAGCACACAGTTTCATGCTGCACACCAGTTCACAAAATCAGGGCGGCTTTAGAGTTGGTGGCGCCCGATGTGACAATCTTTGTTGGCAGCCCCCTGCCCCCAATAGCCTCCTTCTTCACAGATTTCCTAGCGACCACCCTCTAGTGTTGCCCTTCTCTCACATTTAGTCACTTATTTTTATAGTGATACTCATCATAAATGTAGAGTGTCGGAGCCCTTTACAGCGCACACATATACAAATGTGTAAATCAATGTCTTGCAAATGTTACATAAAACAATGAGGGCTTAAGAGTCACAAATCATCCATACTGGCCGGCATTACATGTTAAGAGTGCTTGGTCTGGAGAAACAAAGGGGAAGATTTACTACGTTTTCAGGCAGCGCAGCAAACAAAGTATCTACTCGGATATGGTACTGTTGCTCTCTCCCTTAACGCTGGCACACTTTAGGCTGCCTTATGCCAGTGCACATGCCCAGCATGATTCCAAGCACAGGGTTTGCACTGGAATGGTACCCTGCCAGTACATGATACCACACTTTAACAATGTTTTCCCACCATGTATGTGTGCTGTGCAGCGCAGCTCACAGGCAAAGTTGAAAAAACTTTGGAGAAAATAAAACTTTACTCCGTTACGCCTGCCTCAAGAAGGTGTACGTTTTTTATGCAAATTACGTTCTACAAATGAAAATAGAGATTAGCGTCCTGTTGTAAAGCACTCTTTAAAATTAAAAAAAAAAAAAATATTGAATAACAAACAGGTACCAGAAAAACAGTTCAGCATAAGGAATGAAGTAACATGGCAAAATATACAATAAAAGGAAGCAATAATACAAAATATAGAAGAAAGAGATTATAAAATACAACCTTATGTAACAGTTATAAAGAGAATAGATTATGGTACCTTACAAAACAATAATTATCTAGATAATTTTTAGTGAATAATGAGAAAGGAGAGAGAGGTGAGAAGAAGGAAGAAAAAAGAGAAAGGAATAAAGAGAAAAGAGGAAAGGGAGGGAGAAAAAGTAGTAGGTAAGAATTAGTGTAGGTAAGAGTGTGTAGACAGAAAAAGTAGTAAAAGGTAACCAGACGAAATCAGACTTCATTCTCTGAGCTACAGATGAAGATGAAACAGTAGAAATTCTATGACCGTCACAAATAAGATTACACCATGTTAACATGCATTATTTTGAATTGTCTTTCCAACAGGTAAGAATAACTTTAAATGTAAGAGCAATAAAAAGATCAAACAGTTTCGCCTTTAGCACTGTATCATGAGAAACAAACGACATGGATCCAAGAAAAATGTTTTGAAATGATAAGGGAATATCGAGATGAAAAATCTTGGAGCATTTGGTCCAGATGGATTTCCAAAATTGTTTGGACATTGGGACAATGGAAAACTAAGGGGCCCATTACGATAACCGGCGGTAAAAATACCGCCAACCGCCATAACCTGAAAAGACCGCCCGCCTGCACCATGGGAATACCGACCAAGCAATCATGATGACGCGAAGCAACCACCGCCCGCAGCGGAAAAAATAGACAGAATACCGCCCGTCCATGTCAGAGTCCAAGACAATCCGTCCGCCGCGGACGCAATACCGCCCGAAAACTCCAAATACGACCGCGCGGACGGACTACACACCGCCCGTCAAATTATGATCCCCCCGACATGAGGGCGGGAAACCAACACATTTCCCGCCCGCAACGGTGAACAACAGAAATGAATAACTGACAAGGCGGAAGACCTGGCGGCCACGTCCGTGCACGGAAATTAGTGGCGGCGCAAACAAATACACACAACATGGCCAACAAGTCCACACAGTAAACAACGCCAAAATACCCAGACACAGAACCCATCCCAAAGACACATCCCCCTGCCAAAAAATATAATTAGAATAAATCCCAGGACACCACGCCCAACACACCTGCATGCACAAGTCCAACTGGAGTACTGACCCACATGGCGTGCACTGTGCCAGACATCACACACATCAGCAACACCATCCAAGTCTTGTCCATGTAGTCGTGTCTGCTTCTACCCTTGACATAGTACAACATCACCCATGTAAGTCTATCTTGTCCAAATGAAACATAGTGGAACCCCAGTAATGTCACATACACCACTGGACCCATGAACCACACAGCTACACAATGCACATTCAAAATCTCATCCATCCCATCATCCAGCCCCAGTGACATGAAAGGTATATCATCTAAACAGTTGCCCCATAGACGGTAGTACAGCAAAGAGTCCTGCTGACGACCAATAATGTGTCTGCTGTGTCTGAAGCGCTCGTCACACTGTGAGTAACAACATACAAAATGTAGTCAACACCCCAAGAGCACTGCATTGCTGCACATAGGTGAGAGTAGCACGCACACCAAGGAATTGTACCATCTGCAATACGTCGTGTGGCATACAACCATTACTCACACACTACAATGCTTGCTGTGGAATGCCCTTAAATGACAACAGTGAGCAGATATGCTGGCGAAGTCAGACATACACACACCTTCGTCTCTGTAGTGTCGTGTGGCCAAAACACATGTCCCCTTCTGCACCCATATGTTACAGTATGTACCACAGTACCATATTTCAACACCAAAGCGTTCATGGGGCGATACCCCTTTTGCCATCTGCGTATCCAAGTGTTGCATTTGAACCCCAAAAACATATTTCAACACTAAACCGTCCATGGGGCTGTACCCCGTGTCCACCAAAGCCACAAAATGTAGGGGTACTGCAACACACACCAATTGGCATTTCAAATCCGTCCCATGCCAGATGCACCCATCACACTATTCCATTGCCTTGATCACGCACACACATTGTAGAGACACACACACACGCATCCGGCAAATCAGTGCACAACTGTGCACAAACTGTGCATGTCAGACATCGAACATAAACCTTGCAAGGTGCAACACAATAACTCTTCGTCTCCGCCCCACAGGTGACGAACAGCATGATGCTGCGGATGGAGACACCAGCCATCACAGCCAGTCCACAAGCCCCCCACACGGACTCACGGATGTGGAAAGCCTGGACACCTCTACGGACGAGGACTCCCGACCAGGCACATCTGGTGTGGCAGGGCGCAACAGCTCCCCAGGACCCCTCCTACCCACCAACCCATCTCCCAGGGCTGGTGACCAGTCCCAGGCCCCTGCTGCCACGGTCATTGCGGCCACCACCACCTCCGCAACCACCACCACCACCACCATCACCACCACCAGGACCTCCCTGACCACTCAGCCATCCCAAGAGGTGGCACAAACCTCCACATCTACCCTGGGAGCCAGGAGGAGGCCCCGGGTGACCAATGTGGCGAGTGGGCAGGTCGGTGGCAGCAGTCCAGGTGGGAGGAGCAGGGTCAGGCCAAGGCCAACAGAGCCTGGGAGCCAAGCCCTGCCGCAAATAGCCAGAGTCCTTGGGGCCTATGAAGAGGCCCAGGGACAATGGGCCAGGTCAGCTTCCGACACAAGGGAAGTCCTTGGGGTGTTGAGGTCCATGGACGCCCACATGGGCCAACTTTTGGACCTCATGGGCCAGCTAGTGGTGGAGATGAGGGCCCACTCAAGGCCAACCACACCACCTACGCCACCACCTGCTGGGACGCAGGGACGTGCAACATCCAGTTCCCCTGCGTCCACAGCGAGTGGGCAATCCTCAGCCACCACCAGCAGCCCACAAACACAACCCCTCCTCTCAAACGTGGAAGGGGCCGTCCGAAGAGGAAACAGATGTCCAGGGAGGACTTCGCACGCTCCAAGCACCAGTGAGTCAGCCGGCCATGGTGGCCACCCCCTGCATTCACTTGGACTACCATCCTACCCCACACTGCCAGTCGAGTGGCAAATGCCTGTTGGACTGCGGACCCAGGACAACATGGGTACACCTTGACCATCACGCGGACAGGACCGTCAACTCATTGTACAGCATGCACCACCTTCTTGATCACCTTTCCCACAATCACATGTCACCTTCAAAATAAATACACCTGTATCACATCCTATGTCATCTGCTATGTTTATTATCAATGGTGCACAAACATCAGCATGTTCAGAAATTCATCTGTAGTGTGTTCTGTCGATAGGCCAGGAGAGGCTGTAGGGACCTAGGGGTGACAAACAGAACAAGAGTCCATTGACTGTGTGTGTCACACACTCATCACACAGTACTTGTCATCAGGCCTAAGCAATGTACACACATCTCACAGAGCAACAGGGCACAATGTCACAGCCACTCTCAGTGGCATACTACCCTGGACATGGACCATTGCCACACAGCACTCAGTGAACAATAGGCCGCACTGACAATGCACACATACACCTACACAACTACAGCGACATCAGCCGTCGTACATGGTCACTCACCGTCAAGTGAAGTAGCGGGCGATGAGCTGCTGACGCTCATTCACTGCTTCCTCCTCTCCACTGTCCTCGTCACTGGACACGGCTTGACCTGCAGGCGGGGGCCCTGGCTGATCACCGTCATCCACTATCAGGGGGATCTGCCTGCGAATCGCAACATTGTGCAGCATGCAGTATGCCAAAACTATCTGGCACACCTTCTGTGGGGAGTATGCCAGTGCACCCCCGGTGCGGTCCAGGCATCTGAATCTGGACTTCAGGAGTCCAAAAGTCCGCTCCACCACACGTCTGGTCCTCCCATGTGCCTCATTGTATCTGACATCAGCTGGTGTACGAGGATTGCGTAGTGGACTTAACAGCCAAGGCCCATTAGGATATGCAGAGTCACCAACAATCCATGCACGGTCCGGTTGTAGATTGGTCATCAGATGTGGGAGGATGCTGTGGCGCATGATGTGCGAGTCATGGGTGGAACCGGGAACTTCGCACACACGTGTGTGATTATCATGTCCGCCAGGCACACCACTTGCACATTCAGGGAGTGGAAATGTTTCCGGTTCCTATAGATGTGCTCCATGGCCTGTGGTGCAACAAGGCCAACATGGGTGCAATCAATTGCACCAATAACCTGGGGGATGCGTCCAAGTGCATAGAAAGCACCCTTCACCGCAGGCAAATCACGAGCCCTGGGGAATCGGATGTACCGGTTCCTGTACAGCATCATAGCTGACAGGACATCCCGTAGCACCTTGCTGAACATGGGCTGGGACATCCCACCTCCACTGCCCACTGTGTGTTGGAATGAACCGGTTGCGAAGAAATGCAGTGCAGCCATCACCTTAGCCGTGGGGGTGAATGCTGTAGGATACACCCTGCGAGGACGAAGGTGGGGTTCCAACATGGCACATAGGCGATGCAGGGTGGGCCGGTCCAGACGGAACTTCCTTATGACCTCCACATCCTCCATGTCTGCCAGCAATTGGTAGGGGCAATGTATGTTTGGTCTCCTCCTAGGACAGATGGAAGTGGACACATGTCAATGCAACACACCACATGGTATTTACACATACACAAAACAAAGATCACTGACAAAGCAATAGTATCACCGAACAGCTGACAAGTAGGGACAGCATAGCAACATTACTCTTACACAGGTCCCCTTACCAAAAGCAAGGACCACTGACACATACCATTGCTATGAGCATGCACATGGGGATTAAGGCCAGATTAGCTTGATAGGCATGATGATGGAGTCAGACTGCATATGTGGGTAGCAGCAACACCACGGCAATATACCTAGCTGCTGTGCCTGACACCGCTCCCGAGGCTGGGTGAGTATGGCACACACCAACGACACAACGTACACAGGCTGAGCAGTACACAAATCGCAGCAGCTTGGACACGCAGAAACAGCCCCAAGAGGGCTATATCAGTGTGGGAGGGTGACAGGCATTACCACAGCTTCCAGGGACTGCTGACTGCCACCCCTCAAAAACACCTGCTGCTGCTGCCACCTGTCCACCTTAATGTCGACGACTCTGATGATATGTCCAGGTCCACTCACCAGCGAGGAGCTGCAGTTCCTGGCTTCCGAGCTCCACGCACACTGCACAAGGTGAATACCGGCTAAAGTCATGTGTGTGTGAGACAACTACAGTGTGTGTGGGAGTGCATGTGGGGGACACACATGTCGTTCATCCGCAGCACTAGGAGTCTGAGCCTGTGGGGTGCCAACATGCACCGCTTACCATGCTAACTACAGGTGGAAGGGGTTTGTAGGCTCCCTGGTGTTTCCCCATGCATGTCCCTCCCGAGTGGTGGTACATGGCATTTTCATGTCAGATACCTAGTGACGCAGACACTTGGCAATGCATGATTCTGGGCAGCTATTGCTTGTGTGAATGGCTGGCTGGCTCCCTGCTGGCCTTCTCAGTCTCGGCAGACCTGGGCTGCACATTGACCGCCCAATCCTAGAAGGAAACTACACTGACTGTACAGTGGGTTACATGTGTCATTATTTCACAACTCCCAGGAAATGCGCTAACTCAGCCCTGTCGATTGAACACTGCAGGCCTTGTGATAGGGATTTGTGTGAGAGATGGTGGCACTGGATGTGACCTCCATTGCGGGGTGAGCCATTCACAGTGCGAGTACGTTGAGGGCTGCGCAGTGTTGGACACAGTGAGTCCACCCACAAAGATGTGTAGCCTTGTGAGCTATGTGTCGGTCTACCTGACAATGGACAGTAGATGTGGGCAGACTACACATTGCTCACATTGCTGGCATCCTGATTTTAATGGGATGGACAGGTACTGTGTACACACTCCCACCAGCATGCATTCACGTGTGGTGTACACATGCTGTTATGCCATGTCCCATACCGTCTTGGCTCTGTTACACGTCTCTGATCATTTAGGATGGGTCAGCATCATGCCACTGTTATTGGTGGATGTGGGTGATGCTGAGAAGAGTATGTGTGATATTCCAACCCTCATGTGTACCATCCCTGCAGTTGGAAGTCCACCAGCCCAAGGCCTTGTGATGAGCCATTGCATCCAAGTTGATGCTCCTGTGTATGTGTAACCGACAGTGCAGCCAATCCCACGAAGAGGGTGACGTCATCTGCCGGATGTGTGACCATGTTGCGGCGACTAATCGGGGGATGCTCCCTCGTATTGTCAGGTTGGCACGGCGCTGCATTTCACCACTAATGGTATGCTATTGACAGTCACACAGCCTGTGGCGGATGCACGTTTGTAGGGGCATCAGCAGCAGGCAGGTGTACAATACTGTGGGATGGTGTCTTTTGCTGCGAGAGGCAGCATGTGTCCACAGCCTACCCATGTTCTGGGTAATGTGATGTTAGTTGTGTGATGCAGTGGGTTGTGAGTGTACTCTGTGCTGGGTGCATCTTACATGCATATGCGATTCCTGAGGGTCAAGATGTAATTTGGGCACTCTGCATAGTCAATGCGTTCAGAGTCGTAGGCCTCCGGAACAGCCTGTAGTCAGCTGGAGTGGCAATTCACATGTATGTTTGTGGCACTGTGCATACTCTGATTTCATCCTAAACACATGTGTGCGATGCCTCACCTCATATTCCTGATACACACACATCCGGCACACTGTGCAACAGTAGTTGTGCTCGTGCGATGGACAGTTGTCTGGCATGGGCTCGTAACCATTGTGGACTGTCATGTTGCAGTCAGTGTGTGTGGTGACACATTGTGCTCCATGCAGGTATGTCCTTGGCCTACTTATGTAGTGGTCACCCTTAACACCATCAGGAAAGTGGGTGTGTACACAGCGATGAGTGGCTATGGCCGCAGGGTGACAGTCCGGGTGTTGTTCCATGTGCACAACACATGTGTCACTTATTGGCGGGTTCATTACCTGTACGCCAGCCATTACGTGTTGATTGTGGTTGCTGTATACATTTGCACAGGTGTCATGCAACATGTGCACTTGGGCATGTTCTGGGCTGGCTCCCTTGCACATGTCTGTGGATTTGATGCCAAATGAGTGAGGCCACCTCGCTCTCCCTCGTGTCATCTACCATGTGTGCTGAGGGACAGGGGACGGTCAACAGTGGTGAGGCATCGGATGGTGCAGCTGCACAGGGGCTGGGTGAGACTAATGTGACCGGCGCATCGGAGGGGGCAGACGTGTGCTGGATGAATCACAGGCCCATACGACAATTGCTGCGTCATCTGAGTACAGAGGTCATGTATCCATGTTTGCTAGCACAGGGGACGTGCACTCTAGCTCCTCTGCAGCCACGCGGAGGCCAATGCCCGCCCTCCCAACTACTTCCACTGGTGCAACACGTGTCGGCACAAGGATGAAGGATAGAGTGTCTTTCACACCAGGCACAGCTGCCCCTGCAACCCCTGCTGCACTCAGTGCCGGGTCTGTTGAGCATGTGCGGTATCTGTGCGTGGGTCAGACAGCTCTCCTTAATGACTTCATTGCCCATGCCAACACCTTTCCGCAGTTGACATAGTTCATGGAGGCCCTACATTAACGCGTGGGTGGGCTACACCAGTCTGTCCAATAGTTGTCCCCCCAGTCAAGGTGGTCCTTGAACTGGGCCACTGTCAGGCTGACATTCCTGACCTTCCCCCACCCCCCGGAAAGTGGCGCATCTGACAACAGCAGGGCACGAGTCCTGACAGAAGAGGTGTTGGCACGCAGACGTCATGACAGGTAGTGACGTCACGGAAGATGGCTTGCACCATCAGACTCATTGCCTCCCCTCGTTCACCCCACTGATGCGATTGCACCATGGGAGCATGCGCATGTGCAGCAGCTCCAATCTCTCCCCAGAGAGGCCAAATAGTGTATGTGTGGCTCCATTCGCTCCAGTCATCAAGCTCACTGTAAAATAGGTGGGGGGAAGCCGTACAGCCGCATGGTACCCCGACTCGTGCCCTGGACAACAGTGACAAAGCATGGCTGTCTCCGGAGTCCGGATACACCACATGCAACACACAGTAGCTGTAGCTGCCCTAGCGGGCCATGCCCCAAACACCATCCCAGACGACATGTAGACGCACCCCGGCGCGCAATGTCATAGCATCCGCTGCCATTGGCAAGGGACCCATGGTGTGTGATATGGGCCTCATGGTGAAGAGCCTCCGAGCCATCCACCGCCAACGGGTGTCATGCAACTCACACACTTCGCTAAAACATTAGGTAGCTTTGCCTGCACACCAGGGCTCGAGTCCGGGTACCATGCGGGTGTACGGCGTCCCACCACTTATTTTACCGTGAGCTCGGTGACTGGAGCGAATGGAGCCACACATTCACTCTTTGGCCTCTCTGGGGTGAGATTGGAGCTGCTGCTCACGCGCGTGCTCCTATGATGCAATCGCATCAGTGGGGTGAGCGAGGGGAGGCAATGAGTCTGATGGTGCAAGCCATCTTCCGTGACGTCACTACCTGTCATGACGTCTGCGTCCCCCCACGTCTTGTTCGGGACTTGTGCCCTGCTGCACACTGGGAATGTATTGCCTGCGATATGTGACCAGGAGCAGGGTGCCATGACCTCCCACCCACCGAGCTCCACTGCCATCCCATGCCCTGGGTAGCCTGTGCAGGTGGACGATGTAGGGGGTACACCTGAAGGCCAGGGGTGTAAATGTCTCGGCAAGGGCCTGGCTGACGCACAGCAGTATCCAGCATGTCCCCAGAGGGAGGGCCAACGTCCACACCTGATGCAGCATAGATCGTGTGCCCGCCTGTTGTGCACACACTAGTCCACATTCATCCCCATACAGCTGATCTTTCCACATACCCAGAACAGTGGTAATATACCCAGCCGGGTTCGTCCCCACACAGTCTGTATCGACACTGCATGTGTGCACCCACCCGTGCCACAGACCCACCTGTGCCAAGAAGCCCTCCCGCTTCACATGCCACATGTGTGTATTCCACAGTTGTGCTTCTCTCTCAGGGGCGGACATCCAACTGTCCCGTAGCATACAGACTGCACCCAGTCGGACTGGCATCCTGTTTGGATGTTAGGCACCCTCACACAACTACCTGTGCCACAGTGGTGGCTGTGCTGGCTATCATGACTCCCATGGCAGTGTTGCTGTCCATGGCAGGGTACACTCACACACAATGCATACGTAGCTTTTCGTATCAGTACTCTGCACATCGGACTGGCCACTGTCCCTGGTGTTGTACATTGTTGCCGCCTGTCTATGTATTCTGTGACTGGATGCTGTTGTTCCTGTAGTGGGTTGTGTCTGTGTAGTTGCTGTTTGCAGTTGTTACTGTGTGTGCATGGTTAAGTGAGGCACATGCCGTGAATGGTACCTCAACAATTGCAATGTCTGATCTCACATTCCTATGTCTATAATACGTGGCTGGGACTTCACTTCTTTCAGACTCTGCTACTTGTGTGTGTGATGAAGACGTGTGTCTGTAACACGGATTGCCTGCATTTATTTGGTGGTATTTCTGTGTCAATGTATACGTGTCATGTTTGCGTGCAAAGCACAGGGTGTGTGTCTAGCCACAGGATGACAGGTAGCATGTGCAGAGTGTGCGGGTATGTGTGAGCTTACTTTCTGGCTGACCAGCAGTGTAGGTGTATGTGTATCTTGTGATGAACATCGAGCCTGGGCACATGGCTTATTTGTGTGCATTTGGGAGGTGTAGGTGTGTGTGGTGTGTGTGGTGTGACTTTGGGGTGGTGTTGGTGTGTGTGTGTGCGCTCTGGCAATGTCGACTACACACATGTGTTACCCAGGGGCATGGTCAGTGTTTGTATCCTTGTTCGGGTCTGTTAATGTGAGCACATGTGTGTATTGTCTGTTGCACAGTGTGTGGGTGTGTCCTTGCAGTTCAGGATGACTCCTACTTGATATGTATTGGCCATTGTGGGTCTGCACGGTGTGTGAATGTGGAGATTGTGCCTTGTTCTATTGCGCATGTATGTACATTTCGGCGGTTCGTACTCACTGTTCAGCCCTGCCCACCCACACCGATATCGTGTGTGTTTTGGCATGCATTGATGTGGCGTGCTACTGGCGTGGCTCCTATATTTGCTTGTTGAGTGTGATGTCAGACTGTGAAGGTGATTGTACACATATGTGGGACTGTGCTTTGTAGTGACCAGGCCGTCAGTGTTGATGTGATGATCTGTTGGGCCACGTCAGACTCTGACATGCCAAGGCCCACGACCTGTGGTATTTTACTGGGTCCACAGTGGCAGCAACTCATATGCATTGACATCCAATGTCACTTGACTACATGGTGGTCTCACGAGTCCCGTGTACTTCACACACTCTCATCCTCTCTCATTCGTACTTGTCTACGATCAATAATTCTCCAGAGTCAGATATTAGCTTTAAGGCATGTATTTGAGCTTACTTCCTCTGTGATGCAGGATGTGGACACTACTGGCAGCGTAATGCATGTGGAGGATATACTTAGCATGATTACACATACAAAAGGGGGTACAGGTAGATGTGATGAGTCAATTGTGGAAATGAGGCTTCAGAGTTGAGAATGCCCTGCCCTTGCTATGCTACAGTACATTAGCTCATTACTGAGGTGCCCTAGGCTGTGACACAGACAGTATTGGTTTACCCTACCAGGCAGCTTGACATCATAAGCACAGTACATCTAAGTCACATGGTACAGGTTTACGACAATAGTGACTCCGACACACCTGCGTCAGAGGTGACATCAGAGCATGAGCCTACATGCATGCAGCATAGTCTCACATGTTGTTGCGATATGGTGGCTACTGGACATGACTCAATGCCCGGGGACATGTTGTAGGGTGTTGAATTTGTTGTCCATGCAAATGTCCTGGCACGGAAGTTCAGAAGAAGGTGAGATGACAGTTCTCAAGTTATTCAGCAGACAGATAAGCGTGCACTTACAGGAGCATGTGTTCAGGTGCGCGGCATGCATATTGTAGCATTGTGGTTCGTGCAATGTTGGGCATGTGGTCACTGTACACAGGTCCCATTCCTCAGCCTCCCCGTGTTTATGCAGGGACACGGGATGTAGTGATGGACAGGGTGCATGTCCCGGAGATGTCAGGTGTCATGACGGTGGAGTTGATGGTAAGGTGTTTGTTTCCGAGTGCATGGTATAGTTGTTGCACAGCTAACTAGCCACTGCGTGCGGACGCCAAGCATAGGTACGGTGTTGCACATGAATGTTCAATTGTGGGTATTGATTTGGGGACCCATGAATTGACAGGTTGTCAGGTATGCGATACCTTCCTGCAGAGCATCCCTCGCATTGGTGGTATTCATGGTTGACATCCAATGAAGCGGATGGTGGGTTGCAACGTGTTCCTCGTAAGTTGTCCCTTGTAGAATCCTGATGGGACATGTCGGGTGACATTCGATGAAACTGTAATCCAGCATACGTTGTGCGGAGGCACACTGGTCCCATTGCAGTGTGTGTCCTATTGCAGCCACAAACGCCATGCCCCCATACACTGAACAGTTCCTGTCGTGGGCGTCCAGGGGTGAGAACAGGTGTACCAGGTCCCCAATTGGACATGCCGGGTTGGAGAGACATAAATCCACAGGCCAGTGGTACGGGCACCTCCGACAGTAGAAAACGGGATGACGCAGCTGAACATTTCAATGCGGTAAGTTACTCGATAACTTACATTCAGCATAGCCAGATTTGCACAGCCCACTATCTGTGGCAAGCTATTGCTGTACAGCTGCATCTGTCTGGCGTAGGTGTATAGTACTGGTGCACCATCCATTTTTCTGCAGGGTGCTGTGATGGCGTGCTCCGGCTGCCTGGGCTGTCTGCTGAGTGCAACCTCCGATGATACTGGGTGTTCTTGTATGGATGTTAGGCGGCAGGACTTTGGGTATGGCTTGGGAGGCGGACACAGGCCCTCATCCCACATGCTCCTATGAATGGTCAAGGCCAGTGGTGTCTGACTCTCTCCTGATTACTTGCATTTGTGCCACAAGGAGCAGTGGTATAATTGTATTTTGTGGTTTTATCTTTCTTTCATGTTCGGCGTTATCTGCCAGTGTAAGGTTGACTCAGCATGGCTATGTTTGGGTTGTGGTTTCTACAATGGCTCCGTTCTCCTGCAGGATATGTTGCAATGTGATTTGGGTGTGGGAATGGAAGGACATTCACTGCTATCTGCTCTCCCGTGTGTGGGTGGGTCACTTCTTTTCAGCTGTACATTGGGACTTGTGTGTGGGCGTAGTGATTGTGGACACCTGTTCTCAGGCAGCAGGGTTTCTCTGTTTTGTACATTGCATGGCTTGTTATTGCGTGCAGGATGGTATAGGTATTGTTTGTTGTGACTGGCGTGCCTTTTGCGGTCGATGTCCATTGTTTGTGCTGTTCTGTAGCAGCTGCCGTGTGCTTCTCCATGCTTTGCACACAGGTTTGTGTCCACTTTCGACGTCACTTTGCTCCCCTGTTCGGCACACTTGTGTGACTACGTTTTGGCAACTGTGAGTTGTCGGTTGTGGTCATGATTTACGCAGGGGGACCACGTGACATGTGCCTTCAGGGTGGGGTTGGTGTTTGTGGTGTGTTGTTGTGACCCTGTGGTGTTTGTGTGCAGCCCATGCGTGGCGCTGTCGTTGGCCTCTGCGTTGTGCGCATGTGCGTCATCGCCGGGGCGCTGCGGTGCCGTGACGGGGACGTCACCTCCTGGTCCGGGGTACTGGGTGCCCAGGATGTTGCGGGTTGATTATATTTTACAGGTGGGATATGTGTGGGTACAGTGTTGGATGTGTCCTGTCCCCACAGGGGTGTCTAGGGGGCCCATGTACAGTTTTTCCGCACTTGCATTGTGTGCGGTGTTTGCATGCCCTTGTTGTGTGTCTGCCTACCTGCGTCGTCGTTGCGCGTTCACTCCTAGGTGCTGCATCAGGTACAGCATTGGGATGGCCTGGAGAGCAGGATTCATGTCGGAGTAGGCCGGGTTGGTGTTTCTGTTGTCAGCAATGTGGTTTCCGCCTCCTGTTCTCGTGCGGTGTCTCTTTGCCGGTGAGGCTGTTTGGTTGTGTCATCGTAATTTGTACGCCGGGCGGTACGTCATTTCGTCGGGCGGTGTGCCTCCGTTGGCTGGCGCCGCTATGTAAACGGGCGCACTTTGATGGCGGGCGGCGTCGCAGGCTTGCGGGCGTTATTTGCCTGACTTTTCACATCCTAATTTGGCGGGAGGGCGGGCAGTTGCTGGCGGACGGTAACTAGCGGTTTTTACCTCCGACGGCACGGCGGTAGTGTTTCCCCCCGCCATCGTAATGACCCCCTAAGTGAGGTAGTGTGCCATGGGTGGAAAGGCATGACCAGCACAGGGGAGAAGAAGATGGGTTAATTTTGTGCAAAAATACTGGTGTTCTAACAGCTCTATTGTAAAGAAAAAATAAAGATTGAGTGATATTAGCAGCTTTAGAGGTGGAAGAAAGTTTATGCCATAATTTGTCCCATTTTTGAGGAGAAAGGATGATGGACAGATCAAGTTCCCAAGCTAGTTCAATGGGGGATTTTAGTCTTTCAGAGATAGGAGTAGCAAGAAGTTTATATATAGATGAGGCTTTGGGATTAGAGTCAGAAGAGATATTTGAAGATGGGTTAAGGGAATAAATGGGGTATCGTTAATAGAAAAGTTTTTAGATGAAAGAAATGATTGAAGTGTCTGTGATAATTGAGAGTATTGAGATAAGCAAAAAGAGGGTAGGTCATAAAGGTCTTGTAGTTTATTAAAAGGCAAAACAGAGTTATGAGATACAAGTTGGTGAACATATAAAATATTCTTCTCTTTCCAGTATTTGAAGTAGAATGATTTATGGCGAAACCTAATACATTTATTGTACCAAATAGAGGAGGCAAGGAAGGCCTGATGAAAGTTGGATCCATCCATAAACAGCGAGTGTAACAAGTATTGGGAATATTTTAAGATAGGATATTTAGATATGAAGGTGCAATTAGACATAAAACAGATGTCATGGAAAGAAAAATCATTTAATAGGGAACGTTCAAAATTAATTCAACTAGGTTTCGGATCATCATGGTAGTGTCTATTTAGTGCATATGATTGTCTGATTAGAAAAGCAGTGTGATAAAACTTAAAATTAGGAAATCGAACACCCCCTTCATTCTTAGGTTTGATTAATTTAGTTAAAGAAATACGGGCAGGTTTATTGTTCCAGAGAAATTGAGGGGCATATTATCAAGGGCTCTATCGCCGCTTTAGCGGGACTTTTTCCCGCTAAAGCGGCGATAATTCTAACGCCCTATTAGCAAGCTGTCGCTAACTGCTGTTAGCGACAGCTTCTAGGCGATAGCGACTGGGTTGGGTGCCGCTTTGCATGCCAGCGATATTTATCGCTAATGGCATGCAAAGTAGGCGTTCCCAACCTAAAAGCGACTGGAAACAGTCGCTAAGGTCGCTATCGCCTATTAGCGAGGCAGGGAGGTGATTAACGAACCAGCGCTAAACACGTTTAGCGCTGGTTTGTTAACGCCTGGTCCAGACCTGACTTAGCCATGTAATCCAATGGGAGGTGGATTACATGGCTAAATCCCCTCGCCCTATTGCCAAGCTAACACTGGTCACAGTGTGAATATCGCTTGTTTTCAAGCGATATTCACACTGTTCTTCCAGGGTTTCTATCGCTTTGGAGATAAGCGTTGCTGATAGCACGCTATCTTCGCGATAGAAACCTGCGATAGCCGGCGATAATTATCCTAGCGCTAAGTGCGCTTAGCGATAATTATCGCCGGTTATTGCTAATAGGCCCCTTAGTACAGATAGAATTAATTTGGTTGAAATAGTAATTGTGAATTTTAAAGGGAAACATAGATAGTAGAAATAAAATAAGCGGTGCAATCATCATTTTAATGGTATCCAACCTGCCCCAACAGGACAAATGTAGGGGTGACCGTGAGGAGAGTAAATTTTGAATCTTGATTTTCAAGGCATTAAAATTATGGGTAAGAGTTTGGGAAATGGTAGGGGAAAACCATACACCAAGATATTTAATTTTTGATGGACACCATTTAAAGTTGGTGTCAGAAATCATGAATTGATAACAAAGAGAATTTAAAGGTAACATTTCAGTTTTAGAAAAATTTAATTTGTATCCAGATACCTTAGAATATAAGTCAATCTCCTGTAAAAAAGGGGATAAGGAGGTTAGGGGTTTCGAAAGGTAAATTAAGATATCATCTGCATAAGCAGACTATTTAATTTCATGGGAATTATGAATAAAGCCAGTTATCAAAGGATTATGGCGAATGCGCTCATGGAAGGGTTCAAGACATAAAAGAAATAAAAGAGGAGAGAGGGTACAGCCTTGCCATGTGCCTCTGTGTAAATTAAAATAAGGAGATAAAAGACCGTTAACAGATACGCATGCACGGGGATCGAAATATAATAATTTGATAAATGAAATAAATTTGGGGCCGAAACCGAACCATTGAAGAGTTTTGAACATGAATTGTCAATTTATGCGATCAAAAGCTTTTTCAGCGTCAAGGGATAATGCGGCTAAAGGATCAGAGTAGTTACTCCCCAGGGTGAGAATATTAGAGAACATTCTAGCATTGTCTGAGGAGAGCCTACCCTTAATAAAACCAGATTGGTCAGGTTTAATGAGTAGGGGAATAACTCCTTCCAATCTAGAGGCAAGAATTTTTGCAAATATTTTGCAGTCATAATTCATATGGGAGATTGGGTGGTAATTTTGGCAAAGGGAGACATCTTTATCAGGTTTAGGGAGAATTACAATAAGGGCGTCAAGAAAGGAGCCTTCAGGTTTAGAATGCAATATGAAGGAGGTAAAAAGCTCAAGTAAGTGCGGAGCAAAAATAGATGAGAAAGAGGAAATAAGTTCAATAGAAAAGCCATCAGGACCAGGGGCCTTAGCTCTTTTTAAGGATTTAGTTGCATCTAATATCTCCTGAAGAGTTATATCTTTTTCCAAGATAGACATATTTTCTGGAGTAAAGTTAGGAGAGGGGAGACCATCAAATAATAACTGCATGTCATTTGAGGTGGGATGGGTGTCGTCCATATATAATCAGTAATAATAGGACTGGAATGCCTTAATAATAGCTGAATCAGAGTGCAATAGAGTGTTGGGATGGGTATTACGAATCGGGCCAATAGCTTTCTTTTCTGATTTGACTTTTAAATAATTAGGCAACATTTTACCCGCTTTGTTTTGACCCCCATGGTATTTGGATTTTATCTTAAGTAAGATATTACAGGCATCGGTTGTGGCCAATTTATTTAGGTCAGATTTAGCCTTAATTAGATCACGGAGGTGAACAGGGGATTTGGAAGTATAATAAGAGTGTTCAAGGGTCTCAATATGATTGAGGGAGGAAAGATATTGGGAATTTAATGACTTTTTCTTTCTAGCAGAGTAGGCAATGGTGAAAGCTCTAAACAAGGCTTTAAAAGCATCCAAATTATTATGGATAGAAGTGTCACTTGACTTATTAAATTGAAAAACTTCTTGTATAAAAGAGGTAGCATTTAAAATGAAGGTTTGATCAGATAATAAAGAATTATTAAATCTCCATCTAGCCTGTTTGGGAGTGGCAAGGGACAAATCAAGGGAAACTGAAACCGGGGCGTGATCTGAGATAAAAATAGAACCGCTCTCAGAGGACTGGAGTGAGGGTAATAAAGATTTAGAAATCAAAATGTAATCAATTCGAGACATAGTATGATGAACATTAGAAAAGACTTGAATTCATAGCAGTCAGGATTACTAGTCCTCCAAGCATCATAGAGTGGACGAGAAGCAATAGCAGATTGAAATGCTTTATGAGACTTATCAGGATTACATTTACAATCTGATTTTCTGTCAGAAAAGGGATCAAGCCAATTATTAAAGTCTCCAGCAACAATAATGTTGGGGTTAGTAACTGAGGATAATTTTAGTTTAATATTGTGCCAAAAATCCGGGTCTGGCTTAACCGGTCCATAAATATTAAAAAAGGTGACAAGCTTATTATGGACCGTGGCATGAAGTATTACCCATCGTCCACTCGCATCATTTTCAGTTGATACAATTTTTAGTTTCAAAGATTTATGACAAAGGATGGCAACGCCACCTTTACGATTTATAGCTGGCGGGAAAACAACCTGACCCACCCATTGACGCTTGAGTTTAAGAGATTCAACATTATTACAGTGGGTTTCCTGCAAAAAAACAATCTGAAAATCAAGTTTTGATAAATGAGATAGTACCTTTTGGCATTTGACGGGATGACCCAGACCACGGACGTTCCACGATACAACATTAAACATAATAATGTTTAAGGAACAGGAGAATAATCACATTGATGACGAACTGTAAAGAACAACAAAGGAGACGAAAGACATTGCTCATAAAAACATGGAACATACTAAAAACAGTAAGAACATAGGAGAACAAATAAGACGATCATTTATAGAGATAATAAAAGAAGGGAAAGATGACAGGTGAAGAAGGAAGGAAAGGGATAGAAAGAACAGAGAGAAGAAAGGTGGAAAAGAAGTGAAAGAAATAAAGAAAACCAGAGACAGATCAAGGACAAAAAGCCAGATCTGAAAGATAAAAAGAAGGAAATAAGAATCGGGCATGTCAGCACTCGGGAACAAGAACAACAACGGGAAAAGATGGAGCTGAAGGAGATAAGGAAATAGGAGATTTAGAAAATTATAAATATGAATGGGCCGCATAGGACATAGTGAAGGTAAAAAGAACAGAAACCGCAGCAACAAGTAACGAAATGTGAAGCATTAACAAGTTAAATGAATCAAGAGCATTGAGCATTCGTATCCATAGGTATTCTAGTAACAGAATGCAAAAACTGTCTGAGTTTAGCTGGATCCTCAAATGAACGAGAGACACCATCATGGGTAATCTTGCAAAGACAGGGATGTTGGATGCCATAATGAATGTTCATAGATCTCAATTGCGCACGAAGAGCTAGGAATTCTTTACGTCTGGCGTTGGTGGCGTTGGAGAGATCCTGTGATATGAAGATGTTATGTCCAGACCAGACCAGACAGCATTTTTCTCTGGCAACTTTTAATACGTGCATCAGGTCAGTGAATTCTAGGAAGAGCATAATAATACCACATGGTTTGTTAGAATGAGGTTGAGGACGACCAAGGCGATGGGCACGCTGAATGTTGAGAGGAGTGGAGGAATGCAGGTTGAGAAGGTCAGACAGAAATTTTTTTAAGAAGGAAAGGAGATCCGGACCCTCAACGTTTTCAGGAAGACCATACAGCCGGAGGTTATTCCTTCTATTGCGGTTTTCTAAATCCTCTGTATGGAGCTTAAGCTTGTAGATTTCTTGCTCCAATAAGGGTACTTTGGTTGCCACGTCTTGAAGGCTGCTAATACGTTGTTCCATTTCAGACATTTTACTTTCCATGCTGATCCATCGGTCCTCAATTAGTTGAAGCTTTTCATTGGTGGTATTCATAAAAGGTTTCAAAGCACGAAGTTCATCTAAAATTGAGTCCAGTACCGGATTAGAAGATGATTGGACCGGAGATGGAGGATCATTTTTGGCTCTTTTTGGTTTAGTACCAGATGAGGATGGCTTTGCAAGAGAGAGTTGATCAGTAGCCATCTTGATAAAATGAACTTGTCGGTAAGTAGGTTTTTTATTAGTAGAGATCCTTCCCATAAAGATATATGCTCAATGATATAAAGTTCAGTAAGGATATGAGAGTATTTCAAATGCAATGAGGATGAATGACTCAACGCAATCCCAAAAAACCCGAAACTATGGTGAGTAAAAATCTGTTTGCATCCTTCAGGCACAAGGCAATTGTGGAGAGTCAGGCTTATTCCACTTTTACTGTACTGGCTGGACAAGCAACCAAATTGTCATAAGAGTACTTTTCTTTTTGCTCGAAAACTTAGGTTTGTTACTTCTCTTGACCTGCTACAATTGCTCTTTTAAAAGGTTCTCATCTATAGAGTGATTTTGCTGCTGTAATTAACCAATGGTGATCATTCTGTTATGGGTGTAGTGTGATATTTTTATATTAACTATGTTGGTTTGGAGTTTCTCCTTCGTAGATTCCTTTCTAAATTTTTCCAGTCTCACATCTGCAGTAAAGATATTTAGGGAATAGGGTGTTATCCAAGAGATATTCAATCCTCACTTTTCTGCACCACTATTCTGTAACACTTTTATAAGTTTCCAGTCAAAAACGCCAACACTGCAGCAGCAAAACACAGAAACCACTTGTTTGTAATTTTTTACTCCAACATCGAAAAGTGTTAACACCAAAGAGAACCACCATTAATCCATGCAAGTGGATAAAAATTCCAATAATGCGACCGCCGTGCAAACAAAATGGCGGGCGCTCGCGTCAGGAAAAAAAGAAGACGCAGTGGAAGTTAATGAAATTTAAATCCCAGGCTCACCCCTTGATGCCAATATTTGGCGTCATGTATCCAGACGCTCATTCATCCAAGAGGACGTGGAACGAGGTCATAGGGTAGGTTCCGTGAAGCGACGGAGCTCAGCAGACATCCGCCACCTTGACCAGCGCGTAAGTCACGCCCCCCTTGTGTTCCAGGTCTTGACTTTCTGAATATACACTATAAATATACATATAAGTATATGTTCGGTGGGTGCAAAGCATATTGAAGTAGCTGTTTGTACTTTTCTGGCTGACTTAAGTTTAGATTAGCAATCATGATACTGTGTTCTAAAGTTAAGGAAAATCGCAAGACAATTTCTCATAAGAGCTCAAAGGCGCTTTTAATCATTACCACTCAATAAAAGTTGACAGCTTCTTGTTCCACCCAAGGTACAGCATGCCTTTATGTCATTTTGCTCTGATTGCTTGCCTTGTGCTCATTTCAAAGTAAAGTTGTGTTGGACTTAATGTCATAAATCCACGGAATTAATCCGTGTAAGGAAGTCCATCAGCTTTAAAACATTTGAAAAGTGTCAATACCAAATTGAATCACCATTAATCCACACAAGTGGATAAAGACTCCAGAAATGCGGCCGCCGCGCATACAAAATAGCGGCCGCTCGCGTCAGGAAAAATGAAGACGCGGTGAAAGTTAGTGAAATTTAAGTTTCGGGCTCACCCCTTGATATCAATGTGTGGCGTCATGTCTCCGGATGCTCGTTCTTCCGAAAGGACGCGGAACGAGATCATAGGGCGGCTGTAATCCCCTTCGGAGGCTCCGTGAAGCAACGGAGCTCAACAGACACCCGCCATCTTGACGAGCGCGTAAGCCACGCCCCTATTGTAAAGCACTCTGATACCTTCAGGTCAACCTAGCGCTATATAAAATTCTCAAATAAATAAATAAATTCCATAGGCGATTACATGAAAGCCAATGTGTCACCCATGGTAAGCCCCCTTGATGCAACATAGCGCAAAGTAGTGCACAGTGCTACTTTACATTACTTTAGGGCTACTTTCTAATGAAAATCAGAATATGAGCTGTAAAGCAAATCCTAAAATAAGACTTTGTGTAGGGTTTGCATCACTTTTGTGACACTAACCTGTCATGAAGTGTTAGTAAATCTGCCCTACAAATTCAGGATTTAAAATATAAGACAGTGATTGGGGTTTATCTATGCTCATAAGAATTTAGTACTACCCAGGGAAATCCTTTTTGTTCTACTTTAGAATAATGGAATTAAAAAAACCAATAAGGCTCTAAACCTATGCCTTGCAGTTTGCACGTAGTTCAGCGATGTTCTTTCGCAGCTCACTGTGGTATATTAGAAGGACTGTGACTTATAATTTGCAAGTAACAAAAGGATCTCTGTGACAAAAGCAGCAACACAATTACTTAGCTACATAAGATACAAATCTGTGATCTGCATGTTACACGTTGTGCTTTGCACATTAACACTCTATACTGCTTTATGGGTCAAATCTCAGCGCTCTTCATAAAGTGTATTAACTATCACAGATATGTTGCCATTATTAGTAGGCCTTGAAAAATGCTGGGCACCCAAAGAGCTCTGCCGGTTGCTCTTGTATTATCTGTCATGCATATCGCACCTCTTACCCTGGCTTAGCGCCTTCTGCAGTGGCACTATACACAGTACTACACAACATATCTAATAACTTTAGACCAACCCCAGGTTGCACAGCTTTTCACTATGCAACAGATTTTTGTTGCACTCCTGATCACATAGTGGCATACTGCAATAGAGATAACACAGCTATATTTTCACACCAGATTGCACATCTGTACTGTGAGAAGCTAGCCTGGTATATGATGCCCACTTATGTAAGCGGGCACCTTGCACCAGTCCAGACAACCCTTTTGGTGATTTAAGAGGTCTTAGACAACCTTAGAAAGCTTTCTAAGTGGTAGCTGTGGAGAGCAGCCTTCAGGCTTAGTCCAGAAGGAGTGTAAAGCAGCTTGTTTTACCAGAATGCAATCTTATAGCATAGATTAAGTGAAAAAGAACCACTCAAAGTATTTATAAAAATATGTATTTATTATATAATACTCTCTAACATGTTTAGATATCTCCTACATGGAGATAAACACAATGCACACAATACTTTGCATAGGAATTCAGTAAATAGCACAGAATACACAGTGGACCCCAGGGGGGGACCAAACCATATACTAAGAAAGTGGTTTAAGAACCACGACTCGGGTCAAGACAATGTTGAGAGGACGTAGAAGTGCTGGGGACCCATGGAACCACCCAAGGTGAGTGACTAGGAACCCCACGGAGAGCGTGTCCAGTGTAGGAACACGACCACGTGCTCCGTACAAGTCTCTGTGTAAGTCGAGATTGAATTTTTACAAATTTAAGGACCCTTCCCAGTGGACCCCTGAAGAAACCCTGTGGAAGACAGAAGGTTGGAGAGCCACCCCACCCGTGGATATCCTAGTACCCACATTACCTACACCAGGGAACCCGGGTGCATAGGTGTGAAGTGGTGTCGGAAACCGCAGTCGAACCCAATGGAGGACTTCAGGAAATTGCCGCTGCTGAAGAAGGAGAAAGTGTCCGGTGGAATCCAAAGATGGATTCTAGTTGAGAAGTACCTGCAAGCAGAGAGGGCAGAATCTATGTCACTCAGGAGTGACCAGGAGACTTGGAAGACGAATGCCCTCCGATGTCGGGTGTTGCAGAAGAGATGCCTTGACTCTGCAGCTGTGAGAACCAGGCGATGCTGAGGAAGACCAGGAGCTGTGCACAAGCTGTGCCATGAAGGATGTCGAGTGCTGAGGGGTCGGTGTCCGGCGGGAGCACCAACAAGCCTTGGCAAATGCAACCAATGCAGGAGTTGAAGAAGGAGCAACGTCGGGACTAGCAAGGTCCAGGGGACTCACCACGAGCAGGGGAGTCAGGGCACGCCCCGAGAAATCAGGGGAGCCCAAAAAAAACATAGGTGACCCTCGACAGGACCCACAGGCTGGAGGCACTGAAGTCGCAACAGGACCTCGAGCAGCTCACCAAAAGATGCAGGCCACGGTGCACACGATGCAATGTGGACAAAGATTTTGATCACTGGAGGTGCTTGAGGTTGGGGCTACTTGGAGCCTGAAGATCTTGGTGGAAGGAAGCCAACAAGTCTTTGCAACTGCAAGTTGATGCAGTGCGCACAGGTTTGGTTATTGCAGCCCTCACGAGGGATACTGACCTCAAACGTGGTAAGAGGGCAGGGAAGGCCTTGAGAGGTGTGGAAAAACACCACCTGTGTTGCAGAACCTTTTGGAGTCTGTAGGAGCTCAGGATCAGCAGACCCGTCAGCTTAGTTGCGGTACCTGCGGATGCAGGGAAGTGACTCCTTCACTTCAAGGGAGATTCCTTCAGGTGTCTTTGATGCCCATAGGCCTTGGAAGGTTCCTGTATGGTGCACAGGCACAGACGATACAGCAGACTGGAAGGGAGACGAAGTCGAGCCCAAACGAAGTCCAGCAAAGTCCAGAGTGCCCAGACGGTAGAAGAAGAAGTGGTGTCTGATCGGAATCTTGTCCCACGACGAATCTAGGGACCTACACCCAGGTAAGCCCTTAAGTACCCTAAAGAAAGGGTTGGGACGATTCAGGGGACCCTCCCAGGGGAGGGTCTGGACAGGGGGGAGGTTACTCCCATGTCCTTTGTCCAGTTTTGCGCCAGAGCGGGAGCCAGCGCCTCCCAGGACTGGTTTGAACTGGACTATGCATAGGGACACCAAATGTGCCCCTCATGCAGACTTAGTGACGCTGGCAAGCGCACCCACCCGGTCCCAATACACAAACTCCTGTCTGGGAGGTGGTCACACCTCCCTGTGACAGGATGCCTATTGTTCTGCCTTCCCCTGCTCGAGCTTGGCTCAGCAGCAGGAGGGCAGAAACATGTCTCTGGTTGGCAGCAACCATTTTGTGCTGTCCGGGTCTAAAAGGCTGGCACCGGGAACACTGAGAGCCTAACGGAGGGCTCTTCCAGTGCTTGGAATCATACTCCCACACTGTTTACAGTGTGGGGGTATGATTCCAATGTGTTTGATACCAAACATGATAGGATTCGTTGCAGTCAGTTTCGAGATGGTCATCAGGTAATGACACGGTGCCCCTCTATATGCAGGGCACGAGTCGGGGGTACATGCGGGTGGACGGCGTCCCTCCACTTTATTCACAGGGTGGACACCGTCCACCCTGCCAAGAAGTGTGGCCCCACTGTAAAATATGCTGAATTCGTCCCGGTGTAATTTACAAACACCGGGACACATCCTGCAGCGCCTGCACGTTGTTATCTGCTTTCTATCTGTAACAACGTGCAGGCGGGGACGGGATGGGGCTCTCTTAGTTCTGACTCCTGCTGGGCCCATAACAAAGGCCTAATCTGAGGGGTCATCAGGCCTCCTTTTGTTGGAGTCTCCTGGCTGCCAGCAGTCAGGAGCCTCACATCTGATGCAAATGCAGCAGAGGGGAAACAAAGGCTCACACCTTGTTAGCACTTCACACATACTGAAGAGAGGCAGCTTTTCACTTTGTTCAGGCTCTGTTTAGGAGATTTGCACGCACTGTAGAAACTTCAGATGTGTTGATGTTTCCCAGCATTTGCACAAAATAAATAGCATTTATATAGTGCTTATACCCCTGAGGAGGCGTTGTAATAATTTAAATATCACTATTTCTTTTAAAGCACTATGGCTAGAGAAAACGCTGATAAAAGGTAACATTGTTTTATGGGTAGCCTACAAAAGTGTGAATCTTCTGCCTAAATCAGGAGGGTTTGCATGTTTACTCGAAATGCGCTCAAATGTGCACATGATAGACCTGCTAAACATATATGTGAGGGCTTACGATCTGATGTCACTTCTTGTGATGCCAGTTCCTGCGCTGTGATGTCATGCGCTGCGATGTCGCGCTGCGATGTCACGCGCCGTGATGTCTCGCGCTGTAATGTCACTTGCATACTGATTAACTAGGTTAGACCCCCCACTTCTTTTTTTAGCACTTGTACCCTGTCTATATGGTATATGGCTGCTTCACTGACAAGCCGGGAGAGTGGACTCGGTAGGCTGTAGGGGTGTCCTAGTCATGCAGGGGCACCCTCACACTTAGATCCAAGCACCCTGCCTTCAGGATTGCAAAGGCCTGCTAGAGGGGTGACTTATAGGTTTTAAATGTAGTGACCCTAGATATAGGAAACCTATATCTTAAGTAAGTGGTGCATGCACCAACTTACACAGGCTGCAATGGCAGGCCTGTAGATCCATTATGCATGGTCTCCCATGGGTGAAATAATTCATGCTTCAGCCCATGGGAGACCTCTGGGGTACCTGTGCCCTGGGTACCTTATTACCATATACTAGGGGCTTATAAGGGTACCCCAGTATCCAATCTGGGATGTATCTATGTACTGAACACAACAATTTAAGTGAGAAAGCAGATAGAATGGGGTCCTGATTAGCAGGATCCCAGTCAGACTAGTCAATAACAGCTTAGCATCAGTCAAAAAGTGGGGGTAACCATAAAAGCAGATCCTACTTTCCTACATGTACATTGCACACTAGATTACACAGCAATGCACCACACACCATATAACACAATTTTACACCAGATCACTAACAAAATACCAGACCACACAGGTGTATATTGCTCACCAAATCCCACACAGTACATTTCACACTAACATGGTAATGGAAATTTTGTTTGGTGGTGGGCCAACCAGCCAGGTGAGCGAGTGCCCTGGCCTCAGACCCATTCCTGGTGAATGACTGACCTCACAGACTTAGGGATCTTCACCTGTCTGATGGGTATCACTAAGCTGAGTATGAGCCATGTTGTTTGCACCCAATTAGAATTGTTTTTTTTGCTTTTCACAGATGTGAGAAGTTGGCCTGGTATATGCTGTCCACTTGTTGGAGTGGGCACCTTGCACCAGAACAATTCGACTCTTATGGTAGGTAGGTTTAAGACAACCTTTATAGAAAGACCCATCTCTCTGCTCCCGTTCCCCGCGAAGGTCACCGAGAAAATCGTCAACAAACAACTGACCCGCTACCTCGAGGAGAACAACATCCTGGACCCTTCCCAGTCCGGCTTCCGCAGCAACCACAGCACCGAAACCGCCCTCATCGCCGCCACCGATGACATCAGGACCCTGCTAGACAACGGAGAAACAGCAGCCCTCATCCTCCTGGACCTATCAGCCGCCTTCAACACGGTCTGCCACCACACACTACGAACACGCCTTCACGACGCCGGGATCCAAGAGAAGGCCCTGGACTGGACCACATCCTTCCTTTCCGGCAGAACACAAAGCGTCCGCCTCGCCCCCTTCCGATCCAAGGCCACCAAGATCATCTGCGGCGTACCCCAAGGCTCCTCCCTCAGCCCAACGCTGTTCAACATCTACATGGCACCCCTCGCCCACGTCGCCCGACAGCACAACCTCAACATCATCTCCTACGCCGACGACACCCAGCTGATCCTCTCCCTCACCAAAGACCCTCACACCGCCAAAGCCCACCTCCACGAAGGAATGAAGGCCGTCGCCGAATGGATGAGGACCAGCCGCCTGAAGCTGAACTCGGACAAGACGGAGGTCCTCATCCTTGGTTCCAACCCTTCAGCCTGGGACGACTCCTGGTGGCCAACATCACTGGGAACAGCCCCGCCACCCACCGACCACGTACGCAACCTAGGTGTCATCCTCGACCCCACCCTCTCCATGACTAAGCAGGTCAACGCCGTTTCCTCATCCTGCTTCAACATCCTCCGAATGCTCCGCAGGATCTTCAAGTGGATCCCCACCGAAACAAGAAAAACAGTCACCCAGGCCCTCGTCACCAGCAGGCTGGACTACGGAAACGCCCTCTACGCAGGAACGACGGCTAAGCTCCTGAGACGGCAGCAACGCATCCAGAACGCCTCTGCACGTCTTATCCTCGACATCCCCCGACGCAGCCACATCACACCCCACCTGAGAGACCTGCACTGGCTCCCTGTCAACAAGAGGATAACCTTCAAGCTCCTCACCCACGCACACAAAGCACTCCACAACTCCGGACCAGCCTACCTCAACAGACGACTCAGCTTCTACACCCCCACCCGCCAGCTCCGCTCGACCAGCCTCGCCCTCGCCACAGTCCCCCGCATCCGGAAAACGACCGCCGGCGGCAGATCCTTCTCCCACCTCGCCGCCAAGACCTGGAACACCCTCCCCACCAACCTCCGACAGACCCAAGACCTACTGGCCTTCAGAAGACTCCTCAAGACCTGGCTCTTCGATCAGTAGCAGCACCACACCCCTCTTCCCCCAGCGCCTTGAGACCCTCGCGGGTATGTAGTGCGCTTTATAAGTGACATGATTGATTGATTGATTGATTGATTGATCCTAGTGGTAGCTGTGGAGAGCAGCCTTCAGGCTAAGTCTTGGAGGAATGTAAAGCAGCTTGTTTTACCACACAATCTCTTGAATCACCAAATGAAAAGACACCACACAGGTATATATATCAAATATATATGTATTTATTACTAAACAACTCTCTACTAATCTCTTTATGAGATTAGAAGTCAGGAACATATGTACAATGCAAAGTTATCACAAATAAGTTAGCACAATCCAATATCACAATCTTTGTTTGGCTAGACCTAGGTCTAGGGCATATAGAATCGAGGGACCCCCTAGAACCACCCCAGGTGGTTGTAGGAGACCCACAGGGGACGGACGCGGTGTTCAGGCACCGGTGCGAGTCCTGTCTGAGTCTATGCGAACAGACGCGATTGGGATTTCAATGTTAAAGGTCCCTTGCGTGTTCGAGGCGAACACACCGATCGGTCCTTGTACGAGTCGAAGGACGCGGTTACAGATAGAGTTGCAAGGGAGATGGACGCGCTGTGTCTAACACAGACGCGAACCTTGTACGAGTCAGCACAATGGAGATTTCAATGTTACAGGCCCCTTGTGTGTTCGAGGCAAACACCGATCGGACTCAGTACGAGTCGAAGGACACAGTTACAGATAGAGTTACAAGGGAGATGGACGCGATGTGTCTAACACAGACGCGAACCCTGTACGACTCAGCGCAATTGTCGCACTTAGAAAATAAGAGTTTTAGGGCACTTCTAGGGTAGCTACAAGCAAGCCACTTACAGGGTAAGTAGTTCTAGGGCCCACACCCACAGGAGCACCGTAATGCTAAAGTTACCTCACCCAGGGGAGCCGGGTGCATAGGTGTCCTTTGGTGTCGGGTCGCGGCGTCGTTTTCAATGGGAGCCAGTGAAGACTTGCTGCTTGCGGCGACAGAAGAAGTGTCCGTTGGAATCCAAGCCTGGATTTGGAAGGAGGAAGACCTGAAAGCAGAGGGGACAGTGTTCAAGGGCACTTGGCAGTGACCCGAGGCAAGGAAGATGAATGCCCACCGTCGTCGACAGATTCAGGTCGTTCACTGGTGTCTTGACTCTTTGACCACGAGGTCCAGGAGGCATCGAGGACGGCCAGGAGCTGGATTCAGCGTGTCCCACGAAGTCTGCAGCTGACTGCGGTGTCGACGACCCGATTGGAGTCAACAAGCCTTGGTAGCAGCAAGTCTTGTGGTGGAAAGGAAAAGTCAATGGTGCAGACCAGCAAGGTCTGAGGAACTTACCCAGCGAGAGTAGGTCAGGGCAGGCCTGGAGCAACCAGAGGAGCTCTTTGGATTCTTTGGAAAGTCTTCTGGGGACCCACAAGCCGGCTGGCAAGGGATCGCGAAGAAGCCTCAGGAGGATTCACTCAACAGGGGCCCACGGTCACTCGGGACAGTGTAGGCCTCTGATTTTGGGAGGGATCTCTGCTGGAGGCTGGGACCACACGTGGTCCGAAGCACAAGTTCGTAGAACGTCGTGAAGGGGTTGCACTCGACAATAGTGCACGGTACCCAGGGTCTGCAGTTCCTCATTGCTCGTGGGGTCCACTTGCCTCAGCTTCATTGGGGACTCACGATGGCCTTGGAGAAGTCAGGAAATTTTCTTCCTGGGCTGCAGGGACTTCGGGCTCCAGCGGGAGCGGCGTAGTTTGCGACCGTCGTTGTAGTTTTTGGTGCCTGCCAAGCAGGGGAGTCACTCCTTGACTCCAAGGGAGATTCTTCAGTCTTCCAAAGGTAGTGGAACGTCGAAGGTCCGGGATACTTCTTGTAGAGCGTCGTCCAGGGGTATCTAGGGGGCAATGCACAGGTTCCCCCTCTTATACTAAAAGAAAGGGAGGGACTAGCTCTATGACCCCACCTATGGGAGGGTCAGGGGAGGGGGTGGCTACACCCACTTCCCTTTGTCCAGTTTCGCACCAGAGCAGGGGCAGGTAGCCCCTGAGCTGGTTTGAACTGGCATATGCACAGAGGAGCCTTCTGCTCCCCCAGTGCAGGACTTCAAAGCACTCTAGGAGTGCACCCACCCAGCCCCAATACACTAAACCCTGTCTGGGAGGTGGTCACACCCCCTTGGGACAGGATATCTATTGTTGGGCCTCCTCCACTGCGAGTGTCGGTCATCAGCAGGAGGGCAGCCCAGTGTCTGTGACTGGGGGCATCCATTTTGTGATGCCAGGGCTCTTCAGGATTCTACCGCGTTTCCTCAGTAGGTACATGTCTATCCCTCTAGAAGGGTGGGATCATACTCCCACACCAGTTACTGGTGTGGGGGTATGATTCCAAAGTGTTTGACACCAAACACGACATGTTTGGATGCAGCCATTCCAGAGTTAGCATTTACCGCGAGGATATAATGCACTTAAGAGTATATGGTTTGACTGCATTCACAAACAGCCCCAGAGAATGGACTCTGAGGGCTGCAGAGGGGCCCTGCTCAGGCAGGGGCACCCCCTCACATGGAAACTAAGCACCCTGCCCTCAGGATTGATAGGGCCTGCTTTAGGGGTGACTGATAAGTCTCAATGTGTGTGCAGGAGAGATATAGGGAACCTATATCTCAGTGAGGGGTGCCTCACCCAGGCTGCAGTAGCAGGCCTGTGGTGTCAGATTTAGTCTGCTTCCCAGGGGTGGCATTAATACATGCTTCAGCCCCTGGTAGGCCTGTGAAGTACCTATGCCCTTGGTACCTAAGGTACCATATACTAGGGACTCATAAGGTACCACAGTATCCAATCACTAGTGCACCTAGAGTGCACTCCAAGTCGTTTAGAGAGAACAGAGAGGCTGGGGCCCTGATTGGCAGGGTCCCAGCCAGACTATAGCCAGAAACCAGTGTAAACATCAGAAAAAAGTGGGGGCAACATAAGAGGCAGATCCTACTCTCCTACACAACCCCCCCAAACGCAGGGACACTAAACTAACCTTGACCAGTTGAGTCTTCGTGTTCAAAGTGGAAATACCTTGAGAGTCCATCTGCATTGGCATGTTGGGTCCCTGGTCTATGTTCCACTGTATAGTCCATCCCCTGTAGGGAAATGGACCACCTCAAAAGTTTTGGGTTTTCTCCTTTCATCTGTTTAAGCCATAGGAGGGGCTTGTGGTCAGTCTGAACTATGAAGTGAGTGCCAAACAAGTATGGCCTCAGCTTCTTCAGGGTCCACACCACAGCAAAGGCCTCCCTATCTATAGCTGACCAACGTTTCTCTCTAGGGGTCAGCCTTCTGCTAATGAAAGCTACTGGCTGGTCTTGACCTTCATCATTCAGTTGAGACAGTACAGCTCCCACACCCAGCTCAGAAGCATCTGTTTGGACAATGAACTTTTTGGTGTAGTCTGGACTCTGTAAGATGGGGGCAGTGCACATGGCCTGCTTTAGGTCTTCAAATGCCTTCTGACAGCTAGCTGTCCACTGAACCTTTTTTGGCATTTTCTTTGAGGTTAGATCATTCAAGGGGGTCACTATAGATCCATATCCCTTCACAAACCTCCTATAGTACCCAGTCAGGCCTAAGAAGGCTCTCACCTGTGTCTGGGTGATTGGAGCAGCCCATTCCATTATGGTTTGGATCTTGCTCTGTAAAGGCTGAACCTGGCCTCCACCCACAAGGTGGCCCAGGTATACAACCCGACTCTGCCCTATCTGGCACTTAGTGGCCTTGATAGTGAGGCCTGCTTTCTGCAGAGCCTCCAAAACATTTCTGAGGTGGACCAGGTGATCCTGCCAGGAGGAACTAAAGACATCAATATCATCTAGATAAGCTGAGCAATAAGTTTCCATCCCTGCCAGAACTTTGTTCACCAACCTCTGAAAAGTGGCAGGTGCATTTTTCAATCCAAAGGGCATCACCACAAAGTGGTAGTGCCCACCAGGGGTTGAAAATGCTGTTTTGGCTTTTGCATCATCAGCTAACCTGATCTGCCAGTAGCCAGCTGTTAGGTCAAATGTACTCAGATACTTGGCTGAGGCCAAAGTATCAATCAGCTCATCTGCCCTTGGTATGGGATAGGCATCAGTCCTAGTGACTGCATTGAGGCCTCTGTAGTCTACACAAAACCTCATTTCTTTCTTACCACCCTGGGTATGAGGTTTGGGTACTAGGACTACTGGGCTAGCCCAAGGGCTATCTGAAGGCTCAATGACACCTAACTCCAACATTTTCTGGACTTCAGTCCTGATACAGTCCCTGACATGGTCAGGTTGCCTGTAGATTTTACTCTTGACAGGCAGACTGTCTCCAGTGTCCACCTCATGGGTGCACCAGGAAGTCTGACTAGGGGTCAGGCTAAACATATGTCTGTACTGCTGCAGAACCTGTCTGCACTCAGTTTGATGGTCAGTGAGGCTGCTTGCCAAAGCAACACCATCTACTGACCCATCATCAGGGTTCTGCGAGAGCAGGTCAGGGAGAGGGTCACTCTCCTCCTCCTGTTCCTCATCAGTTGCCATGAGCAAGCCCATGTCAGCCCTGTCAACATATGGTTTTAATCTGTTGACATGGAGCACCCTCAGGGGCTCCTGGGAGTTCCAAGATTCACCAGATAGGTGACTTCTCCCTTTGCTCAACTATTGTATGGGGGCCACTCCATTTGTCTTGGAGGGCTGCTGGGGCCACTGGCTCCAACACCCATACTTTCTGTCCTGGCTGGTATACAGTCAGTACAGCCTTTTGGTCATGCCAAGCTTTTTGTAATTCTTGGCTGGCCTCCAGGTTTTTGGTTGCCTTTTTCATGTATTCAGCCATCCTGGAGCGGAGACCAAGTACATAGTCCATCACATCTTGTTTGGGGGCTTGAGAGGTAACTCCCAGCCCTCTTTTACCAAACACAATGGACCCCTTACAGGATGCCCAAACAGAAGCTCAAATGGGCTGTAAACAACCCCCTTCTGTGGAACTTCTCTGTATGCAAACAACAGGCAGGGAAGAAGAAGGTCCCATTCCCGCCTAAGCTTCTCTGGGAGTCCTTTAATCATTCCCTTCAGGGTTTTGTTGAAGCGTTCAACCAACCCATTGCATTGTGGGTGATAGGGGGTGGTGAACTTATAAGTTACACCACACTCCTTCCACATTGCCTTCAAATATCCTGACATGAAGTTGGTACCTCTGTCAGAAATGACCTCCTTTGGAAAACCCACTCTGGAGAAGACTCCAATGAGGGCTCTTGCCACCACAGGGGCTGTGGTGGTCCTCAGGGGAATTGCCTCTGGGTACCTGGTGGCATGATCCACTACCACCAGGATAAATCTGTGCCCAGATGCCGTTTGAGGGTCAAGGGGACCAACAATGTCAATCCCTACCCTTTCAAAGGGTATCCCCACCAAAGGTAGTGGTATCACGGGGGCCTTTGTTGTGCCACCTGCCTTGCCACTGGCTTGGCATGTGACACAGGAGCGACAAAACTCCTTGGTGTCCTCTGACATATGTGGCCAATGAAAATGTGGAACAAGCCTGTCCCAGGTCTTGTTTTGGCCCAAGTGACCTGCCAAAGGGATGTCATGTGCTAGGGTCAAGAGGAACCCCCTAAACTTCTGAGGTATTACCAACCTCCTGGTGGCTCCAGGGGCTGGATCTCTACTTTCAGAATATAGGAGTCCCTCATCCTAATAAACTTTATGGGACCCACTAGCACTCCCAGCAGCCTCAGCAGCAGCCTGCTGTCTGAGGGGTTCAAGAGAGGGGCAGCACTGTTGCTCCTTACTCAGATCTTCCCTAGAAGGGCCCCCTGCCCACAAGAACTCAACCTGGTCAGGCTCAAGTTCCTCTGGGGCAGTTCCTTCTTCAGGATTTGCTTCTCCTCCCTCAAGAGGGGAATCTGTGATCTGAGACAGAGGGGAAGGCACTGCCTTAACCCTACTGCTCCTCTTCTTGGGAAGCATCTGGTCCATAGTTTCAGGATCCAGAGCTGGTTCAGTGTCATGCATTTTGGCTTGTGACTTGGTCACAGCAAATACCTCTGCAGGGATGCCCAACATCTCAGCATGAGTCCATAACTCTACTTCAGACCAGGCTGAAGTCTCTAGATCATTGCCCAATAGACATTCTACAGGGAGGTCTGCACTGACTACAACCTTCTTGAGGCCAGTTACCCCTCCCCAGGAGAAATTCACAACTGCCAGACTATGGTTGGTCCTGGTGTTGCTTGCATTGGTCACCTGGTACATTTCACCCAGGATGATCTGTCCAGGGTCCACAAGATCCTCTGCCACCATGGTGACACTAGCACCTGTGTCCCTAAATGCCAAAGCCTGTTTGCCATTTATTACAGGCTGCTGTTTGTATTTGCCCAGATTACTGGGGCTCACTAGGAAGGACATGTCAATGTCTCCATCACAAATCAGCATTGCCTGTGTGGGTTCTCTGACTAGGCCAGAGTCCACTTCAGAACCCAGGGTCAACCCTACTACACCCTTTTTCTGAGTACCACCTCCACCAGTAGCTGAACTAGGGGGAACAGTTGCCTTAGGGGCAGGAGTGGTGGTGGTTTGGTCTTTGGACTTGTTACAATCAGAAGTCCAGTGCCCCTTCTGTTTACAGAATTTGCACCAGGGCTTCTTTTGGCCTTTTCCCTTGTTGGATTGTGACTCCCCACCAGATGCAGATTTTTGGGGACCTTGTGAAGACTTCTGGTCTTTTGACTTATCCCCACTTTTCTCAGAGCCCTTCTGATCCTGCTTCTTTGTGTCACCCCCTTGGTTCTGGGTTTTCTGCCTCACCCTGGTTCTGACCCATTTGTCTGCCTTCTTTCCCAATTCTTGGGGAGAGGTCAGATCTGAGTCTACCAGGTATTGATGCAACAACTGGTTCTGGCAATTATTAAGGATCTGTTCTCTCATCATTAGATTATACAATCCCTTGAAATCAGTAACCCTACTGCCAACCAGCCAACCCTCCAGAGCCTTGGTTGCACAATCTACAAAGTCAGTCCAGTCCTGAGTCTGTGCCTTCTGGGTGTCTCTGAACTTCAACCTGTACTGCTCAGTGGTTAAGCCAAACCCATCTATCAGTGCACTCTTCAGGACTTCATAGTCATCAGCATCCTCTTCTCTAACAGTGAGGAGCTTGTCTCTACCTTTATCTGAAAAGGAGAGCCACAAGATTGCTGCCCACTGCTTTTGGGGGACCTGTTGTACTCTACAGGCCCTTTCCATAGCAGTTATCCACTTATGGATATCATCCCCACTCTGGTAGGGAGGAACAACCTTGCTCAGGTTCCTATGGTCTGGAATATATTCTCTGCCTCTAGGGACACTGTTGCTGCCACCAGGGGGTTCTAACCCCTCTTTTCTAGAAGCTCTCTGGAGCTCAAAGGCTTCTCTATCTAATGCCAACTGCTTGGTTTTGAGGGCAAATCTTGCTTCCTCATACTGCAGCAGTTTGCACAGTCTTTCAGAGGAGGTCTCTCTTCTTGGGAAGTAGGAGTTCCTCTGGTGGACAAATTCTCTGCCAGAGTGATAGGAGCGGTCAGAGTCCCTAGAAAGGGACCTATGCCTCTCCTCCACTGTGTCAGTTCTCTTAGGGAGAATTCCTCTGTCCTTTTCAGACCCCTTTGGGCCTGGCCCTGCAATCACGGAGTCTTGGTCAACTTGATGTTCATCATCTGACCCAGACACTGTAATTGACCCACTCACTGATTCAGACCCTTTAGCTCCTAGAGCTAATCTAAGATCATCTGCTGTCAGCAGATCTATCAGGTGTAGTGTGGAGGGACTCTGTCCTATCTTCAGGTGCCTTTCAGCACACATGGCTTTCAAGTCACAGAAAGTCATGTCCTTATACTGAAGCTGAGTGGATCCACTGGGTCCATCCCTTAAGGACATTCTGGTGTTGTGCAGTGTTGTACTACCTACACTAGTTTGTGGCCTACTGATACTAGCTTGAGCTGTAGAAAGGGTGTGCTATCCCTTTGCACACAGCTCTAAGTTCAGTAGAACTTATTGATACTAAGCTTGATTTTATATGTACCTTGAGTACCTATAGTGGTTTTCAGTTAGTAATTCAAATAGAGATTTTTCTGGTAAAACAATAGCAAGCTGGAATCCCACACCCTGCCACCAATGTGAGAAGTTGGCCTGGTATATGCTGTCCACTTGTTGGAGTGGGCACCTTGCACCAGAACAATTCGACCCTTATGGTAGGTAGGTTTAAGACAACCTTTATAGAAAGCTATCCTAGTGGTAGCTGTGGAGAGCAGCCTTCAGGCTAAGTCTTGGAGGAATGTAAAGCAGCTTGTTTTACCACACAATCTCTTGAATCACCAAATGAAAAGACACCACACAGGTATATATATCAAATATATATGTATTTATTACTAAACAACTCTCTACTAATCTCTTTATGAGATTAGAAGTCAGGAACATATGTACAATGCAAAGTTATCACAAATAAGTTAGCACAATCCAATATCACAATCTTTGTTTGGCTAGACCTAGGTCTAGGGCATATAGAATCGAGGGACCCCCTACAACCACCCCAGGTAGTTGTAGGAGACCCACAGGGGACGGACGCGGTGTTCAGGCACCGGTGCGAGTCCTGTCTGAGTCTATGCGAACAGACGCGATTGGGATTTCAATGTTAAAGGTCCCTTGCGTGTTCGAGGCGAACACACCGATCGGTCCTTGTACGAGTCGAAGGACGCGGTTACAGATAGAGTTGCAAGGGAGATGGACGCGCTGTGTCTAACACAGACGCGAACCTTGTACGAGTCAGCGCAATGGAGATTTCAATGTTACAGGCCCTTTGTGTGTTCGAGGTGAACACTGATCGGACTCAGTATGAGTCGAAGGACACGGTTACAGATAGAGTTACAAGGGAGATGGACACGATGTGTCTAACACAGACGCGAACCCTGTACGAGTCAGCGCAATTGTCGCACTTAGAAAATAAGAGTTTTAGGGCACTTCTAGGGTAGCTACAAGCAAGCCACCTACAGGGTAAGTAGTTCTAGGGCCCACACCCACAGGAGCACCGTAATGCTAAAGTTACCTCACCCAGGGGAGCCGGGTGCATAGGTGTCCTTTGGTGTCGGGTCGCGGCGTCGTTTTCAATGGGAGCCAGTGAAGACTTGCTGCTTGCGGCGACAGAAGAAGTGTCCGTTGGAATCCAAGCCTGGATTCGGAAGGAGGAAGACCTGAAAGCAGAGGGGACAGTGTTCAAGGGCACTTGGCAGTGACCCGGGGCAAGGAAGATGAATGCCCACCGTCGTCGACAGATTCAGGTCGTTCACCGGTGTCTTGACTCTTCGACCACGAGGTCCAGAAGGCGTCGAGGACGGCCAGGAGCTTGATTCAGCGTGTCCCATAAAGTTTGCAGCTGACTGCGGTGTCGGCGACCTTATTGAAGCCAACAAGCCTTGGCAGCAGCAAGTCTTGTGGTGGAAAGGAAAAGTCAATGGTGCAGACCAGCAAGATCTGAGGACCTTACCCAGCGAGGGTAGGTCAGGGCAGGCCTGGAGCAACCAGGGGAGCCCTTTGGTTTCTTTGGAAAGTCTTCTGGGGACCCACAAGCTGGCTGGCAAGGGATCGCGAAGACGCCTCAGGAGGATTCACTCAACAGGGGCCCACGGTCACTCGGGACGGTGTAGGCCTCTGATTTTGGGAGGGATCTCTGCTGGAGGCTGGGTCCACACGTGGTCCGAAGCACAAGTTCGTAGAACGTCGTGAAGGGGTTGCACTCGACAATAGTGCACGGTACCCAGGGTCTGCGGTTCCTCGTTGCTCGTGGGGTCCACTTGCCTCAGCTTCGCTGGAGACTCACGATGTCCTTGGAGAAGTCAGGAAATCCTCTTCCTGGGCTGCAGGGACTTCGGGCTCCGGCGGGAGCGGAGTAGTTTGCGACCGTTGTTGTAGTTTTTGGTGCCTGCCAAGCAGGGGAGTCACTCCTTGACTCCAAGGGAGATTCTTCAGTCTTCCAAAGGTAGTGGAACGTCGAAGGTCCGGGATTCTTCTTGTAGAGCGTCGTCCAGGGGTATCTAGGGTGCAATGCACAGGTTCCCCCTCTTATACTAAAAGAAAGGGAGGGACTAGCTCTATGACCCCACCTATGGGAGGGTCAGGGGAGGGGGTGGCTACACCCACTTCCCTTTGTCCAGTTTCGTGCCAGAGCAGGGGCAGGTAGCCCCTGAGCTGGTTTGAACTGGCATATGCACAGAGGAGCCTTCTGCTCCCCCAGTGCAGGACTTCAAAGCACTCTAGGAGTGCACCCACCCAGCCCCAATACACTAAACCCTGTCTGGGAGGTGGTCACACCCCTTGGGACAGGATATCTATTGTTGGGCCTCCTCCACTGCGAGTGTCGGTCATCAGCAGGAGGGCAGCCCAGTGTCTGTGACTGGGGGCATCCATTTTGTGATGCCAGGGCTCTTCAGGATTCTACCGCGTTTCCACAGTAGGTACATGTCTATCCCTCTAGAAGGGTGGGATCATACTCCCACACCAGTTACTGGTGTGGGGGTATGATTCCAAAGTGTTTGACACCAAACACGACATGTTTTGATGCAGCCATTCCAGAGTTAGCATTTACCGCGAGTATATAATGCACTTAAGAGTATATGGTTTGACTGCATTCACAAACAGCCCCAGAGAATGGACTCTGAGGGCTGCAGAGGGGCCCTGCTCAGGCAGGGGCACCCCCTCACATGGAAACTAAGCACCCTGCCCTCAGGATTGATAGGGCCTGCTTTAGGAGTGACTGATAAGTCTCAATGTGTGTGCAGGGGAGATATAGGGAACCTATATCTCAGTGAGGGGTGCTAGCACCTCCTCACCCAGGCTTCAGTAGCAGGCCTGTGGTGTCAGATTTAGTCTGCTTCCCAGGGGTGGCATAATACATGCTTCAGCCCCTGGTAGGCCTCTGAAGTACCTATGCCCTTGGTACCTAAGGTACCATATACTAGGGACTCATAAGGTACCACAGTATCCAATCACTAGTGCACCTAGAGTGCACTCCAAGTCGTTTAGAGAGAACAGAGAGGCTGGGGCCCTGATTGGCAGGGTCCCAGCCAGACTATAGCCAGAAACCAGTGTAAACATCAGAAAAAAAGTGGGGGCAACATAAGAGGCAGATCCTACTCTCCTACAACAAACAAGCTCCAAAAGCGGGAGTTTGTTTGTGAAAAATAAAACAGCAATGCCCTGACCACTGGCGTCTCTAGAAATGAATTTTAGGGGGTTGGCGAGGTACACAGGCCACAGATAAAACTGGTGGGGCCTCTTCCAATAGTTTTATATAAATATATATATCACACACACATATATATATATACCTAAACAAAAAGGTTGCCGCTTCGGTGGAACGGACTCGCCGGAGGTCAGGCCGAAGACAAGGCTGCTCACTTGAAACATCTCCCCACACCAATGCTGCCTACGCGTTTTGGGACACCTCCCTTCCTCTGGGCAGTATAAGACAAGCGAAAGGCATCAGCAGTTCATAAGTAAGTCCATTCTTTAATTTGCTTTATAAAAACCTCAATGAAAATCAGGTGAGTAACAAACTTGCATCATGGTACTAGTAGTCCTGTTTAACATATCCAAGTGGACGCTGCCTTCCAAAATGTCATTTAAATTCTCCTCATAGGACAAACAAAGTTCCGGGTGATGCCTTGACAATACACATGGCCCCTCCAGCTCCGCTTCGCTATGTCAATACATTACAGCAGACCCACTCGGGTCTTGTGGTGGTGCGAAACCGTGGCCTGGGCTTGGCCACACATATCTAAACAAAAAGGTTGCCGCTCCGGTGGAACGCACTCGCCGGAGGTCAGGCCGAAGACAAGGCTGCTCACTCGAAACATCTCCCCACACCAATGCTGCCTACGCGTTTCGGGACACCTCCCTTCCTCTGGGCAGTATAAGACAAGCGAAAGGCATCAGCAGTTCATAAGTAAGTCCATTCTTTAATTTGCTTTATAAAAACCTCAATGAAAATCAGGTGAGTAACAAACTTGCATCATAGGACTAGTGGCGCGCTGGTGGTGGGGCGATGAGGTCCTCTTGTGTCCTGAGGACCTCAGGACACAAGTGGACTTCATCCCCCGAACAGCAGTGCGCCAAGAGGCGCGTTTGCAGAGTGGTGTAAAAAGGGGGCGTGGCCTCGGACCACCTCTCTGCAATCCAGCTCTGTGGCGCATATTGGAGGTACCTGGTGGGCTAGTTGGCCCCCAGGAACCCTCAGTATTCAAGGGGAATTAATTCCCCAACTAACAACGCACCAGGGGGCGCGTTTGCAGAGTGGTGGAGAAAGGGGGCGTGGCCTTTGTCTACCTCTCAGCAATCCCACTGCGTGGGGCTTACTGGAGGTAAGAGGTAGGCTAGTTGGCCCCTAGAGGACCCCCAGCAGCGAAGGGGACTTCAATCCCCATCCAAGAGCGCGCCAGGGAGCGCGTTTGTAGAGTGGTGGGCAAAGGGGGCGTGGCCTGCTCTTCGAACTTAGCAAAGCTGCTCTGTGGGACTTACTGGAGGTAATAGGAGGGTAGTTGGCCCCCAAGGATGTCCTTGGGGGCCAACTACCCTCTTGTTACCTCCAGTAAGTCCCGCACAGTGGGATTGCTAAGACGTCTTCGGAGGCCATGCCCCCTTTCTCCACCATTCTGCAAACGCGCCTCCTGGCAGACTACGGGATGGGGAAGAAGTCCAATTTACTCGTGAGGGACTTTGGGGGCCAAGAAGCCCTACTGGTACCTCCTGTAAGCCCTACGCACCGGAATTCCTGAGCGCTGGTCGGAGGCCCAGCACCCTTTCTCCACCACTCTGCAAACACGACTACTAGTTAAAGAAGTGTTTGCAACGTAATAGGTTTCGCATTTGCGAGAATTAGAGCTATTGGCGTTGTAAATGCAAACGTTTTTTACTAATGTTTTTTGGAGTGGAGTGGATGTACGTTGTGTGTAGTGAAATTATGTGGTATGTTGTGCAGTGAGATTATGTGGATAGAAAGTATGTGGTATTTAGTGTATAGGAATTATGTAGAGTGGAATTATGTGTTATGGAGAGTAATTATGTGGTATGGTAGTCTGTGTTGTGGAGTGGTAACCTCAGGTTTAGTCTTCCTCGTTTCCATAGAAGCTCAACTATGAACTCAGTGAGACAAAAAAAGATGTAATCTCTGAGGAGCACTTGTGGACCTAGTCAGAGGTATGAGCAAGGCCACTGGAATTATGTGACTATTTGGCTGCACTGACTTTCGCACAATTATACATTTTCTGCATTAGCCACATAATTCATCATCTGCACCCTAATCTTCAGATTTGAACAAACAAAGCCTTGTTTGTAGCTGAAACGGGTCAAACGTTACCACAAATGCAGCGACAAGTGTTACAGCGTGGTGGGAGGCCCTTTGCAAACCTAGAATGGTCACGTGTTACTTATTGCTAAATGTGGGTGTTAAATTGGTACTAATGGTGTGCAAGCCACTCTTGGTTCCCTCTCTCTTGCCTCTTTCTGCATTTCTGTCGCTTCTTTCTGCACGTTTCTTTCTTTTTCTGCACTTCTCTTGACCTCATTCTGCAAATCTCGTACTTTCTGCACCTCTCTTCCCTCTTTCTGCACGTCTGTTGCCTCTTTCTGCACCTCATTTGCTTCTTTCAGCAATTCTCTTGCCTCTTTGTGCACTTCTCTTGCCTGTTTCTGCACTTCTCTGGCCTCTTTCTGCACCCCAGTTGCTTCATTCTGCACTTTCCATGCTTCTTTCTGCACCTGTCTTGCTTCTTTCTGCACCCCTGTTGTCTCTTTCAGCACTCGTCTTCCCTCTTTCTGTACCTTTCCTGCCTGTTTTTGCATCTCACTTGCCTCTTTCTGCACTTTTCTTGCTTCTTTCTACACCTCTGTTGCTTCTTTCAGCAATTCTCTTGCCTCTTTGTGCACTTCTCTTGCCTGTTTCTGCACCTCTCTTGCCTCTTTTTGCACCTCTGTTGGCTCTTTCTGCACCTCACTTGCTCCGTTCTACACTTCTCTTGCCTCTTTCTGCACCCCTGTTGCTTCATTCTGCACTTTCCATGCTTCTTTCTGCACCTGTTTTGCTTCTTTCTGCATCCCTGTTGTCTCTTTATGTAACTCTTTTGCCTCTTTCTGCACTTTTCTTGCCTTTTTCTGCACCTCTCTTCCCTCTTTCTGCACGTCTGTTGCCTCTTTCTGCACCTCATTTGCTTCTTTCTGCACCCCTGTTGTCTCTTTATGCACTCGTCTTCCCTCTTTCTGTACCTTTCCTGCCTGTTTTTTCATCTCACTTGCCTCTTTCTGCACTTTTCTTGCTTCTTTCTACACCTCTGTTGCTTCTTTCAGCAATTCTCTTGCCTCTTTGTGCACTTCTCTTGCCTGTTTCTGCACTTCTCTTGCCTCTTTCTACACCCTTGTTGCTTCATTCTGCACTTTCCATGCTTCTTTCTGCACCTCTCTTGCTTCTTTCTGCACCCCTGTTGTCTCTTTATGTAACTCTTTTGCCTCTTCCTGCACTTTTCTTGGCTTTTTCTGCACCTCTCTTCCCTCTTTCTCGTCTTCCCTCTATCTGTACCGTTCCTGCCTGTCTTTGCATCTCACTTGTCTCTTTCTGCACTTTTCTTGCTTCTTTCTACTCCTCTGTTGCTTCTTTCAGCAATTCTCTTGCCTCTGTGCACTTCTCTTGCCTGTTTCTGCACTTCTCTTGCCTCTTACTGCACCCCTGTTGCTTCATTCTGCACTTTCCATGCTTCTTTCTGCACCTGTCTTGCTTCTTTCTGCACCCCTGTTGTCTCTTTATGTACCTCTTTTGCCTCTTTCTGCACTTTTCTTGGCTTTGTCTGCACCTCTCTTCCCTCTTTCTGCACCCCTATAGTCTCTTTCTGCACTCGTCTTCCCTCTTTCTGTACCTTTTGCTGCCTGTTTTTGCATCTCACTTGCCTCTTTCTGCACTTTTCTTGCTTCTTTCTACACCTCTGTTGCTTCTTTCAGCAATTCTTTTGCCTCTTTGTGCACTTCTCTTGCCTGTTTCTGCACCTCTCTTGCCTCTTTTTGCACCTCTGTTGGCTCTTTCTGCACCTCACTTGCTCCTTTCTACACTTCTCTTGCCTCTTTCTGCACCCCTGTTGCTTCATTCTGCACTTTCCATGCTTCTTTCTGCACCTGTCCTGCTTCTTTCTGCACCCCTGTTGTCTCTTTATGTATCTCTTTTGACTCTTTCTGCACTTTTCTTGCCTTTTTCTGCACCTCTCTTCCCTCTTTCTGCACGTCTGTTGCCTCTTTCTGCACCTCATTTACTTCTTTCTGCACCCCTGTTGTCTCTTTATGCACTCGTCTTCCCTCTTTCTGTACCTTTCCTGCCTGTTTTTGCATCTCACTTGCCTCTTTCTGCACATTTCTTGCTTCTTTCTACACCTCTGTTGCTTCTTTCAGCAATTCTCTTGCCTCTTTGTGCACTTCTCTTGCCTCTTTCTGCACCCCTGTTGCTTCATTCTGCACTTTCCATGCTTCTTTCTGCACCTGTCTTGCTTCTTTCTCCACCCCTGTTGTCTCTTTATGTACCTCTTTTGCCTCTTTCTGCACTTTTCTTGCCATTTTCTGCACCTGTCTTCAGTCTTTCTACACATCTGTTGCCTCTTTCTGCACCTCACTTGCTTCTTTCTGCACCCCTGTTGTCTCTTTCAGCACTCGTCTTCCCTCTTTCTGTACCGTTACTGCCTGTTTTTGCATCTCACTTGCCTCTTTCTGCACTTTTCTTGCTTCTTTCTACACCTCTGTTGCTTCTTTCAGCAATTCTCTTGCCTCTTTGTGCACTTCTCTTGCCTGTTTCTGCACCTCTCTTGCCTCTTTTTGCACCTCTGTTGGCTCTTTCTGCACCTCACTTGCTCCTTTCTACACTTCTCTTGCCTCTTTCTGCATCCCTTTTGCTTCATTCTGCACTTTCCATGCTTCTTTCTGCACCTGTCTTGCTTCTTTCTGCATCCCTGTTGTCTCTTTATGTACCTCTTTTGCCTCTTTCTGCACTTTTCTTGCCTTTTTCTGCACCTCTCTTCCCTCTTTCTGCATGTCTGTTGCCTCTTTCTGCACCTCATTTGCTTCTTTCTGCACCCCTGTTGTCTCTTTATGCACTCGTCTTCCCTCTTTCTGTACCTTTCCTGCCTGTTTTTGCATCTCACTTGCCTCTTTATGCACTTTTCTTGCTTCTTTCTACACCTCTGTTGCTTCTTTCAGCAATTCTCTTGCCTCTTTGTGCACTTCTCTTGCCTGTTTCTGCACTTCTCTTGCCTCTTTCTGCACCCCTGTTGCTTCATTCTGCACTTTCCATGCATCTTTCTGGACCTGTCTTGCTTCTCTCTGCACCCCTGTTGTCTCTTTATGTAAATCTTTTGCTTCTTTCTGCACTTTTCTTGGCTTTTTCTGCACCTCTCTTCCCTCTTTCTGCACGTCTGTTGCCTCTTTCTGCACTCGTCTTTCCTCTTTCTGTACCTTTCCTGCCTGTTTTTGCATCTCACTTGCCTCTTTCTGCACTTTTCTTGCTTCTTTCTACACCTCTGTTGCTTCTTTCAGCAATTCTCTTGCCTCTTTGTGCACTTCTCTTGCCTGTTTCTGCACTTCTCTTGCCTCTTTCTGCACCCCTGTTGCTTCATTCTGCACTTTCCATGCTTCTTTCTGGACCTGCCTTGCTTCTCTTGCACCCCTGTTGTCTCTTTATGTAAATCTTTTGGCTCTTTCTGCACTTTTCTTGGCTTTGTCTGCACCTCTCTTCCTTCTTTCTGCACCCCTGTTGCCTCTTTCTGCACTCGTCTTTCCTCTTTCTGTACCTTTCCTGCCTGTTTTTGCATCTCACTTGCCTCTTTCTGCACTTTTCTTGCTTCTTTCTACACCTCTGTTGCTTCTTTCAGCAATTCTCTTGCCTCTTTGTGCACTTCTCTTGCCTGTTTCTGCACCTCTCTTGCCTCTTTTTGCACCTCTGTTGGCTCTTTCTGCACCTCACTTGCTCCTTTCTACACTTCTCTTGCCTCTTTCTGCACCCCTGTTGCTTCATTCTGCACTTTCCATGCTTCTTTCTGCACATGTCTTGCTTCTTTCTGCACCCCGGTTGTCTCTTTATGTACCTCTTTTGACTCTTTCTGCACTTTTCTTGCCTTTTTCCGCACCTCTCTTCCCTCTTTCTGCAGGTCTGTTGCCTCTTTCTGCACCTCATTTACTTCTTTCTGCACCCCTGTTGTCTCTTTATGCACTCATCTTCCCTATTTCTGTACCTTTCCTGCCTGTTTTTGCATCTCACTTGCCTCTTTCTGCACATTTCTTGCTTCTTTCTACACCTCTGTTGCTTCTTTCAGCAATTCTCTTGCCTTTTTGTGCACTTCTCTTGCCTGTTTCTGCACTTCTCTTGCCTCTTTCTGCACCCCTGTTGCTTCATTCTGCACTTTCCATGCTTCTTTCTGCACCTGTGTGGCTTCTTTCTGCACCCCTGTTGTCTCTTTCAGCACTCGTCTTCCCTCTTTCTGTACCTTTCCTGCCTGTTTTTGCATCTCACTTGCCTCTTTCTGCACTTTTCTTGCTTCTTTCTACACCTCTGTTGCTTCTTTCAGCACTTTCCATGCTTCTTTCTGCACCTGTCTTGCTTCTTTCTGCACCCCTGTTGTCTGTTTATGTACCTCTTTTGCCTCTTACTGCACTTTTCTTGCCTTTTTCTGCACCTCTCTTCCCTCTTTCTGCACATCTGTTGCCTCTTTCTGCACCTCATTTGCTTCTTTCTGCACCCCTGTTGTCTCTTTCAACACTCGTCTACCCTCTTTCTGTACCTTTCCTGCCTGTTTTTGCATCTCACTTGCCTCTTTCTGCACATTTCTTGCTTCTTTCTGCACCTCTGTTGCTTCTTTCAGCAATTCTCTTGCCTCTTTGTGCACTTCTCTTGCCTGTTTCTGCACTTCTCTTGCCTCTTTCTGCACCCTTGTTGCTTCATTCTGCACTTTCCATGCTTCTTTCTGCACCTGTCTGGCTTCTTTCTGCACCCCTGTTGTCTCTTTCAGCACTCGTCTTCCCTCTTTCTGTACCTTTCCTGCCTGTTTTTGCATCTCACTTGCCTCTTTCTGCACTTTTCTTGCTTCTTTCTACACCTCTGTTGCTTCTTTCAGCAATTCTCTTGCCTCTTTGTGTACTTCTCTTGCCTGTTTCGGCACCTCTCTTGCCTCTTTTTGCACCTCTGTTGGCTCTTTCTGCACCTCACTTGCTCCTTTCTACACTTCTCTTGCCTCTTTCTGCACCCCGTTGCTTCATTCTGCACTTTCCATGCTTCTTTCTGCACCTGTTTTGCTTCTTTCTGCATCCCTGTTGTCTCTTTATGTAATCTTTTGCCTCTTTCTGCACTTTTCTTGCCTTTTTCTGCACCTCTCTTCCCTCTTTCTGCACGTCTGTTGCCTCTTTCTGCACCTCATTTGCCTCTTTCTGCACCCCTGTTGTCTCTTTATGCACTCGTCTTCCCTCTTTCTGTACCTTTCCTGCCTGTTTTTGCATCTCACTTGCCTCTTTCTGCACTTTTCTTGCTTCTTTCTACACCTCTGTTGCTTCTTTCAGCAATTCTCTTGCCTCTTTGTGCACTTCTCTTGCCTGTTTCTGCACTTCTCTTGCCTCATTCTGCACCCCTGTTGCTTCATTCTGCACTTTCCATGCTTCTTTCTGCACCTGTCTTGCTTCTTTCTGCACCCGTTGTCTCTTTATGTAACTCTTTTGCCTCTTTCTGCACTTTTCTTGGCTTTTTCTGCACCTCTCTTCCCTCTTTCTGCACCCCTGTTGTCTCTTTCTGCACAAGTCTTCCCTCTTTCTGTACCTTTCCTGCCTGTTTTTGCATCTCACTTGCCTCTTTCTGCACTTTTCTTGCTTCTTTCTACACCTCTGTTGCTTCTTTCAGCAATTCTCTTGCCTCTTTGTGCACTTCTTTTGCCTGTTTCTGCACCTCTCTTGCCTCTTTTTGCACCTCTGTTGGCTCTTTCTGCACCTCACTTGCTCCTTTCTACACTTCTCTTGCCTCTTTCTGCATCCCTGTTGCTTCATTCTGCACTTTCCATGCTTCTTTCTGCACCTGTCTTGCTTCTTTCTGCACCCCTGTTGTCTCTTTCAGCACTCGTCTTCCCTCTTTCTGTACCGTTACTGCCTGTTTTTGCATCTCACTTGCCTCCTTCTGCACTTTTCTTGCTTCTTTGTGCACTTCTCTTGCCTGTTTCTGCACTTCTCTTGCCTCTTACTGCACCCCTGTTGCTTTATTCTGCACTTTCCATGCTTCTTTCTGCACCTGTCTTGCTTCTTTCTCCACCCCTGTTGTCTCTTTATGTGCCTCTTTTGCCTCTTTCTGCACTTTTCTTGCCTTTTTCTGCACCTCTCTTCCCTCTTTCTACACGTCTGTTGCCTCTTTCTGCACCTCATTTGCTTCTTTCTGCACCCCTGTTGTCTCTTTCAGCACTCGTCTTCCCTCTTTCTGTACCGTTCCTGCCTGTTTTTGCATCTCACTTGCCTCTTTCTGCACTTTTTTTGCTTCTTTCTACACCTCTGTTGCTTCTTTCAGCAATTCTCTTGCCTCTTTGTGCACTTCTCTTGCCTGTTTCTGCACCTCTCTTGCCTCTTTTTGCATCTCTGTTGGCTCTTTCTGTACCTCACTTGCTCCTTTCTACACTTCTCTTGCCTCTTTCTGCACCCCTTTGCTTCTTTCTGCACTTTCCATGCTTCTTTCTGCATCTGTCTTGCTTCTTTCTGCATCACAGTTGTCTCTTTATGTACCTCTTTGCCTCTTTCTGCACTTTTCTTGCCTTTTTCTGCACCTCTCTTCCCTCTTTCTGCACGTCTGTTGCCTCTTTCTGCACCTCATTTGCTTCTTTCTGCACCCCTGTTGTCTCTTTATGCACTCATCTTCCCTCTTTCTGTACCTTTCCTGCCTGTTTTTGCATCTCACTTGCCTCTTTCTGCACTTTTCTTGCTTATTTCTACATCTCTGTTGCTTCTTTCAGCAATTCTCTTGCCTCTTTGTGCACTTCTCTTGCCTGTTTCTGCACTTCTCTTGCCTCTTTCTGCACCCCTGTTGTTCATTCTGCACTTTCCATGCTTCTTTCTGGACCTGTCTTGCTTCTTTCTGCACCCCTGTTGTCTCTTTATATAAATCTTTTGCCTCTTTCTGCACTTTTCTTGGCTTTTTCTGCACCTCTCTTCCCTATTTCTCGTCTTCCCTCTTTCTGTACCTTTCCTGGCTGTTTTTACATCTCACTTGCATCTTTCTGCACTTTTCTTGCTTTTTTCTACACCTCTGTTGCTTCTTTCAGCACTTCTCTTGCCTCTTTGTGCACTTCTCTTGCCTGTTTCTGCACCTCTCTTGCCTCTTTTGCACCTCTGTTGGCTCTTTCTGCACCTCACTTGCTCCGTTCTACACTTCTCTTGCCTCTTTCTGCACCCCTGTTGCTTCATTCTGCACTTTCCATGCTTCTTTCTGCACCTGTTTTGCTTCTTTCTGCATCCCTGTTGTCTCTTTATGTAACTCTTTTGCCTCTTTCTGCACTTTTCTTGCCTTTTTCTGCACCTCTCTTCCCTCTTTCTGCACGTCTGTTGCCTCTTTCTGCACCTCATTTGCTTCTTTCTGCACCCCTGTTGTCTCTTTATGCACTCGTCTTCCCTCTTTCTGTACCTTTCCTGCCTGTTTTTTCATCTCACTTGCCTCTTTCTGCACTTTTCTTGCTTCTTTCTACACCTCTGTTGCTTCTTTCAGCAATTCTCTTGCCTCTTTGTGCACTTCTCTTGCCTGTTTCTGCACTTCTCTTGCCTCTTTCTACACCCTTGTTGCTTCATTCTGCACTTTCCATGCTTCTTTCTGCACCTCTCTTGCTTCTTTCTGCACCCCTGTTGTCTCTTTATGTAACTCTTTTGCCTCTTCCTGCACTTTTCTTGGCTTTTTCTGCACCTCTCTTCCCTCTTTCTCGTCTTCCCTCTATCTGTACCGTTCCTGCCTGTCTTTGCATCTCACTTGTCTCTTTCTGCACTTTTCTTGCTTCTTTCTACTCCTCTGTTGCTTCTTTCAGCAATTCTCTTGCCTCTGTGCACTTCTCTTGCCTGTTTCTGCACTTCTCTTGCCTCTTACTGCACCCCTGTTGCTTCATTCTGCACTTTCCATGCTTCTTTCTGCACCTGTCTTGCTTCTTTCTGCACCCCTGTTGTCTCTTTATGTACCTCTTTTGCCTCTTTCTGCACTTTTCTTGGCTTTGTCTGCACCTCTCTTCCCTCTTTCTGCACCCCTATAGTCTCTTTCTGCACTCGTCTTCCCTCTTTCTGTACCTTTTGCTGCCTGTTTTTGCATCTCACTTGCCTCTTTCTGCACTTTTCTTGCTTCTTTCTACACCTCTGTTGCTTCTTTCAGCAATTCTTTTGCCTCTTTGTGCACTTCTCTTGCCTGTTTCTGCACCTCTCTTGCCTCTTTTGCACCTCTGTTGGCTCTTTCTGCACCTCACTTGCTCCTTTCTACACTTCTCTTGCCTCTTTCTGCACCCCTGTTGCTTCATTCTGCACTTTCCATGCTTCTTTCTGCACCTGTCCTGCTTCTTTCTGCACCCCTGTTGTCTCTTTATGTATCTCTTTTGACTCTTTCTGCACTTTTCTTGCCTTTTTCTGCACCTCTCTTCCCTCTTTCTGCACGTCTGTTGCCTCTTTCTGCACCTCATTTACTTCTTTCTGCACCCCTGTTGTCTCTTTATGCACTCGTCTTCCCTCTTTCTGTACCTTTCCTGCCTGTTTTTGCATCTCACTTGCCTCTTTCTGCACATTTCTTGCTTCTTTCTACACCTCTGTTGCTTCTTTCAGCAATTCTCTTGCCTCTTTGTGCACTTCTCTTGCCTCTTTCTGCACCCCTGTTGCTTCATTCTGCACTTTCCATGCTTCTTTCTGCACCTGTCTTGCTTCTTTCTCCACCCCTGTTGTCTCTTTATGTACCTCTTTTGCCTCTTTCTGCACTTTTCTTGCCATTTTCTGCACCTGTCTTCAGTCTTTCTACACATCTGTTGCCTCTTTCTGCACCTCACTTGCTTCTTTCTGCACCCCTGTTGTCTCTTTCAGCACTCGTCTTCCCTCTTTCTGTACCGTTACTGCCTGTTTTTGCATCTCACTTGCCTCTTTCTGCACTTTTCTTGCTTCTTTCTACACCTCTGTTGCTTCTTTCAGCAATTCTCTTGCCTCTTTGTGCACTTCTCTTGCCTGTTTCTGCACCTCTCTTGCCTCTTTTTGCACCTCTGTTGGCTCTTTCTGCACCTCACTTGCTCCTTTCTACACTTCTCTTGCCTCTTTCTGCATCCCTTTTGCTTCATTCTGCACTTTCCATGCTTCTTTCTGCACCTGTCTTGCTTCTTTCTGCATCCCTGTTGTCTCTTTATGTACCTCTTTTGCCTCTTTCTGCACTTTTCTTGCCTTTTTCTGCACCTCTCTTCCCTCTTTCTGCATGTCTGTTGCCTCTTTCTGCACCTCATTTGCTTCTTTCTGCACCCCTGTTGTCTCTTTATGCACTCGTCTTCCCTCTTTCTGTACCTTTCCTGCCTGTTTTTGCATCTCACTTGCCTCTTTATGCACTTTTCTTGCTTCTTTCTACACCTCTGTTGCTTCTTTCAGCAATTCTCTTGCCTCTTTGTGCACTTCTCTTGCCTGTTTCTGCACTTCTCTTGCCTCTTTCTGCACCCCTGTTGCTTCATTCTGCACTTTCCATGCATCTTTCTGGACCTGTCTTGCTTCTCTCTGCACCCCTGTTGTCTCTTTATGTAAATCTTTTGCTTCTTTCTGCACTTTTCTTGGCTTTTTCTGCACCTCTCTTCCCTCTTTCTGCACGTCTGTTGCCTCTTTCTGCACTCGTCTTCCCTCTTTCTGTACCTTTCCTGCCTGTTTTTGCATGTCACTTGCCTCTTTCTGCACTTTTCTTGCTTCTTTCTACACCTCTGTTGCTTCTTTCAGCAATTCTCTTGCCTCTTTGTGCACTTCTCTTGCCTGTTTCTGCACTTCTCTTGCCTCTTTCTGCACCCCTGTTGCTTCATTCTGCACTTTCCATGCTTCTTTCTGGACCTGCCTTGCTTCTCTTGCACCCCTGTTGTCTCTTTATGTAAATCTTTTGGCTCTTTCTGCACTTTTCTTGGCTTTGTCTGCACCTCTCTTCCTTCTTTCTGCACCCCTGTTGCCTCTTTCTGCACTCGTCTTTCCTCTTTCTGTACCTTTCCTGCCTGTTTTTGCATCTCACTTGCCTCTTTCTGCACTTTTCTTGCTTCTTTCTACACCTCTGTTGCTTCTTTCAGCAATTCTCTTGCCTCTTTGTGCACTTCTCTTGCCTGTTTCTGCACCTCTCTTGCCTCTTTTTGCACCTCTGTTGGCTCTTTCTGCACCTCACTTGCTCCTTTCTACACTTCTCTTGCCTCTTTCTGCACCCCTGTTGCTTCATTCTGCACTTTCCATGCTTCTTTCTGCACATGTCTTGCTTCTTTCTGCACCCGGTTGTCTCTTTATGTACCTCTTTTGACTCTTTCTGCACTTTTCTTGCCTTTTTCCGCACCTCTCTTCCCTCTTTCTGCAGGTCTGTTGCCTCTTTCTGCACCTCATTTACTTCTTTCTGCACCCCTGTTGTCTCTTTATGCACTCATCTTCCCTATTTCTGTACCTTTCCTGCCTGTTTTTGCATCTCACTTGCCTCTTTCTGCACATTTCTTGCTTCTTTCTACACCTCTGTTGCTTCTTTCAGCAATTCTCTTGCCTTTTGTGCACTTCTCTTGCCTGTTTCTGCACTTCTCTTGCCTCTTTCTGCACCCCTGTTGCTTCATTCTGCACTTTCCATGCTTCTTTCTGCACCTGTGTGGCTTCTTTCTGCACCCCTGTTGTCTCTTTCAGCACTCGTCTTCCCTCTTTCTGTACCTTTCCTGCCTGTTTTTGCATCTCACTTGCCTCTTTCTGCACTTTTCTTGCTTCTTTCTACACCTCTGTTGCTTCTTTCAGCACTTTCCATGCTTCTTTCTGCACCTGTCTTGCTTCTTTCTGCACCCCTGTTGTCTGTTTATGTACCTCTTTTGCCTCTTACTGCACTTTTCTTGCCTTTTTCTGCACCTCTCTTCCCTCTTTCTGCACATCTGTTGCCTCTTTCTGCACCTCATTTGCTTCTTTCTGCACCCCTGTTGTCTCTTTCAACACTCGTCTACCCTCTTTCTGTACCTTTCCTGCCTGTTTTTGCATCTCACTTGCCTCTTTCTGCACATTTCTTGCTTCTTTCTGCACCTCTGTTGCTTCTTTCAGCAATTCTCTTGCCTCTTTGTGCACTTCTCTTGCCTGTTTCTGCACTTCTCTTGCCTCTTTCTGCACCCTTGTTGCTTCATTCTGCACTTTCCATGCTTCTTTCTGCACCTGTCTGGCTTCTTTCTGCACCCCTGTTGTCTCTTTCAGCACTCGTCTTCCCTCTTTCTGTACCTTTCCTGCCTGTTTTTGCATCTCACTTGCCTCTTTCTGCACTTTTCTTGCTTCTTTCTACACCTCTGTTGCTTCTTTCAGCAATTCTCTTGCCTCTTTGTGTACTTCTCTTGCCTGTTTCGGCACCTCTCTTGCCTCTTTTTGCACCTCTGTTGGCTCTTTCTGCACCTCACTTGCTCCTTTCTACACTTCTCTTGCCTCTTTCTGCACCCCGTTGCTTCATTCTGCACTTTCCATGCTTCTTTCTGCACCTGTTTTGCTTCTTTCTGCATCCCTGTTGTCTCTTTATGTAATCTTTTGCCTCTTTCTGCACTTTTCTTGCCTTTTTCTGCACCTCTCTTCCCTCTTTCTGCACGTCTGTTGCCTCTTTCTGCACCTCATTTGCCTCTTTCTGCACCCCTGTTGTCTCTTTATGCACTCGTCTTCCCTCTTTCTGTACCTTTCCTGCCTGTTTTTGCATCTCACTTGCCTCTTTCTGCACTTTTCTTGCTTCTTTCTACACCTCTGTTGCTTCTTTCAGCAATTCTCTTGCCTCTTTGTGCACTTCTCTTGCCTGTTTCTGCACTTCTCTTGCCTCATTCTGCACCCCTGTTGCTTCATTCTGCACTTTCCATGCTTCTTTCTGCACCTGTCTTGCTTCTTTCTGCACCCGTTGTCTCTTTATGTAACTCTTTTGCCTCTTTCTGCACTTTTCTTGGCTTTTTCTGCACCTCTCTTCCCTCTTTCTGCACCCCTGTTGTCTCTTTCTGCACTCGTCTTCCCTCTTTCTGTACCTTTCCTGCCTGTTTTTGCATCTCACTTGCCTCTTTCTGCACTTTTCTTGCTTCTTTCTACACCTCTGTTGCTTCTTTCAGCAATTCTCTTGCCTCTTTGTGCACTTCTCTTGCCTGTTTCTGCACCTCTCTTTCCTCTTTTGCACCTCTGTTGGCTCTTTCTGCACCTCACTTGCTCCTTTCTACACTTCTCTTGCCTCTTTCTGCACCCCTGTTGCTTCATTCTGCACTTTCCATGCTTCTTTCTGCACCTGTCTTGCTTCTTTCTGCACCCCTGTTGTCTCTTTCAGCACTCGTCTTCCCTCTTTCTGTACCGTTACTGCCTGTTTTTGCATCTCACTTGCCTCCTTCTGCACTTTTCTTGCTTCTTTGTGCACTTCTCTTGCCTGTTTCTGCACTTCTCTTGCCTCTTACTGCACCCCTGTTGCTTTATTCTGCACTTTCCATGCTTCTTTCTGCACCTGTCTTGCTTCTTTCTCCACCCCTGTTGTCTCTTTATGTGCCTCTTTTGCCTCTTTCTGCACTTTTCTTGCCTTTTTCTGCACCTCTCTTCCCTCTTTCTACACGTCTGTTGCCTCTTTCTGCACCTCATTTGCTTCTTTCTGCACCCCTGTTGTCTCTTTCAGCACTCGTCTTCCCTCTTTCTGTACCGTTCCTGCCTGTTTTTGCATCTCACTTGCCTCTTTCTGCACTTTTTTGCTTCTTTCTACACCTCTGTTGCTTCTTTCAGCAATTCTCTTGCCTCTTTGTGCACTTCTCTTGCCTGTTTCTGCACCTCTCTTGCCTCTTTTTGCATCTCTGTTGGCTCTTTCTGTACCTCACTTGCTCCTTTCTACACTTCTCTTGCCTCTTTCTGCACCCCTTTTGCTTCTTTCTGCACTTTCCATGCTTCTTTCTGCATCTGTCTTGCTTCTTTCTGCATCACAGTTGTCTCTTTATGTACCTCTTTTGCCTCTTTCTGCACTTTTCTTGCCTTTTTCTGCACCTCTCTTCCCTCTTTCTGCACGTCTGTTGCCTCTTTCTGCACCTCATTTGCCTCTTTCTGCACCCCTGTTGTCTCTTTATGCACTCGTCTTCCCTCTTTCTGTACCTTTCCTGCCTGTTTTTGCATCTCACTTGCCTCTTTCTGCACTTTTCTTGCTTCTTTCTACACCTCTGTTGCTTCTTTCAGCAATTCTCTTGCCTCTTTGTGCACTTCTCTTGCCTGTTTCTGCACTTCTCTTGCCTCATTCTGCACCCCTGTTGCTTCATTCTGCACTTTCCATGCTTCTTTCTGCACCTGTCTTGCTTCTTTCTGCACCCGTTGTCTCTTTATGTAACTCTTTTGCCTCTTTCTGCACTTTTCTTGGCTTTTTCTGCACCTCTCTTCCCTCTTTCTGCACCCCTGTTGTCTCTTTCTGCACTCGTCTTCCCTCTTTCTGTACCTTTCCTGCCTGTTTTTGCATCTCACTTGCCTCTTTCTGCACTTTTCTTGCTTCTTTCTACACCTCTGTTGCTTCTTTCAGCAATTCTCTTGCCTCTTTGTGCACTTCTTTTGCCTGTTTCTGCACCTCTCTTGCCTCTTTTTGCACCTCTGTTGGCTCTTTCTGCACCTCACTTGCTCCTTTCTACACTTCTCTTGCCTCTTTCTGCACCCCTGTTGCTTCATTCTGCACTTTCCATGCTTCTTTCTGCACCTGTCTTGCTTCTTTCTGCACCCCTGTTGTCTCTTTCAGCACTCGTCTTCCCTCTTTCTGTACCGTTACTGCCTGTTTTTGCATCTCACTTGCCTCCTTCTGCACTTTTCTTGCTTCTTTGTGCACTTCTCTTGCCTGTTTCTGCACTTCTCTTGCCTCTTACTGCACCCCTGTTGCTTCATTCTGCACTTTCCATGCTTCTTTCTGCACATGTCTTGCTTCTTTCTGCACCCCTGTTGTCTCTTTATGTATCTCTTTTGACTCTTTCAGCACTTTTCTTGCCTTTTTCCGCACCTCTCTTTCCTCTTTCTGCACGTCTGTTGCCTCTTTCTGCACCTCATTTACTTCTTTCTGCACCCCTGTTGTCTCTTTATGCACTCGTCTTCCCTCTTTCTGTACCTTTCCTGCCTGTTTTTGCATCTCACTTGCCTCTTTCTGCACATTTCTTGCTTCTTTCTACACCTCTGTTGCTTCTTTCAGCAATTCTCTTGCCTCTTTGTGCACTTCTTTTGCCTGTTTCTGCACTTCTCTTGCCTCTTTCTGCACCCCTGTTGCTTTATTCTGCACTTTCCATGCTTCTTTCTGCACCTGTCTTGCTTCTTTCTCCACCCCTGTTGTCTCTTTATGTGCCTCTTTTGCCTCTTTCTGCACTTTTCTTGCCTTTTTCTGCACCTCTCTTCCCTCTTTCTACACGTCTGTTGCCTCTTTCTGCACCTCATTTGCTTCTTTCTGCACCCCTGTTGTCTCTTTCAGCACTCGTCTTCCCTCTTTCTGTACCGTTCCTGCCTGTTTTTGCATCTCACTTGCCTCTTTCTGCACTTTTTTGCTTCTTTCTACACCTCTGTTGCTTCTTTCAGCAATTCTCTTGCCTCTTTGTGCACTTCTCTTGCCTGTTTCTGCACCTCTCTTGCCTCTTTTTGCATCTCTGTTGGCTCTTTCTGTACCTCACTTGCTCCTTTCTACACTTCTCTTGCCTCTTTCTGCACCCCTTTTGCTTCTTTCTGCACTTTCCATGCTTCTTTCTGCATCTGTCTTGCTTCTTTCTGCATCACAGTTGTCTCTTTATGTACCTCTTTTGCCTCTTTCTGCACTTTTCTTGCCTTTTTCTGCACCTCTCTTCCCTCTTTCTGCACGTCTGTTGCTTCTTTCTGCACCTCATTTGATCTTTCTGCACACCTGTTGTCTCTTTATGCACTCATCTTCCCTCTTTCTGTACCTTTCCTGCCTGTTTTTGCATCTCACTTGCCTCTTTCTGCACTTTTCTTGCTTATTTCTACATCTCTGTTGCTTCTTTCAGCAATTCTCTTGCCTCTTTGTGCACTTCTCTTGCCTGTTTCTGCACTTCTCTTGCCTCTTTCTGCACCCCTGTTGTTCATTCTGCACTTTCCATGCTTCTTTCTGGACCTGTCTTGCTTCTTTCTGCACCCCTGTTGTCTCTTTATATAAATCTTTTGCCTCTTTCTGCACTTTTCTTGGCTTTTTCTGCACCTCTCTTCCCTATTTCTCGTCTTCCCTCTTTCTGTACCTTTCCTGGCTGTTTTTGCATCTCACTTGCCTCTTTCTGCACTTTTCTTGCTTCTTTCTACACCTCTGTTGCTTCTTTCAGCAATTCTCTTGCCTCTTTGTGCACTTCTCTTGCCTGTTTCTGCACCTCTCTTGCCTCTTTTTGCACCTCTGTTGGCTCTTTCTGCACTTCTCTTGCCTGTTTCTGCACTTCTCTTGCCTCTTTCTGCACCCCTGTTGCTTCATTCTGCACTTTCCATGCTTCTTTCTGCACCTGTCTTGCTTCTTTATGCACCCCTGTTGTCTCTTTATGTACCTCTTTTGCCTCTTTCTGCACTTTTCTTGCCTTTTTCTGCACCTCTCTTCCCTCTTTCTGCACGTCTGTTGCCTCTTTCTGCACCTCATTTGATTCTTTCTGCACCCCTGTTGTCTCTTTCAGCACTCGTCTTCCCTCTTTCTGTAACGTTCCTGCCTGTTTTTGCATCTCACTTGCCTCTTTCTGCACTTTTCTTGCTTCTTTCTACACCTCTGTTGCTTCTTTCAGCAATTCTCTTGCCTCTTTGTGCTCATCTCTTGCCTGTTTCTGCACTTCTCTTGCCTCTTTCTGCACCCCTGTTGCTTCATTCTGCACTTTCCATGCTTCTTTCTGCACCTGTCTTGCTTATTTCTGCACCCCTGTTGTCTCTTTATGTACCTCTTTTGCCTTTTTCTGTACTTTTCTTGCCTTTTTCTGCACCTCTCTTCCCTCTTTCTGCACGTCTGTTGCCTCTTTCTGCAACTCATTTGCTTCTTTCTACACCCCTGTTGCTCTTTCTGCACTCGTCTTCCCTCTTTCTGTACCTTTCCAGCCTGTTTTTGCATCTCACTTGCCTCTTTCTGCACTTGTCTTGCTTCTTTCTACACCACAGTTGCTTCTTTCAGCAATTTTCTTGCCTCTTTGTGCACTTCTCTTGCCTGTTTCTGCACCTCACTTGCTCCTTTCTACACTTCTCTTGCCTCTTTCTATACCCCTGTTGCTTCATTCTGCACTTTCCATGCTTCTTTCTGCACCTGTCTTGCTTCTTTCTGCACCCGTGTTGCATCTTTATGTACCTCTTTTGCCTCTTTCTGCACTTTTCTTGCCTTTTTCTGCAGTTCTCTTCCCTCTTTCTGCACGTCTGTTGCCTCTTTCTGCACCTCATTTGCTTCTTTCTGCACCCCTGTTGTCTCTTTCTGCACTCGTCTTCCCTCTTTCTGTACTTTTCCTGCCTGTTTTTGCATCTCACTTGCCTCTTTCTGCACTTTTCTTGCTTCTTTCTACACCTCTGTTGCTTCTTTCAGCAATTCTCTTTCCTCTTTGTGCGCTTCTCTTGCCTGTTTCTGCACTTCTCTTGCCTCTTTCTGCATCCCTGTTGCTTCATTCTGCACTTTCCATGCTTCCTTCTGCACCTGCCTTGCTTCTTTCTGCACCCCTGTTGTCTGTTTATGTACCTCTTTTGCCTCTTACTGCACTTTTCTTGCCTTTTTCTGCACCTCTCTTCCCTCTTTCTGCACATCTGTTGCCTCTTTCTGCACCTCATTTGCTTCTTTCTGCACCCCTGTTGTCTCTTTCAACACTCGTCTACCCTCTTTCTGTACCTTTCCTGCCTGTTTTTGCATCTCACTTGCCTTTTTCTGCACTTTTCTTGCTTCTTTCTACACCTCTGTTGCTTCTTTCAGCAATTCTCTTGCCTCTTTGTGCACTTCTCTTGCCTGTTTCTGCACCTCTCTTGCCTCTTTTTGCACCTCTGTTGGCTCTTTCTGCACCTCACTTGCTCCTTTCTACACTTATCTTGCCTCTTTCTGCACCCCTGTTGCTTCATTCTGCCCTTTCCATGCTTCTTTCTGCACGTCTTGCTTCTTTCTGCACCCGTTGTCTCTTTATGTACCTCTTTTGCCTCTTTCTGCTCTTTTCTTGCCTTTTTCTGCACCTCTCTTCCCTCTTTCTGCACGTCTGTTGCCTCTTTCTGCACCTCATTTGCTTCTTTCTGTACCCCTGTTGTCTCTTTTTGCACTCGTCTTCCCTCTTTCTGTACCTTTCCTGCCTGTTTTTGCATCTCACTTGCCTCTTTCTGCACTTTTCTTGCTTCTTTCTACACCTCTGTTGCTTCTTTCAGCAATTCTCTTGCCTCTTTGTGCACTTCTCTTGCCTGTTTCTGCACACATCTCTTGCCTCTTTCTGCACCCCTGTTGCTTCATTCTGCACTTTCCATGCTTCTTTCTGCACCTGTCTTGCTTCTTTCTGCACCCCTGTTGTCTCTTTATGTACCTCTTTTGCCTCTTTCTGCACTTTTCTTGGCTTTTTCTGCACCTCTCTTCCCTCTTTCTGCACATCTGTTGCCTCTTTCTGCACCTCATTTGCTTCCTTCTGCCCCCTGTTGTCTCTTTCTGCACTCGTCTTCCGTCTGTCTGTACCTTTCCTGCCTGTTTTTGCATCTCACTTGCCTCTTTCTGCACTTTTCTTGCTTCTTTGTACACCTCTGTTGCTTCTTTCAGCAATTCTCTTGCCTCTTTGTGCACTTCTCTTGCCTGTTTCTGCACCTCTCTTGCTTCTCTTTGCACCTCTGTTGGCTCTTTCTGCACCTCACTTGCTCCTTTCTGCACCTGTTTTGCTTCTTTCTGCACCTCTGGTGTCTCTTTATGTACCTCTTTTGCCTCTTTCTGCACTATTCTTGGCTTTTTCTGCACTTCTCTTCCTTCTTTCTGCACCCCTCCTGCCTTTTTCTGTACCTCTCTTGCCTCTTTGTGCACCCATCCTAACTTTTTCTGCACCTCTCTTGCATCTCTCTCCACCCCTCTTCCCTCTTTCTGCACCTCTGTTGGTTCTTTCTGCACTGCTCTTGCTTCTATCTGCACCTTACTTGCCTCTTTCTGCACTTCTCTTGCTTCTTTCTACACCTCTGTTGCTTCTTTCAGCAATTCTCTTGCCTCTTTCTGCTCTTCTCTTCCTTCTTTCTGTACTCCTCCTGCCTCTTTCTGTAGTTCTCTTGCCTCTTTGTGCACCTCTCCTACTCCTTTCTGCACCCCTTTTGCCTCTTTGTACACCTCTGTTGGTTCTTTCTGCACTGCTCTTGCTTCTTTCTGCATCTCACTTGCCTCTTTCTGCACTTCACTTGCTTTTTGCTCCACCTCTCTTGCCTCTTTCGGCACCTGTGTTGCTTCTTTCTGTACTTCTCTTGCCTCCTTCTGCACCTCTTAGTCAGAGGTAGTTTTAATCCCCCTGCCCTATTATCTACTATTGCCATACAGGGGAGGTCATGCCAATCACAGGGGTACCCCAACCCATAGTGTACCCTAGTGTATGTAGGTGTTTTTACTGTATTCTAAGTGTCTTTCAGCATAGCACTGGCTCCGGGCCTGGTTAGTCAGAGTCAGTTACCACCAGTACCCGTCAGCAAAAAGTTGGGGGCACAGGATGACTTTGCAACAAGGCCTCTTTCTGCTCCTCTGTTGGTTCTTTGTGCACATCTCTTGCTTCTTTCTACACCTTTCTTCGACTTTCTGGACTTCTGTTGCCTCTTTCTGCATTTCTCTTGCTTCTTTCTGCGCCTTTCTTCCTCTTTCTGCACATGTCCTACCTCTGTAGGAATAGTTAGAAATTAGCATTTAAAAAACCTTTGAAATTCACTGAAAAAACCACAGGTTTCAGGGACGTTATAGTTAGAAATTAGCATTTAAAAAACCTTTGAAATTCACTGTAAAAACCATAGGTTTCAGGGACGTTATAGTTAGAAATTAGCATTTAAAAAACCTTAGAAATTCACTGAAAAAACCACAGGTTTCAGGGACGTTCTAGTTAGTTGGACATTTCACTCGTACAAAACCAGAGAAATTCGGCCGTTATAGTTAGTTCAGCTAACTATAACTCACGCCCGCAATGCACTGCTCATGACGTCACATATTACATCATTCATGACATGGTCAGTGACATCACTGATGACATCTCAAATGACATCACTGATGACATCATCCATGTGATAATCTGATGCACCTCCTCATACCCTAATATAACCTTTGATACATCCACTCTAAAATACAGACTACCATTTTCGAAACCATAGACACACCAATACCAGTTAGTACAAACCCACTCACTAATTCCTAGGTCTATACACACATCCACTCATTCACCCATACAGTCACTAATACATGCAGTCAACCATCAATACGGCTCTATCATATGCACTCACATATCTATACAGACACTCACACACCGCCACTCATCCATAGAGTTACTCACACACCTAGTCAGTCATGCAAAGAATCAATCACACTCCCATTTACTCACCTATACAGTTATACACACTCCACCTCACTTATTCAAACATATACTAACACATACTTACACTCTTATACATTAACTAATACAAGCACACACTCATCCATACAGCCACTCTCACAATCACTCACTCTCACATATAGTCATTTATATACTCCAACACTCACATATACTGCCTTTCACATATGCAGTTACTCACACATGTACCACTGAGGCATCCATTCACTCACCAACACACCCATACACACACTCACCCACCCATACAGCCCTTCACAGATGCACTCTTGAACCCATACACCCAGTGAATCACCCACTCACACATCTATGCACATAGTCACACACCCCCACCCACCCACACAGACACTCAGGCATCCATACAGATACTCAGACAACAAATCAATAACCCATATAGACCCTCATTTAGCTACTCACCAACCCATGCAACTGCTTACACACCAACTGACAAACTAAACTGTGTGAATGTCTGTATCAGTCACTAACCCATGCATTCAGTAAGACACATTTAATCACTCACTTATACAGTCAGTCACGCACCTACTAAATCATCCATTCAGACACTTATACACCCACTGATTCTTCAATACACCTTGGCCTATATATATATATATATATATATAAATATATAAATAAAACATATTTAAACTTTACAGAAACTCTTGTTCACACTCCAATAATCATTGTCAGTCTGGATAAGAGCTCGGGTTACAGCAGATGAACTCTTGAGTGGCCAGGCAATCTCATAAGGTATGTGGTAGAGGGGGTTTCAGAAATGACAGTGAAAGCAACTTTGTAATAAATTCATTTTCCAAATAAGCAACTCCTTCCTCACATCTAAATATGTGCACGCTTCTCAGCAGTAATCAAGCAATACTACCACGAGCAATATATTGTGAATCCACATAACCAGCGTCTTCTGGTCACCAGAACATCCTTTGATGATTCACTTCACCAGCCACCCTGATTCTTCACATTGGGAGCCCCGGTCTCGCTCACATGTACAAGCATGTGACACTCCAGGAAGTTTTAAAGGCACCAAGCTTTTTTAACATATAGGTGGAGCCGTTGCAAAATGGAGAGTGGGGCTCGGGTATCCCTATCCACTGATATATCGACAGACAACCTTGCCTAGAGGGGTAGCATAAGTTCTCACCACCTGCATAACTGTCCCGGTTCAATTCAGGTTTTATTAAATGTTCATACTTGCATTTCACATGTCCAATTCAATTATTTCGTCACATAATCTCTCAATTTTAGCACCAGTGGTCTGCTCACTTGAGTATTCTTTATTCGTACCCATCTTTCCAAATAGACTTAAACACGTTTCAGGCTTCTGACTATCAACTCAGCTGCAAAAACATTTGTTTCAGTCTGATCTTCAATCCACCTCCAGGGCTCATACGAACCTGGACAGTTGTAATACTTTCCTTATTGTCTCGACATACACCTATCCCCACGCCCCAGAACTAGGTTATGGATCCATACTGTTATTTTTTGTTGTTATTGCTGTATCGAAACTGTACATGCTGGGAAACGTCGTTTACCCCGCATTTTTTACTCCGCATGGCTTTACCCCGCATTTTTTACACTGCAATAACTTTTACAACGCAGCGCTTTACACCGCAAAACTGTTACAACGCATTCCCCAAACTAACGCCCCCTTGGAGTTAGAATAGTAATTGCGTTGGAATGGGGAATGAGTTGTAACAAATTGCGTTGTAAAGCCGTGCGTTGTAAAAGATTTTGCGGAGTAAAAACTGCGGGGTAAATGCATGCGGGGTAACGTCACATAACCGTACATGCTACCATAGCTTTTGTTGTGTATTACTGGATGCCCTTGCACGTCAAAAATGGCTAAACTCATCCAAAGCTTTCCTGCTTACTACTTGTACCTGGCGAGGTACAAGTCGCTAGTGATTCTAAGGTCATAAGTACCACCGATCTACATAACATAACGTGTATTTGTAAAGCGCACATTCACCCCCAAAGGGGCATCTTGGTGCTGAATAACAGATGTTTATTGTTACCCAACTCAATGGTATCTAGATACACCATGATTTATAAAGTACAGATTTTCCTACCATTATTTTTCAGCAGCGGCACCTTCTGTAGTGTACTTCTATGAATTTAGTAAAGTGTGAATTTCTCTTCTGGCCTGTGCTTCGGGATTTCGAAAAATGAATCACTGCTCTTCGAAAGCACTGCATAGCTAGGATATGACCTAGACTCAAACGTATCTTATTGAGTGTATGGAAGTTTATGCAAAACGTATGCTTTGTACAGGAAAAGAGAACTATGACTTCTAGCCATGTAGCGAAAACATTTGAAAAATCTGACATTTTATTTAATACTTTAGATTTCTTTTTTACTCAATGTATCAAAAATATTTAAAAAGCAAGCAATGCATAGTTACCTGTAGCTAAAACCATAGCCTATTTTAGGAATCCAGCAGAAACCCCTTAATCTATAGAATTAAAATACGTTCTCATATATGTTGTGCCTTCACATTAAACTATAAGGACCAGACGAAGAATGAAACATGTTTATATTTAGAGTTGGAATACTTTCAAAGGGTTGCTGACAAAATGCAGTTAGATTAACTATGCAAATGTGAAATGTTCACAGAAAGGTGGGATTCGAGATAGAATGAGAACATCCATGTATGAAAGCTTCACAGTACTTCTTGCTGTCTTCAGTCGTTACTACCAAACACCAGTATATGAATTTGCTTTGTTTCACGCACAGATCTCAATTTATCACAATTATGAGATAGCCACCTCATCGACACACTGAGTCGAATTTAACCTAAAATCAAATTAAAATGCGTCCTCATGGATCTCGGTTTTAGAGGGCCAGATGAAAAGAAAGGTTTGAGATGATGACGTTAAGTATCGCCACACCACCCTTTAATTCCCCTAACGTGGGCTGATACTCGGGCATATAATATACAAATAATGCCGACTGGCATTTGGATACCGCACTGTCTCTGTGGAGCAGTTTCGTGGTAAGAAGTCGAGGAGCAATGAGTAAGCATAAAGACACTATGAAGCACTAACGCGAGCCCACGAGGATGCCAAACTGCTGTGTGGGAAGGGGCGCACCTTCTAGGACTGAGGCAAAACACTTGCAGTCTCTGTCATACAGGGCGCTGCCTTGTAAGGAGGCAGCAGAGCAACATGGAGAATGCTGAAAGGCTCAGGACGGCGGGTCTCCTGGAACCCCAGTAGTCCCCATTTCCTCTCCGCACAGTGATGCGCGCACAAACTGGGTTCTTACCATGAACACTGCCTCGGGGATGCCCAGGTGCACCTTCTTCAGTCCGCCAGCATTGCAGGTCTCAATAAAGGCTGCCATTTTCCACGCCCTGACGACGACGCCTGCGTTGCTCAAAAGTTGTAAGACGTAGAAAAAATATTTGCAATGCCATAGGTCTCGCATTTAAATGCGAGACCTATGGCATTGCAAAAAATCGGACATTGTCCCGGCTGCTTGGAAAGTGGAAGTGCGCATGGTGCGCAGAATGTAAGCAAAGCACGTCGTCGTGCCTGAAATAGGAGAAACTCAATAAAGAAAATAGTGCTTAGAAGACTAAATAACACGTACCGTGTAACAACCGAAGTAAAGGGGCCAGTCGCCAGTGGAGGTTACAAATGAAGACAAGGCGGAACTAAGGAGGGACTAACAAGCCGATTACTGAGTCAGTAGCAAGCATTTATGAAGGACAAAGACAGAAGCCAATGACAAATATGGGCGGAGAGTGGGCGGGGCTTCTATTCCATACTCCAGTACAGCAAGTCTCGCAGAGCAGCGCATGCGCGCTGACTCTAGGCTAGACCTAAAAAGGAGTAGATGAGTTCTCAATACACTCCATTAGTAGGGATGCATATTGTGGTAGTTGTTTTTGAGAGGAAGTTTGTAAGAGATAAGTACTCTGAAGATCAGAAGGTTAAATCTTTTTTTTTTTTTAAATGTTACGATCTCGCGAGACTCTCGCTGTATCCTGAAAATTAGGAAGGAGTAGGTGATGTTTGAATGCGCTCTGCTATGCACACTTGTTACCGTATGAAGGAGTCTTACTGATTATGGTGTTTATCAGACGCTACTATTTATGCTCATTGGTTTGAGAAGAGTTGTGAGTAGAGGTAAGGCTCATCCAAACACAATAATACGCACACCCATCATCTGAGATAGTGAAAGGAGAGCCCAGTTCCTCCCCATATTGTACTACACACACCTATCATTACAGAGAGCGGTCTCAGCAGAAAGGCTATTCCCTCCACACACCCTACTACGCACACTCATCTCCTGAGAGTGAGGTCTGAAAGGAGAAGGCAGTCCATCCCCACACCCTACTACACACACTAATCATTACAGAGAGAGGACTCAGCAGAGCGAGAAGTCTGAAAGGAGAGACCAGTCCCTCCCCACAACCTACTCTTCACACCTATCATTACAGAGAGAGGTCACAGCAGAGAGGTCAGTCCCTCCACACACCCCACTATGCACACCTGTCCCCTGAGAGAGAGGTCTGGAGGGAGAAGCCAGTCCCTCCCCACACCCTGCTACACACACTCATTATTGCAGAGAGAGGTCTCAGCATAAAGGCCAGTCCCTCCACACACCCTACTACGCACATCCGTCATTTGAGAAAGAGGTCTGAAAGGAGAGGGCAGTCCCTCCCCACACCCTACATCACACACCCGTCATCTGAGAGAGAGGTTGGAAAGGAGAGGCCAGTCCCTCCATGCACCCTACCATGCATACCTGTCACACCAATGATGGCGTACAGACACTAGCACGGGCATTGATAGTGAGATTGGGACACCAACAATGATGTAGAGACACTAGCACTGGGGCGCTGACAGTATCTGGGTCACCAACGATAGCATAGAGACTCTAGCACTGGAACGCTGGCAGTGAGACTGGGAGCCCTATGATGACGTAGAGACACTAGCACTTGGGCGCTGACAGTGAGACTGGGTCACAAACGAAGATGTAGAGACACTAGCACTGGGACGCTGACAGTAAGACTGGGTCACCAACAATGACGTAGAGACACTAGAACTGGGACACTGGCAGTGAGCCTTGGACACCAACGATGAGGTAGTGACACTAGCACTGGGATGCTGACAGTCAGACTGGGACACCAACAATGGTGTAGAGACACTAGCACTGGCATTGATACTGAGGCTCGGACACTAACGATGACGTAGAGACACTAGCACTGGGATGCTGGCAGTGAGACTGGGAGGCCAATGATGACATAGCGACACTAGCAGAGGGACGCTGACAGTGAGACAGGGACACCAACGATGACGTAGAGACACTAGCACTGGGACGCTGGCAGTGAGACTGGGGGCCCAATGATGTAGAGACACTAGCACTGGGGCGCTGACAGTGAGACTGGGACACAACCAATGACGTAGAGGCTGACAGTGAGACTGGGACATCAACGATGATGTAGAGACACTAGCACTGGGATGGTGATAGTGAGACTGGGACACCGCCGATGATGTAGAGACACTAGCACTGGGACACTGACAGTGACAGTGAGATTGGGACACCAACGAAGATGTTGACTCACTAGAACTGGGACGCTGATTGTGAGACTGGGACACCACTGATGATGTAGAGACACTAGCACTGGGACGCTGACAGTGAGACTGGGACACCACAGATGATGTAGAGACACTATCACTGGGATGCTGACAGTGAAACTGGGAAACCAACGAAGATGTGGAGACACTTGCACTGGGACACCAACAATGACATAAAGACACTATAATTGGATGGACGGATGGGTTTTCTCACAAAAGCACTGATCCCTTATTGTTCACCTCATTAATGAGGGGGTGAACTTGCAACTCATTGGAAGTTGTTTACCCCTGTTTCGTTAATGGATATCCTTTACTAGACAGGGGTTACGATCAGTGACGTAGCAAGAGGGGGCCGGGGGGGTGGTCCGCCCCGGGTAGCACGAGTTTTGGGGGCGGCGGCAGACCCCCCCCTTTTACATGTGTCTGCCACGGGGGTGGCAACCACAGAATTTATCACCAGCACCCCCACCAACATCCCCCCGCTCTTCAGCACGGCCGCGGGCGGCAAAGGCAGGGAACGCCATGGGCAGCACAGTGCCTAGCTATGCCACTGGTTGTGATTACGGTCTCATCGCTGCAGAGTTAGCAAGGTCCATGCGTGGCTAGGCTTCTTTCACATTAAAGAAGTGTTGTTGAAAACTGGCTTCCAAAACACTTTTTCAAACTGGAGTTTTTAAATGAAAAGGCAGGTTTCAGAAAGCTTTCTACAAGAAGAGTGCTCATTTATGTACCACATTTTTTAAAGTGTTAGCATTGCCATCTTAAAAGGAGGGAGGAGATGGTTATTCCATTTTCAATTGTGAAAGTGCCCAAATGTGATACAATCTTTTATTTGACCCTTTCACTAAAATGTGTCCTCCTGCTTTCTGGACACTTCTTATGCACACCGTGCCACCTCAGTTTGGACCCAGCTACATTGCAAATCAGTCTTGAGCCTGATCCAATGGGAACAGTCAAGCCCAACTGTCAAGCCAGGTCCTCACTGAATGTGAACACCAGCAACCCAGGATCTGTTTTGCGCTATTTATGGGCTTATCAGCCTGGTTCCAGTGACACAGTTTGCACGGGACCCACATCTGGGCATACTGTCTGGGCATACCTGTCCCACTTAGGGCAACACAATAAGTACACAAAAAGTGATGGATGGAACACTTGAATTAATCTCAGCCACTGGTAATCACTTGGGGCCGCATCCCAGTCCATCGTTATTTTTGCACAAAGTGCCACCAGAGTTTGGACCTAGCTATATGCAAATCAGTCCACCTCTCAGCCTTCCAAACAAATGAAGAGTTGGTCAGACAGAAGAGAATACAAACCAAAGTTATTTATTAGTCATACACTTGAGCGGAGTCCAGTCTGACCAGCCTCCTTGGATTGCCGCAGAGGAACTGACCCCCGCCAACATGGAGATGCATGGTATACATTCCCAGTACCCCTAAGAACTTGCCGAGACTGGAATTTTCCAGTTAGTAGCAGGTGAACAAAGGAGACACAGAAGGATGAGCTACAATCCTAAGACCGGGTACATGCTATCTAAGTTCCAAGGTTATTCTGCCTGTGCCCGCCACTCTAAGGGTGGGAGCAGGCCTATCTAACGGGAAAGGTATGCAATGACTTGACAGTCTATTCATTAGTGCAGCGAAGCTCAACCTTGGAGAAATAAAATAAAAAAACATTGAGGCTGCTTTCTGCTGAGGCAAACAGAATGAGACAGAAGCTTGGTTTTGGTCATGGTACAAAATGGCGGCTGAATACAAAATGGTGCTGCAAATGCTAACTTAAATCATACAATGCAAGGGGAAGTTGACTAAAAACATTTTCCAATCCAACAGACCCTCCTTTTAGCATTTGCTACCATTTTGCTACTGTTTAGAAGCAAATAACTTCTTGTATATCATGAAAGCTACTGCTACAAGTTAATACACACATTATCAATATTCAAAAATGCCTTCATCTATTGACATTAGGTAATTGATTTCCTTCATCATCATCATCATGGCAGTTGTCTTAGGGTCATGTACTGGAACCTTTGGCTTGGGTGTCAGTGTTTTTACACGGTAAGCACAGCAAGCAGGAAGACAGTGTATACACAAGCAACAGGTGAAAAGTATACCAGCAATTGCAACTAGGAAGATAAGAATCTTCCAACCCCAGGACGTGAATAGACCCCAGAGCCATCCATGTACCATTTTCTTGGTGGATGTCAGATGCGAGCCTATGCAGCTTCTGAATGGCAGCATATACATTAGGGGCGTGGTCTGGGATGTATACACAACAACTGCTGCCAATGACGTGACAGGCCCCTCCCCGGTCAACAAGGATGACGTCTAACACCATCCTGTTTTGTAAGGTAACGAGTCTTGTGGCTTGGAGCTCAGCAGTGATATTTGTCAAACGGTAAGGCTATTGGACACGGGGCCCCAAAAGGGTATAATACCCTTCATGGCATCTGTAAACTGCTGCAAAGTGGTGTCTGTCTGATCTATATCTTCTGCGTTAATAAGCCTTCTGATTCGGGACAGGTATATACTCCTGCGCTGCAATCGATGGTCCTTATGGTAACTGGGCGGAGCTATGTATACAGGTGGTAAGAGGTAAGAGAGATAACACATGCCCCACCATCCCTCAGGGAGCCAAACATAACCTTGGGATCCACAAACAAAATAGACATTAGGGAGTGGTATAAGAGGTGGTCTATCTGTTGTTCTCACCTTATATGTGGTGTTGCACCTGCTCTCCCCTACCTCCATCTTCCCACTCCCCTGGACACAGAAAGTAGCTGTGGTGTTAACCACTGACAGCGGTATTGGCTTATCTTCAGTAACATTACGAGCCTGAAAGGACTGGAAATATTCTGACACGTTGAATCCCAGGAAATCATCTATTTCCGTATGAGACCATGTTCCATTTCTCACCCCTTTGTATGCATGCATGCAAGAACTTAAGAACAATCTACTGAACGGCTCTCAACCTGTAGTGGCACCAGGAGGTGCTCTATGCAGGAAGCGTACGTTTTGTATCATAGTGCGGGGACCAATACTCTTTCTTTCTAATGTATCAAACTGGGGAGGGGGGCGTACCAAACTAAGCAATGCAAACCACCCCTCACAGATAGTAATATAGGACAATGGCATCGACAATAAGTTCTCACTTTTATGAGTCACTGAGGGAAGTAGTCCACACACCCAACAGTTTGTCATGTTAGACGCATTATGTGTCTGGTGCAACATTTGTATAAACACATTATCCTTATAAGACTTTTGGTGCTCCCCTTTGTGAGGTGCCAAATTGACAAATATATGCTCAGGGGGAACAGGCGTCGTACCAACCAGGGAATGTACTGGATATTTCTCCTCCAGGAACCATGCTATACTAAGGACTGTTATTAGAGAAATCACGACAATCGCGACAAAAAGTATTTTACTCTTTGTGGACCAACTAGACCAACCAGATCCATACCGCTCTAAACGCGGTGCAGCAAATGGCTGCTCTTCCTCAGTAATGGGTTGACCAAATGGGTACATTTTAATCAGAGGAAAGCAAATGCAATAGGGCCGATGGCAAAAAGACAAAAAGGGGCAAATGTCCCCAGTGTCCGTCAGAGCCTCACTGGTAGACTCCTATTGTTCGTCAACGTTGGAGCCATTGAGCACTGGAGGTGGAGCTGTCGGACCAGCTCTTGAAGAAATCCCACGTCGCTCAGGATAAGGTACTCCCCCCTCCAGGGGAGCACGTTCGATCTATCCTGTCCAGTGTCCGAACAATACACCAATCTCGTCTCTCCCTATGTTGCCTGACTTATCGAGTCCATCCCTGCTAATCTGACTTTTCCTTTGGTGCACTGTTCTTCCGTCGGGGGCGCAGATTGTACCTAGCTACTCCAGGCACAGTAGGGTCAGGAAAAAGGGGCTCAGGGGGGGTCAGACACAGAGGGGCCAATAGACTGGGACTCGAGCACAGATGGGCCAGTAGAACGGGGCTCCTGAATGGCCCTGACCTCAGGGGGCCATGCCGCATTCAACACTACATCATTCTCATCCTCCGTTTGGGCCCACGTTAGCTGGGCATCCGAGAAGGGGACAAAGCGGGGCACCTGCTCCCACTCCGAATCCCCAATGCCGTCGTGGACCTACTGGTCATAAGGCAGAGGAAGAGGCACTTTCCAGCAGTGTTGGCATTGGATCCAATTCTTTCGGCCAGCAACCTTGACTGCTGTGCGGGTGGCAAGGAGTACCTGGATCGGCCCCTTCCACCGCGGCTCCAAACTTCCTTTCCTCTGAAAGTTACGCGTCAAGATGTAATCCCCAGGCCGAATGCTATGCCCGGGCCCCTCAGGTGCTGGCGGAAGTGTGTCCTGGATCTGTTGGTGAATAGAACACAGACTTTTAGTTAACTGATACAAATAATCCACTAACAGAGGGTATTCAATCTCAGAAAATTTCCGAGGACGCGGGAAACCCCAGACATTTGCCGGGTGCCCGAACATGACCTCGTAGGGTGACAATCCTATTCTAGAATGAGCAGTTGTTCTTGTATACAAGAGGGCTATTGGTAAAGCATCTGGCCACTGCAAGCCTGTGCTCTCCTGAATCTTTGCCAATTTCAGTTTGAGAGTACCATTGTACTTCTCAACTAGACCCGCTGACTGGGGGTGATTCGCAGCATGAAACTTTTGTTTGATTTGGAGTCCTTGGCAAACCAACTGTATGACTCTCGCATTGAAGTGGCTTCCATTATCACTCCAAATCAAACTGGGCAAGCCGAAGCGAGGAAAGAACTCCTCCCTGAGTACCTTTGCAGTCGCTATGGTTGTAATTTCTTTAGTGGGGTAAGCCTCAACCCATTTACTGAATGCGCAAACAACCACTAACACATATTTTAAATTGTTGACTCAATACATCTCTATGTAATCTAACTGGAGGACCTCAAAAGGGAAAGTAGGGGGTGCAAAATTGCCAGGTGGTGCACGGGTACCCTTCCAAGGATTGTGCGTCATACACACCATACAATACTTGACCAAATGGGCAGCCGTCTTGGGGATATTGTCATTGTGCCATACAGGATCTAACAATTTGCAGATACCGTTTGCACTGATATGGGCTTGCCCGTGCGCCATCGTGACTACGGGGAGAACGTATCCATCTAGTAACATCCACCTCTGTTTTCCTGACTTATCCGTCCAACACCCTTCCTCATCCAAACGTGCTGTGCTTTCCTGCCATACTGCTAACTCCTCGATCGTTGCCTCGCTCTGAATCTCCTTGACATTTGCCAACGTATCCTCAAACATGGTAACCTCGGGCACCCACCTAGCTGGACCTGCTACAAACATCCTTTTCATCTTTGTTCGGGCTGTCTCCTTAGCTGTCTGGTCTGCAAATGCATTCCCTCTACCCACATCATCAGTTATTGCCTTGTGGGCGCTACATTTTATTATCGCCAATTTTTTGGGGAGTGTCAGAGCCGACAAAAGCCTATGTATAAGAGGGCATTCTGTATTTTCATCCCATGGGAAGTGAGAAACCCCCTCTCTGCCCAGAGTCGCCCAAAGTTATGGGTGACTCCGAAAGCGTACTGGCTGTCAGTATAAATATTGACAGCCAGTCCCTCGCTCAACTCACAGGCTCGTATAAGGGCAACGAGTTCCGCTGCTTGGGCCGACTGATAGGGAACTCGTGACGTCTCAACTACCGTGTGCAGTGTTGTGATCGCATATGCAGCAGTTGTAGTGCCATCTGGTAACTTAAAACAAGAGCCATCGATGTATAGTTCCCTTTGGGGGTCAGATAAGAGAACATCAGTCAGGTCTACCCGTCCCTTCGTTTCTTCCTCTGTCCGAAAAATGCAATCCTGTATATCAATTTCCTCACTCTCGGAAGGGAGGGGTAGCAACGTGGCTGTGTTTAGAGTGGCACATCTTTTAATCGTGACATGCGGAGCAAAGAGGGTCAATTCATAACCGGTCAGATGTGCACTGGTGAGGTGCTGTGTCTTGGTTTTATTCAAAAGTGTATCCACAGCATGGGGTACCATGACTGTGAGGTCGGTATCAAGTACGAGCCCAGCCGATTGCCTTATAGAGATGGCCACTGCCGCGACCGCTCTTAGACAGCTCGGGAGGGCTCTTGCGATAGGGTCAAGAAGAGCAGAAAAATAAGCACACGGCCGTTGCTTACCTCTAAAGGCCTGTGTTAAAACAGAAAGCGCACAACCGGCCGTCTCGTGTACGTACAGCACGAACGGCTTCATGTAGTCAGGCGTACCAAGCACAGGTGCCGTGCAAAGCGCAACCTTTAATTGCTCAAAAGACTGCTGACATTCAGGCGTCCAAGGCAGGGGTTCATGCACATCTTTAGTGGTTAGCGCGAGCAGGGGTTTTGTTAGTAACGAATAATTAGGGATCCAATGTCGACAGTAGGAAGTGATGCCAATAAAAGAGCGCACATCCCTCTGAGTTTTAGGGATAGGCATTTTAACAATGGTGCTGATGCGCTCAGGGGTCAATCTACTACCCTTCTTCGACAGTAGGTGACCTAAATAGGTGACGACCTGTCGACAATATTGAAATTTAGAAAGGGACACTTTATGTCCGTGGTGAGCCAAATGCAGCAACAACTTAACCGTACTGTCTTTGCATCCCTTTTCAGTGTCAGAAGCAATGAGGATTCCATCCACATATTGGAGCAATACATTACATGAGGGAAGCCTGAGGGAGTCCAATTGGGCTTTCAAGGCTTGACTATATATGATAGGGCTCTCAGTATAGCCCTGAGGAGCTCAACAGAATCTAAAGCTTTTGCCAGCTAGGGTTAAACCGAACAAGTGCCTGCTGTCGGGATGGATCGGGATACTGATGCAGCGCGTACAATAAAACTATTCTCCTCCCAGGTCACTTATAGGTCATCCAGGGGTAAACTATATTTCTCATATCCACATTACGATGGGGCCCATAAACATCGCCTAACACACACGCACACTCCTGGATTTCCTTTACACCTTTATGAAATTCTGTACTCCTAGGAGAAGCATGAGAACTAAATGGAGAACACCATTTATGTACCGCTGGAAGAGCCGGGATATCTTATTACCTTAATTTGTCACTTTCTTTTAGTTATTTCTTAAGATATTCCTGCTCATTGTTTTGTCGATGAATCATCCATGTAAAAAATTAGTTCATATTGATTAAGACCAGCTGAATCACAATAACCAATTACTGATGTCACAATCATTTAGGAAAATAACCACTGAGTCATTTTGGGTTTAAAGAATCTTAAATTTTATATAATTTTTAAAAGCATGAGAAAGAATTTAAAACTTTATTCAATTATTCATTCTTAAATTCAAATATTTATTAAGCATAATCAATTTATTGCAGAAAGGAAATTTTTTGTCATGAAGCCAAAAACCCTAATTACCTGCCTACCTTCCTAATTTAGCCTAATGATTTCTAACCTAAGTTAAGAATTAGAAATAGCCTGATTCTCATACTCAACTGGAAAATTAAGACAGCAACAGCAACTTCAGCTCGTCAGCATCAGCTACCTGCAACCCGTCTCATCTAACAGTCTTTCAGCATCTCCCGCTCAGTAAGGGATCGATCAGGACCACCCAGCACTGGAAGCCACCAACACGACTCTCCAACTCCTCTCCTGACTGTGACTGCAACCGCGACTGACCCCCCTCCCACTAAGAGTAGGCCCTCTTATACCCTAATTCTAACTTTGCTAACTAACTGTTGCAACATTAATAACACGCTTTTCTTTCATTGGTCCATGCATGTCATCTTATTCATTCTTTTAATCAAGTTCTCTTGGATTCAAGGGTCCTTGGATCATTTCCTTTCCCATACGCTCAAACATATTTTCATCCGTTTCGATCAGTACATTTGTAACTTCTTTCGATACATTCGAGAACTCCGCAGTCATTGTCCTTTCTCTTAAACTTGTTTCCCACGGGTCTTCTGCTGATCATCACGGCACACTATCAGTTCAATTAGGTCACATCAGCCTTGACCATTTCTTGCATCCTAGCGTCTCAGTAACCTCACGAGGTTTAGTTTTTCTCCGATTTCATCCCGTGTCACGTGTCCCCTTGCGCCTGCGCACATCTTCCCACTGGCGGCCATTTTATATCGCCACTCGGTTATACTTTTAGAAGCACTAATTTGAGGCAAACAAAACATAATTAAAATAGAGAAAAATAGCCCTTTCGTTTCCCTCCCGTCATCTACGTACCCCAATTAGTTATTACCTAGCAGAAAGCAACATTTAAGCTGTTCCTTACTTACCATCACTATTGTTTTTGCAACAACACGTTTTATTTCTATGAAGCACAAACATGCATTTATTTTTTAATTAGTACGCATTTATTTTTACGTTATAATTAGACACACGGACATCCATTAATAGATTATTTAGCACACACATTGGCATGTTACCATTCCCACACATACAGTGTTGATTAATACATTTAAACGAACATTTTATTTAATTAATTATAAAATTTGTTAGGGGTTACATTTTTTATTTTCCCTGCTCCATCAACTCCCCCTTTGGTGATTTTAATCACCACATAAAACCAAGTCATACTTCTTTTCAGACAGCATGTCTTTCATCCTTTGCTTTCTGTTATCTACACATCTGTTTCTTCTTCATCTTGCCTTTTAGTCTCCTTATACATGCTTTCTTTCATTTTCTCCAACTCAATTTCACCCATTTCTCTCTCTCTTTCTTTCATTATTCTGTTGTTTCTTTTTATCTTATTTTGTCTTACTTTTCTTTTTATACATGTTATTACTATTTTCAATACCATGGCTAACAGTATTACTACAGTTGCTATTATTATAACTTTCCCTATCATTAGTCTACTCATTGTGGTCAACCAATTTGCTACTGAAGAAAACCCTCTACCAAGTTTTCCCAAAACACTTTCAACCTCCAGTGGAACTAGTTCTTTGTGCAAATTTGTAATATTTGTAATATACTTCTGTATATTTTCACTTTTATCAGGAATGTAAGTACAACAATGTTGGACTTTCAACATTCCACAGACTCCACCCTCTTTTGCCAAAAGAATATCAAGGGCAAGCCGATTTTGCATCACCATAGCTCTCATGGCAACCATTTCGGTATTTACCATTAAGAACCCTCCCGCAGTATCTGTAGACAAACGATCTACTACTGTGGATAACTTCCAATTTTAAATGCATTCAAAGATATTCCCACTGCTGGTATCAATGCTCCAAAAATATCACCTACAATTTCTGAAAAACTTTCCCTCTTTCTACGTGTAAAGCTATTAATCATCTTGTATGTTCCCTTTTCTTCTCTGTCCATGTGAAAGATTTTTGGAAAGACCAGGCCTACATAGCAAGTTCCATACCAATGGTCCGGTAACCTGTAATAAGCTCTATTCCCACAAATATAATAGATACCTGGAAATATTGGATCTTTTCCACCTTTGAATCCCCAACCTCCCAGAATTTGATAATTGTCATGGCAGATACTGGAACCTACAAAGTAATTGTCATAGACTGTCTTATTTCTCCTAATACACAACTTTCCTGTTTGCGGCCAATCTAATGTCATTGCTGCATTTATCTTTTTCCCTTCATGATTTCCTTCCTCAAACGTCCATGGGCGTTTTCCTTCCTCTTTTATTGCTTCTTTTTGAAATTTCATTCTTCTTTCTTCAACCATTTCTAAAAATACTTTTTCTTCTTTCTTTAACTCACAGGTAAGGTTGTTACTAACTATTTCTTCTAACGTTAATTTCTTATGTTCTAAAAAGAATTCTCCTAAAACTTTTGCTGGTTTTACTTTGTTAAGTTCTGGTACTACTGGAATGTTTGCAAAAATCTTATCTATATCAGTATAATAAGATTCTAATCTACCTGTTTTATAAAATAAACTCGCTATTACACTACATGTTATCCCATAAGTTAAAGGTAGGTGATAAGTCACACCTTCTGACACTGATGCAGGCAACTGCATACAAACATAACAATCTTTCACATCCATTGTCTCTACATATTCATACAACAATTTTGTAAAAACATTCTTTGAAAAATCTGTTACTGACTTATCCTTATGCAACTCTGCACTACTTCTTAAAATAACTGGTTCTTTAATATTAGTTTCTTTTTCTGGTTTAGTATCATTTTTTGCTTCTATCACAGCTATACTAATAGGAATTGTGATTGCTAAAACTATCCATATGGTCATTAATAACCCTGTACAAAAGCAGCACATTTTGCACCATCTTTTTATAAACTCACATTTATCTCTTCCATCCCTATTATTTTCCATTTTTCTTTTTCTATTTGTTAAGTTTCAGAAAATTGTGTCACTACACCTCAGAAATGACTTAGATGCCACTCTGCTCTCAAAAGTCTTTGCTTGGTACTTTCTTTAATTCTCTCCAGAATTCTTTCGTTGTCACATCCGGTGATTTGTCACATCCAGTAAAATTGTCATGTCCGGCAGAAGCACTATAAGTCTTCACTTCAAGTTTGTTGCATCTCACCTTTTCCCATCCGACTTCTCAGTCTCTGGTTCTCGTGAGTGTTTTCTTCTTCTTTGTAATCTGTTAGTGCAATATACAGCCACTCAGGTGACTTATACTTTGCATTCACTTTCTTTGTCCTTTTGGACTTTTGTAATCTTTTTCCACTTGGTTTTTCTTGTCCCTTTTGACTTGTTACTTCATTTACTTGTTCAGCACTTTCGTCTCCCGCTCTTATTATTCTATATCTCAATTTTCTTATATAGCTGTTGGGCCAATTATCTCCTTTTCTTGGCCTTTTGGCTTCACCTTCTCTTTCTTCTCTTTCTGATTTCCAATTTCTTTTTCTTGATTCAGTTTTTGCCTTTTCCTCTACTCCACTTTCTTCTGTTTCTGTTTCAACTGTTTCACTATTGTCTCTTATTTTGAAACTTATAATCTCGTCATCTCCTACTGGTGGATCTGTCTTCTCCTTCTTGTTTTCCCTTATCACTGTCCCTCCTCGGTGTTCTTCCGATTTGGTGTTTTTCTCCCTTTCTGCTTCTAAATTTCCCTGTTCTTTTGTTTCTCTATCTGTCCCTATTGCTCCTCGGGGTTCTTCTCGATTTTCTAACTTTTTGTGTACTTCTTTCCCTACTTCATCTATTAATATTGTTTCTGAAGGATTTCCACCATAACTTGTACTTGGTTGTTCATCTAACTCAATTTCTTGCTCAGTTTCCTCTCTAATTGGTTTATAACCCCAAGTTTTCCTTAGGAATTCTTCACGGTTTTCAACTGAATCATCAGATTCTGAAGTTGTGTCAGATATTTCCAGATGTCGACTTACAGGTCGATCTTCAAGTTCTGGAATTTCTGAATTTCTTTCTTCTTCTTCTTCTTCCTCTTCTTCTCTAGAGGTGTTTGTCGTTGGGGTTTCCAGATGTCGACTTTCAGGTCGATCTTCAAGTTCTGGCACCCTTTCTGCTATCCTTGTTGTCCCAGCCTTTAAACTTTTATCCCACACTTCCAGACGTCGACTCACATGTCGATCTGTAGGTTCTTGAACTCTGATTGTGTGGCTGGCATGGACCCAGTTTTTCACTCCTGCACACTTGACGGCAGTCGTTGTCACCAGGATTACCTGTCGTGGCTCGTCCCAACGAGGAACTAGACAGTTTCTTCTCCTGTGGACTTTTATGCGGACCCAATCTCCTGGATTCAAGTCGTGGGCTGGTTTTCTTTCAAGAGTGGTCGCATCCGGTCCAACCTGATGAAACACAGAACGCACCACATCAGCCAGTCCCTTGCAATAATCCAGTACTAGATCATCAGTTATAGTTAATAACTTGTTGACAGGTACGTGTGCTTGTCTCATTGCTCGTCCCATGATCATCTCATGAGGACTGAGTCCAGTTTTCTTTTCAGGGATGCTTCTGATGGTCATCAGAACAAGAGGCAGTGCATCCGGCCATTTGAGTCCTGTAGCTTGACACATTTTTCCCAATCTGTTTTTAATTGTTCCATTAATCTGCTCTACTACCCCAGAAGCCTCTGGTCTGTAAGCACAATGTAGTTTTTGTTTAATACTCAATGCTTCGCAAATCAATTGGATCAACTCATTTTGAAAATGTGTTCCTCTATCTGTCTCAACCGTGACTGGAAAACCATACCTTGGAATGAACTCTCGCAGCATAAGTTTTGCCACTGTTGTTCCATCATTCCTTCTTGTGGGGTATGCCTCCACCCAACGAGAGAACAAACAGACGACCACTAGAACATATCTTAGTCTGTTACTAGGGGGCATCTCGATAAAGTCTAACTGCATTCTAGTGAATGGACCTCCTTCTCGTCCTATTGTTCCTAGACTCACTACTGTTTTTCTTCCTGGGTTAAACTGCTGACAAATAAGACATCTTTGACAAAGACTTTCAGCAATGGCTCTGAATTATGGGTTATACCAGGTTTGTCTAAAAGTCTGATCATTGCATCTCTCCCAATATGAGCTTGTCCATGGTACATCCGTGCCATGTCTGCAATCATGCTATCAGGCATAACTGGTCTTTCATCTCTGTATACCCACACACCATTATTTTCCTGTCTTCTACATCCTGCTTTTATCCAGTAATCTTTTTCCTCATCTCTTGCAGTTTCTTGTAACTGCCTTACTTCATCCCATGTCTCGACAGTATTAGTGAAAAGCAAAGGACAAGAGACATGCTCCCTTTCTCTATTTTTGTTCATGGACGCCATGTTCTCCGCACAATATTTAGCGATCTCATCAGCATAATTATTGCCGACCGCTATGTAATCTTCGTTTTTCTTATGCGCTTTGCACTTCACTACAGCTATTTGTTTAGGCAACTGTATCGCCTCAAGCAGTTTTTTAACATAATCTCCATTTCTGATAGGTGTTCCTGCAGACGTCAAAAATCCTCTTTGTCACCAAATCTGACCAACATCGTGTACGATGCCGAAACCATATTGGCTATCGGTCACAATCGTGACTCGTACATTTCTTCCTAATTTACATGCTTGAATCAAAGCAATCAGTTCCGCAACTTGTGCAGACCTAACTCCTTTCAGACAAGACGCTTCCATCACAGTTGCCACTGTGCATACTGCGTAAGCTGCGCTTAAAACTCCTTCTTTTGTTCGCAAGCATGAGCCATCCACAAACATGACATAATCAGATTCCTTTAACGGTTCATCTTTTATGTCAGCTCTTGGTTTCGTGCAATATTCCAGCACGTTCAGACAATCATGATCTACTTCGTCCTGTTCAATTATATTTTCCTCATCTGGCAATGATGTAGAAGGATTTACATTCATGCATCTATCTATGGTCACATTTTCAGCACTCAAGATGACTTTTTCGTACTTAGTCAGCCGACTATGTGTCATGTACTGTGTTTTTGTTCTTGTCAAAAGAATTTCTACTGAATGGGGAACATATACTCTCAGTGGATACCCCATCACTATACCTTCACTTTGTTCCAGACTTACACAAGTAGCAGCAACTGCTTTCAGACATCCAGGCAATGCTTTTGCTATAGGATCTAAAACAGCTGAAAAATAAGCGATTGGTCTTTTCATTGTCCCGTGTTTTTGTACCAGTACTGAAAATGCACATCCATCTCTTTCACTGCAGTACAACTCAAAGTCCTTCTCATAATCAGGCATGCCTAAAGTAGGGGCCTCACACAGTTTCTTTTTCAATTCTTTGAAAGATTTCATTTCTTCTTTGTTTAACTCAAAAGGGTCCTTTACATCTTTCTTGGTCAATTTTTGTAAAGGTTTTGCAATCAAAGAGAAACCACTTATCCACTGTCGACAATATCCAACCATTCCCAAAAACATTCTTACCTCTCTCTGAGTCATTGGTGCTCTCATTCCTTGAATCATTCTTACTCTTTCCGTCGCTATCTTTCGTACTCCTTTCTCAATTTTATGCCCTAAATACTGGACTTCTTTCTGACAAAACTGTAATTTTGAAGGAGACACTTTATGTCCTCTTTTCTCTAAATGGTTCAGTAAAGCAATTGTGTCACTTACACATGCTTCTTTGGTTTTCGATGCCACCAATAGGTCATCGATATACTGCACCATCACTGATTTTTCTGGCATTTTCAAATCTTCCAGAGATTTCTTTAGAATCTGATTAAAGATTGAGGGGCTTTCTGTATACCCCTGAGGAATTCGGCACCATGCCAAAATACGCTCTCCAAACCGGAACGCAAATAATGGCTGGCTATCTGGATGCAAAGGAATAGAGAAAAATGCGTGACACAAATCTATCACAGTGTACCACTCAGCTTCATGTGGAATTTGATATAGAATTACTGCAGGGTTTGGCACTATTGGACAACAGGGTACAACTATTTTGTTGATCTTTCTCAAATCCTGTACTATTCTATATGTTCCATTTGGCTTTTTCAGTCCCATAATAGGTGAATTACATGGACTGCTCATGATTTCTTTTAGAATTTCCTGTTCAATCATTTTATTTATCACAGGAGTTATTCCTTCAATTATTTCTGGAGTTAATTTGTACTGTGGCGTATTCGGGTAAGTTGTCCCTTCTTTCACTGTCACTTTTACGGGATCAACTTCTCTCATTAATCCAATGTCTTCTCCTGTAAAATCCCACACACTTTCTTTTACTGCACTTTTTAGTTCTTCTGGAAGTTTTTCTGCATCAAATGCAGGAAACAAACCATTCGTTTCAGGTTCCTGATTCATCAAAGTTACTTTATACAAAACATCTTCATCTGAAGTCTGAAAACCGATTCCATCTGGCGTACAATAAATTGTGCAATTCATCTTGCATAAAAGATCACGACCTAAAAGATTTACAGGACTACAATCGCACACTACAAATTTATGCATTTTGCTAAAAGAACCAATTTTTACTTCCACCAATTCAGTAAGTGGGGTTTTAATCTGCTGATTAGCTACTCCTACTACTTGGATGTATTCACCTGAGAGAGGAAGGTTTGGAATTTCCACTGATCTAACAGTAGAACGGGTAGCTCCAGTATCGACAAGGAATGTTACATTTGCACCATTCACTTCTCCATCCACAAAGGGACCAGACTGATCTACCTCTAGAGTTGCGCCAAGCACGCACTCTTTCCCCTCTCCTGCGCACCGTCAGAATCTTTCATCCGGGTCATCCTCACTCTGACGCAACAAATACTGAGAAATGTTAGCTGCTCGCGGCAACTATGTTACCTGCTCTCCTCCGTAGAATCCTGTTTCTGTACTGTATCTTTGCTGGTTAACAGTGTTGGGAAGTGGTGGTTGCGGCACCTGACTTTGTTGAACAACTACCTCATTCTGCACCTGTGGAGTTAATGATTGATGTTCCGGATTAGGTTTAGGTGGGAACTTACACTCGTTTCTCCAATGCCCTAATTTTCCGCAATTATGACATGGCCATTTCTTCTTTGCCTCTTCTAGACTCACTTGACCCTTTCCTTTACCTATGTTTGGTCGCATTTTATTCTGTCCTGATTCATTTTCATTATTATTGTCCAATTGAGCTTCTTGTTTTTCTGCCACCTTCACTTGTGCCCACATTGCCTTCTCTTTCAACTTACGCTGTTTACTCTCTATTTCATCACTACAATACTTAGCATATCTCAGTACCTCATCTACACTTCCATTCTGCCAGTTTATCATGTGTTGCTTAATCATATCACTTATTTCTTGTTTCAGGCCAAACACAAATCGGTATACAAAATGACTCATATCTTTTTCACTCAATTCCTCATAACCACTATACTGCTTGAAAACCAATAACAATCGCTCATAATATGCATGTACAGACTCCTTACTTTCCTGTGTAGTTCTATCAATTTTTACCCAATCTGTCTCTTTAGGAGGAATCTTATTCTTCAAAAAGGTAATCACCTTATCGTACTTCTTCATCACATCAGGACCTGGAGCTCCTGTCTTAGGATCTCTTGGATATTCTGTAGTTGGCCAGTCAACTGTAATCTTACATTCTGACCACAAATCTGTTGGTACCACTATGTCAAACAATCCATCTAAATCTATCCACAACACCTTTGAGACTTTTACAAACCTCTCTACTTGTCGGTACCACTCAACTGGCTTCTCTCTTAACTTTGGAAAGTCATTGGTAAATGACAGTATGTCCTGCCTAGTCCAGGGAACATGCACGTAACTACCACCTGGAGTTTCTCTCATGGGGTATTCTTTGGCAACAGATTCTTTTTCAGTTATCATAAAAGCCAATGAACCTTTGTCTGTAGTTTTCTCATTCTTCTTTGTCCATCTAACCTTCCATCTGTCCACATCACCCCATTTTCTCAACAACACAATTAATTCCTTTATCTGTGTCAGCCTTCCTGCCGTGTTCAAATTTTCAATATCCTTTTCACAAAAGTCTACTCTGTATGGTTTCTGCAACGTTTTCACTTTTGCAAAGTCTATTCCAATCTCACTGGCCACTTCTTCTAGTTTGTCATGTAAATTCTTTGCCCTCCATGTAATACTTTTGCACAGAAACATTATTTCATCATCCTGATAATTTTTTATCTTTTCGGTACCAATTGTTCCTAGAATTAATTCTTCCATGTCAATTTTTAATCTGATTACATCTAATGGTTTTTCTTCTGGTTCTTTTATTTTAAATGCTTTCATCCACTCATTTAACTCATCAGGAGTCGGACCTATGGGTGTATTATTTAGTTCTATCCAATTACCACTCTTTTCAGGGGTTTCTGTTGCAGATTCTGTTACCATATGCATTTTTCTACCATTGCACTCATTCACCGTCAAATTTGTAGGTGGACTTGGTCTGTAAGTACTAGCCAAATTACTTGTACTTGCACTTTGTTCCATCCTTTCTTTTTCTCTCTGAAATTGTGAACTCATGGGAATCACCAAAGATCGTTCATCAATTTTCTGATTCTCAAAAACGGGTATTACTGGACCTATTGTTACAGGCACAGTAACTGCTTCCATATTTTTCGTTAATTCTCTAATCTTCTCAGTTAGTTCTTTTGTTGTCCTTGCCAATTCGCTTGCATTGTCGCTTTCTATTCCTTCATTTTGAGAAGTTCTCATTTGTTCTTGTGACCTATTTACTTCAATTCTCTTTTCCGGGCTTTTATTTTGCATAGTCTCTATTAGCGGCGCATTTGGTGTCACCACTGTAGAACTCTGCTGATACGGAGGTGGATTTCTATTTAAAATATCTTCCAGCAACTCGTCATCCGTTTCGCTCTCATGCATATACTTTTCTCTCTCTATATGTTTCTTTTTCTCAGTCTGCTTTTTCTTAGTCCCTTCCTCAACTGTAAAAGCTGGAAACAAACCTCCTGTCATGTTAGCACATCTCCATCGTTTTATTCTGTCCTCATGATTTACTCCCCACAATCTTCCAGGCATAAACTCATGATCTCTCATTCCTCTGAATCTCTCTCGTTCATACATCTCATCTTCCCATTCCGTCAAAGCCTCAAACTGTGTTGGTCTATGTCTAGGTTCCAACTTACACATTTTTTCTCGCAAATTTCGCAAAACCGCTACACTAAATGAACCATTCTCAGGGAAAGCTAAGGCACCATCATTCTTCGTATATTTTGCCCAATTTTCCAACCATATGCACGTATGATATCCATATTTCAGCATCATATGTGAAGCTGCTGATTTCGGCGGAGGAATTACTTGTCCCTCTCTAGTCACAACCTTTTTGTCTTTCTTAAAGAAATTCTTCAATTTCGTCGTCCATGACGTTCTCTCCCTTTCATACTCATAATACGGCATGTTTTTCTATTTGTTTTCTCTTTACTCTAACGCTGTTCTGTGTACGGAACTTTGACCAATTACAGCGCGACTCACACTAACGTACCAATCAGAACAATTCCCACCGTCCGCGAACCAACCAATCCTAGCGCGGCACTTTTCTACGTCACTCCTGCTCTGTGTTCACGTGACTAGCGCACTATCCAATCCTAGCGCGGCACTGTTCCACGTCACTTCTACTCTTTACCCCTCCTTTACAAAATTTATCGGCAATTTTTCTTTTCGCTCTTTTCTTCGTTAGTTACAACAATTAAAACAATTCCATAGTCTGATTCGCTAAACAAAAGTGACAGCTTTGTCCTTTTACACAAGAATCCTGTATTTCCAGTAGGCAGTGCTTACCTCTATCCTACCACAGAATTATTTACTCTCGCCGATAAAGTAGCACTTCCCTCTACCTTACCCTTCTTTCAAACAAACAATTTACTCGTTTCTCTGGGGATAAGACACATGTGGAGACTAGGCTCCTGAGAATTAAGGCCAAAGTTTCACAAGTAAGCGTGATTTGCTATTTCAATTACACACTTTTCGCACAGAAAATCCCTAACATAACACAACCTGCGTTATTACCAAAATGAATTTCAGACCATGTACCAAATTCCATGTGACTTCTCTTGCCACACGTGTTCCACTTCCTACATCCCAGAAGCGTGAAAACTCACATATAACATAACGCGACTCAACATATAGTGTTAGTCATCAAAATAATCAATAATCAATAAACAATAATCACTAAACTAATCTATAGAAAACCATAACTCTGCTACCAAGAAATCTGATGCAGCGCGTACAATAAAACTATTCTCCTCCCAGGTCACTTATAGGTCATCCAGGGGCAAACTATATTTCTCATATCCACATGACGATGGGGCCCATAAACATCGCCTAACACACACGCACACTCCTGGATTTCCTTTACACCTTTATGAAATTCTGTACTCCTAGGAGAAGCATGAGAACTAAATGGAGAACACCATTTATGTACCGCTGGAAGAGCCGGGATATCTTATTACCTTAATTTGTCACTTTCTTTTAGTTATTTCTTAAGATATTCCTGCTCATTGTTTTGTCGATGAATCATTCATGTAAAAAATTAGTTTATAGTGATTAAGACCAGCTGAATCACAATAACCAATTACTGATGTCACAATCATTTAGGAAAATAACCACTGAGTCATTTTGGGTTTAAAGAATCTTAAATTTTATATAATTTTTAAAAGCATGAGAAAGAATTTAAAACTTTATTCAATTATTCATTCTTAAATTCAAATATTTATTAAGCATAATCAATTTATTGCAGAAAGGAAATTTTTTGTCATGAAGCCAAAAACCCTAATTACCTGCCTACCTTCCTAATTTAGCCTAATGATTTCTAACCTAAGTTAAGAATTAGAAATAGCCTGATTCTCATACTCAACTGGAAAATTAAGACAGCAACAGCAACTTCAGCTCGTCAGCATCAGCTACCTGCAACCCGTCTCATCTAACAGTCTTTCAGCATCTCCCGCTCAGTAAGGGATCGATCAGGACCACCCAGCACTGGAAGCCACCAACACGACTCTCCAACTCCTCTCCTGACTGTGACTGCAACCGCGACTGACCCCCTCCCACTAAGAGTAGGCCCTCTTATACCCTAATTCTAACTTTGCTAACTAACTGTTGCAACATTAATAACACGCTTTTCTTTCATTGGTCCATGCATGTCATCTTATTCATTCTTTTAATCAAGTTCTCTTGGATTCAAGGGTCCTTGGATCATTTCCTTTCCCATACGCTCAAACATATTTTCATCCGTTTCGATCAGTACATTTGTAACTTCTTTCGATACATTCGAGAACTCCGCAGTCATTGTCCTTTCTCTTAAACTTGTTTCCCACGGGTCTTCTGCTGATCATCACGGCACACTATCAGTTCAATTAGGTCACATCAGCCTTGACCATTTCTTGCATCCTAGCGTCTCAGTAACCTCACGAGGTTTAGTTTTTTCTCCGATTTCATCCCGTGTCACGTGTCCCCTTGCGCCTGCGCACATCTTCCCACTGGCGGCCATTTTATATCGCCACTCGGTTATACTTTTAGAAACACTAATTTGAGGCAAACAAAACATAATTAAAATAGAGAAAAATAGCCCTTTCGTTTCCCTCCCGTCATCTACGTACCCCAATTAGTTATTACCTAGCAGAAAGCAACATTTAAGCTGTTCCTTACTTACCATCACTATTGTTTTTGCAACAACACGTTTTATTTCTATGAAGCACAAACATGCATTTATTTTTTAATTAGTACGCATTTATTTTTACGTTATAATTAGACACACGGACATCCATTAATAGATTATTTAGCACACACATTGGCATGTTACCATTCCCACACATACAGTGTTGATTAATACATTTAAACGAACATTTTATTTAATTAATTATAAAATTTGTTAGGGGTTAAATTTTTTTATTTTCCCTGCTCCATCAATACTAAAGAATGCATTTTTGAGATCAATGACAGAAAAGAATTTAGCAGAGGAAGGAATCATCGTCAGAAGGGCAGTAATGTCAGGGACCACAGGGAACTGAGGAACCACTATTTTATTAACTGCGAGCAAGCCAATCACAAAACGATAAACATCTGGGTGATCATCAGAGAAGTCTGAAGGTGCCCTCTTAAGAATGGGAAGAATAGGGCTATTACACACATTCGCAGTCGTCTCGTCAACAACTCCTGACTCAATCAGATCCTGTATAATCTGCAACAAAGCTCGCCCCTTTGCCTGTGGTATTTTGTACTGGGGAATACGAGGCAAGATGGCATTGTCTTTAACTTTAATGGAAACCGGGGGAATTTGCAATAGTCCTACATCCGTGTCACCTGTTGCCCACAATGTTGGCGGCACATCCTTAAATTCAGCAGCGAGGGGTGCATCTTTAGATAGACACTGCTTAGAGTTGACCACATTCGGACCCATTGCCATGTAAACACCTTCCGGAGAACAATAAATAGTCGCATGCAACTTCTTTAATAAATCTAAGCCCATCAAATTCTCTCCACAATTAGTGGTCAACAAAAATGGCGAATCCACACAGTAAAAAGGACCTATAGTCAATGTGAGAGGTTTGGAAATGGGGCTTACAACCGGTACACCAGAAAATCCTACCGAAACATTATTATGGCCAGACAGAGCTTTCCCTTGGGGACCAGTGAACGGGAAATAGAGCTATTCATAGCATCTGCATCCACCAAAAATTCCTTAGCTGAGCCATGCAAATCTGCAGTAACGTCAGGACTGCACTGATCTACAGGTATCTGAACAGGTCCCTCACCCTGTCCCTGGCTGTCCTAGCTGTGAGACATTCCTGTCACCTCATCCAAATCATAGTCATTGTGGTAATACTGTTTGCCCCTAGGGTCGTCAAAGTAGTTCTGGTCAGCATGACCCTTCGATGTCCCAGCAGCCTGAACCCTGTCCTGGCCACCGACTCCACGCCCCCGTCCATGAGACCCTCCTCCCCTCGGGACCGCCACTTTTTGCAGAAGCACCAGGCACTCGCTGCACCAGTGTCCTTCCTCTTTACAGTACGCACACTGATTCGGTCCTACAGGCTTAGTGTTCCTGCTAGCACGCGGAAGCTGTTGGTCCGGACCACCACGTCCTCTACCATTCCCTCAAGAAGCCTGTTGCAATAATACCTTCGTCTTCAATTCTTTGTGCTTTTTCTCCACCTTCTCCTTCTCCTCTGTCCATAATACTGTGCCATACTCAATATTACAGAAGGGGAGGAGGTAGTCCAAGTGCTCTCCGAAGCCTGCAACTGAGTCGCGATCTCAGGAAGCAAGTTCATAACAAATCTATTAACGAACAATCGGACACCTCCCTCCACCGACAAGTCCTGTCCGCTAATCCCAAAACACACCTTCAAATCGAGTGAAAAAAATCAGACACACTTTCATCTTTCTTCTGACGACATGCCGTTAACTTGTCCCAATCCACCCTTCTTGGTGGAATAAGCGAGTGCATATAAGAAATAATTCGGCCAGGCAAGGCTAGTATCTCGGCCTTAGGCTTCTCACCAGGCTACCTCTCCTGGTCCCCTACTTTAATCAGATCCCAGGTACCACCCAACTCTGCAACGTGGTCCTGTGTGTGCACCTGCCTCCAAATATCAACGGGTACCAGTAAACCAAAGAACATTTCAATATCTGCAAGCGTCATCACTGTTGATGAAGCGCCCTCCGTCAATTTCTTATAATACGCAGTAGGATTTTTCCTAGGGTCAGATAACTGAGTCTTAAGGGACAAAACCTCACTCCTCTTCCATGGAGTATAAACCCATTGTTCCTGGAACCAGGCCTCTACCCGGGGTCTAGTAACAATGTTATGCTGATCCCGTAGCTCTGGTATCTCAGGGTGATATATGGGGTGAACTTCCCTCATCGGGAATTGGGACACTGTCTTCGGGCTCTTCTCAAGCAGCCTACCTCGATAAGCGACCAGTGTTGCGACATTACCAAAGACCTTACTAGGTGCCATATCAGCAGCATACACATTGTCCCTAATATCATAAATAATCTGGGGTGCAGCATCATTAAAACAGTGTTCCCACAGTCCAATCAAAGTAGCCAACATGTGCTTAAGGGCATGCTGCTGCACAAACGGCTCATAATCTTTCATCACACTCTACACATCCTCCACGCACTAAATGGGGTGACGGGCCCACTGAGCGGCCTGATTGGCTACCACCTTCTTCTCTTCTTTGCCCACATCAGATCGTATCATTATCCGCCCCAGTCGTTCCCTAGCTGTCGCCCAGTCCCCGCCCCCTAATCCCCGTACAGGCGTTCCGCTACTCAGTACCGTCGGGGAATGAAGGAAAAGGGAAGGGGTAGTAACAGAGGGAACGGGCACTAATGTCGCCAAAGGCTGTGTCGTATCTGTAAGAGCTGGAGAGAGAGATGCCGAAACAATAGGCATAGAAGGAAGACTCGCGGTCATCGCAGGCGCAGAAGACAAAGCCAAAGAAAGGACAGAAGGCGCAGTGGCCAAAGCAGCTGGATCAATAACAGAAGAAACAGAAACAGCAGAAGCGGAAGAGACGGGCGATTGTGGCTGTGGGATGGCAGGATATATTTTCTGCGAGCATTTAACAATTCCTCCACAAATGTATCATTTTCTTCTCGAGCAACATAAGACTTTTCACATTGCAATTGAAACTTCCTATCAGCACACTCTATCCCTTTCTCTGTTTTCTCTCTATAATACGCTACAGCTTTCTGAGTCACCGTCTGCTTTTTTCCCTTCTGGGCCTCTTTCTCTGCTTTCATTCGTCTCTGTCTAGCTTCCTTTTGCCATGTTCTGAGGGAATCAAACATCGACTGTCTACTTCTTTTCGCAAACAATTTATCCTGCAGAAAACTAAGTTTCTGTTCATCGAAAGTGCCCGTCAATGGCCACTGCAACTCAGCATTGTCCCTTGTATATTTGTGCCATAACGTACTAAACATAATAGGGCCAAGGCCATATTTGACATACATGTCAAAATTAGGGGTGCCTTCTGGTGGTGCTGGCCGACTTTCTTCCAATCGAGCATCAGTAGAACAACAATGACAGCCCAAACAAAACATTTTACTAACACACGGCATCTTTCAAACGGAAACAAGTTCACTATTGATGCCGAGCACATATTTGCAAATATCTTACCAAAACTGGTCCTCAGACCTCATCAAATACAGACCAAAGTGGTACCATGTTCACAAAGAAATCAAACAAATTCAAGCGCTTGTCCAAAAACGATCCTCAGACCGTTCCAAACACAAACCAAAATGGCGCCATAGCCACAAAGAACCAAAGCAAACTCACCTGGTGCACACAGGCCAAACGAATTTTTTCTCTACTGCCGACTCTTCGGACCAAACGGTCAGATCCAAGGGTTTCACCATTCAGGACCCCAGCTGAGATGACCACTGGGCGAGGCACCACCGGGTCAGACAGACGGGGCAGCTGTGAGTACCAGACTCTCTTGTGCAGGGATCCCCGGTCCGCCCATCTGACCCGACGCAGCCCCGACCACCTCACCCGTCTGTGGGCGAGGAAGGGCCACGCCCGATGAGGTCCCTGTTCGGGCGCCAACTGAAGGAAGTGACCCGAATAGGGTCACCCAGGTCACTCGCGACCACCTCTCAGCCTTCCAAACAAATGAAGAGTCGGTCAGACAGTAGAGAATACAAACCAAAGTTATTTATTAGTCATACACTTGAGCGGAGTCCAGTCTGACCAGCCTCCTTGGATTGCTGCAGAGGGACTGACCCCCTCCAACATGGAGATACATGACATACATTTCCAGTACCCCTAAGAAAACGCCCAGACTGGAATTTTCCAGTTAGTAGCTGGTGAATAAAGGAGACACAGAAGGATGAGCTACAATCCTAAGACCGGGTACATGCTCTCTCAGTTCCAAGGTTATTCTGCCCGTGCCCGCCACTCTAAGGGTGGGAGCTGGCCTATCTAACGGGAAAGGTATGGAATGACTAGACAGTCTATTCATTAGTGGAGCGAAGCTCAACCTTGGAGAAATAAAAAAACAAAACATTGAGGCTGCTTTCTGCTGAGGCAAACAGAATGAGACAGAAGCTTGGTTCTGGTCATGGTACAAATGGCGGCAAAATACAAAATGGTGCCGCAAATGCTAACTGAAATCGTACAATGCAAGGGGAAGTCGACTAAAAACATTTTCCATTCCAACAGCACTAGGACGCTGACAGTGAGACTGGATCACCAAAGATGACGTAGAGACACTAGCACTGGGACACTGACAGTGACCCTTGGACACCAACGATGACGTAGTGACACTAGCACTGGGATGCTGACAGTGAGACTGGGACACCAACGATGGCGTAGAGACACCAGCACTGGCATTGATAGTGAGGCTGGGACACCAACGATGACGTAGAGACACTAGCACTGGGATGCTAGCAGTGAGACTGGGAGTCCAATGATGGCATAGAGACACCAGCACTGGCATTGATAGTGAGATTGGGACACCAACGATGACGTAGAGACACTGGGACGCTGACAGTGAGACTGGAACACCAACGATGACGTAGAGACACTAGCACTGGGACGCTGACAGTGAGACTGGAACACCAACGATGACGTAAAGACACTAGCACTGGGATGCTGACAGTGAGACTGGGACATCAACGATGACCTAGAGACACTAGCACCGGGATGCTGATAATGAGACTGGGACACCGCCGATGATGTAGAGATACTAGCACTGGGACACTGACAGTGAGATTGGGACACCAATAAAGATGTAGACTCACTAGAACTGGGACACTGATTGTGAGACTGACACACCATTGATGATGTAGAGACACTAGCACTGGGACGCTGACAGTGAGCCTGGGACACCACAGATGATGTAGAGACACTATCACTGGGATGCTGACAGTGAAACTGGGAAGCCAACGAAGATGTAGAGACACTAGCACTGGGACACCAACGATGACATAGAGACACTATAATTGGATGGACGGATGGGTTTTCCCACAAAAGCACTGAGCCCTTATTGTTCACCTCATTAATGAGGGGGTGAACTTGCAACTCATTGGAAGTTGTTTACCCCTGTTTCGTTAATGGATATCCTTTACTAGACAGGGGTTGCAATCAGTGGTGTAGCAAGAGGGGGCTGGGAGGGGCGGTCCGCCCCGGGCAGCACGAGTTTTGGGGGCAGCGGTGGACCCCCCTCCCACTTTTACATGTGTCTGCCACTGGGGCGGCAAGCGCAGAATTTATCACCAGCACCCCCCGCTTTTCAGCACGGCCATGGGCGGCAAAGGCAGGGACCGCCACAGGCAGCACTGTGCCTAGCTACGCCACTGGTTGTGATTACGGTCTCATCGCTGCAGAGTTAGCAAGGTCCATGCGTGGCTAGGCTTCTTTCACATTAAAGAAGTGTTGTTGAAAACTGGCTTCCAAAACACTTTTTTCAAACTGGAGTTTTTAAATGAAAAGGCAGGTTTCAGAAAGCTTTCTACAAGAAGAGTGCTCATTTATGTACCACATTTTTTAAAGTGTTAGCATTGCCATCTTAAAAGGAGGGAGGAGCTGGCTATTCCATTTTCAATTGTGAAAGTGCCCAAATGTGATACAATCTTTTATTTGACCCTTTCACTAAAGTATGTCCACCTGCTTTCTGGACACTTCTTATGCACACCGTGCCACCTCAGTTTGGACCCAGCTACATTGCAAATCAGTCTTGACCCTGATCCAATGGGAACAGTCAAGCCCAACTGCCAAGACAGGTCCTCACTGAATGGGAACACCAGCAACCCAGGATGTGTTTTGCGCTGTTTGCACGGGACCCACATCTGGGCATACCGTCTGGGAATACCTGTCCCACTTAGGGCGACACAATAAGTACACAAAAAGTGATGGATGGAACGCTTGAATTAATCTCAGCCACTGGTAATCACTTGGGGCTGCATCCCAGTCCATCGTTATTTTGCACAAAGCGCCACCTCAGTTTGGACCTAGCTATATGCAAATCAGTCCTGAACCCTGATGCAATGGGAACAGTCCAGCCTGAACTAGCCAAGCCAGATTCTCCCTGAACTGGAACAAAACCAACCCAGGACCGGTTTTGCTTTAGTGATGGGATCATCAGCCGGATACAGGCTGGTTCCAGTGACAGAGTATGCAAGGGACGCAGGTCTGGGCATACCCGTCCCAATTAGAGTGACACAATAGGTACAGAAAACAGTAATGGATGGAATGCTTGAATTAATCTCAGCCACGGGTAATTACTCGGGCAGCATCACAATCCATCGTTATTTTTCACACCATGCCACCTCAGTTCAGGTTATCAGCCTGGTACAGCTTGGTTCCAGTGACACAGAGTGCATGGGACCCACGTCTGGGCATCCCGGCTCCACCTGGCTGATGAGCCCATAACTAGGGCGAAACACATTTGCTGTAATCTTATTGGGTTTGTCCACTATGTTTCAAAGCACAGTTTATTACTCCATTTTGTCATATTGGCTCTGTGGTAGCCTTGCCTCACTGCTTGAAGAGTAAGCTCCTTCCCCGCCCTCCCACCCCCCCACCCCCGAAGTTCAGGTCTAGGTGCACCCCTGTAGAAGGAGGTGCTGCTTCTATGCATTGTATATAGGGCGCTCTCCAACTCTGTGACGTACGACATGAACCCCCAGCAGGCATGAGGGGCTGCTTCTCCACGTGCCAGAGGACACTGTGAGGTATGACAAGCATATTCTCCATCTCCCTCCGTCACCCACCCCCTCAACAGGCTTGGGGGCCAACCTTTTAGGGCTGCTTCTCTGCCTGGCATAGGTGGTAAGGCGCTCTCCGAAACTATGAGGTCAGACGTGAACTCCTCATAAGACTCGAGGTGCTGCCGCTCTGCCTGTCACAGGGACAGTGCGAGGTATGACAGGCCCCCCTCCCCCCCCAAGCAAGCATGTGGTGGTGCTCCTCCGCCTAGCATAAGGCACTCGCCAACACTGTGAGGTATAGGAAGAACTCAGGCACGCGGTGTTACTTCTACCCCTGAGGCACTTTGGGAGAATGCGAGGCATGACTGAAACTCCCCAGCAGGCAGCAGATAAATGACTCTGCCTGGCACAGGGAGAGGTCCAGCAGGTTTGGGGGAGGGGCCTCTGACGGCGAGGATGATGAAGATGTTTCTGCTGGTACTCTGCCTCGGCAGCAGGGAGTCGGACTGTAACGGTTTCGGGGAGGGCAGGCTCCCAAGCCATCTAAGGTAAAGTCACCCCCGCCCCTCCAGAGGAAAGGTGCAAGCCGGCTGCCTTATATGGGCAAACTCGCACACTTCGGAAAATGACGTCACTTAACAGTGAACTGCCAAGGCAGTGAGCTCTTAAAGACGCAGTCGCCCAGACACAGAAGCTAAACAGGCAGTCTAAGTCTGGGCCCCGCCCCCTAACTAAGCGTCAGGGAAAAGAGACTGCGTTAATACGTCACCTAGGATGCTTTAGGAGCAGAGAGCACTATGGAAATGTTTCACAAAGACGTGCGGCTGTCACTGCCGTGCCATGCAGGAAGAAAAGGCAAACTTGAATCCAGGCAGGTTGTGGGAGACTTTAAAATTAATTACAGAGAGATCTGTGACCATTTGAATCTACTTCAGGGAGAAATGGAAACTTGAATTCGGTTCCAAAAGTTCTGGATTTACTTTCATGCTTTTTAATTAAATATAATAAGTGTAAATTCGACATCCATGTCCAGAAAAAAAAAATATTACTGTAAGGTGTATACATTAAGTATGAGAACGAAGCATACAAATAAATAAGAAGAATAAACGAATCAAACAAGTTCCTTGAAGAGTGATTATATTAAACAATTGTCTTGCTAATAGTCAGTGAGAACAACACGTTATAAAGATACACTTTCATTATATATGACATCACTAGCAAAGAATAAAGGGCCGCATGTATCATTATTCCAAACAGCGATGACCTAATTGTGATTCTCTACGAATCGCATTTAGGTAATCGCTATTTGAATGTACGTTAGCGATTCCTAGTGGGTCGCAAATTGACCTACCTCATAAATATTAATGAGGTAGGTCGCTATTTGTTGCCTATTAGGAATCGCTAAAATCACGGGGTTGGTGGCCTGCTGTGGTGAGCAGACCACCATGTCCCTGATTGCTTTTAAATAAAGCAATCATTTTTTTAAACAATGCAGCCCATTTTCCTTAAAGGAAAACGGGGTGCGTTTAAAGAAGAAAAATAAAACGTTTTCTTTTCATTTTTTCAGAGCAGGCAGTGGCCCACTGCCTGCTCTGAAAAAAGGTTTGTACTACCATTCTCAAAGAGGAAGAGGTCCCTTGGGGACCCTTTCTCATTTGCAAATGGGTTATCACCTTATTAAAAGTAGGTGGTAAACTGCAAATGTTTTGTGACCGGTATTTGGTCGCAAAACATTCATACATACCGCTGCGATTCGGTATTTGAAAGGGATGCCCGAAACACGCCCCTGCCAAAAACCGAATCGCAAACCCAAACAGGTTACCGAATCGCAAAGTCGAGGTTGGTACATTGGAAAAGCCTTTTTTGCGTTCGCAAAATAGCTTGATACATGTGGCCCAAAGAGAGCTTAATCAAGACAGAACAACCAGTTCTCAATTTATTTGTGACAGAACAGGTATATTTTTGCTAATTCACAAGCACACATCCAGAAAATATTTGTATCTTGTTCTTCTGTAATATGTTCAGATAGCCTTCAAAAGTAAAATTGTGTAACATTTATGTTATTTTTCAGCGCCCCCTGGACCGGAATCCAGGCCCCCGTACCCCCGGTAAGCAACTCACCTCCTTCCCTAATTTAGATCTAGCTTGCCTGCCACGCCTGATGAATCGCGTCAAATCAGGCTATCCAGCAGACCCTTGTCCTCCGGGGATCTTTCGAATGGCCCTTCCCGGGCTAGAGAGGGAGATCCTAGCTCTACTTAATCACTCCCTGGAGACAGCCTGCCCACCAGCCTGAAGGAAGCCAGAGTTATCCCCCTGCTGAAGAAACCAGGGGCAGATGTGGCCAATCTTAAGAACTATAGGCCCATTTCCCAGCTCCCTTTTCTGGCGAAAGTAGTGGAACAACATGTCCTCAAAACACTCTCGTCTTTCATGGAGGAACATCAGCTACTCCAGGTGCGGCAGGCTGGTTTCAGGGCCCACCATAGTACTGAACTGGTGATGTTGTCTGTGCTCGACGAGCTCAGAGTTATGGCCGATAATAAAAAACCGAGCGCCCTGATTCTGCTAGACTTGTCTGCGGCGTTCGATACGGTCAATCATGCACAGCTTCTGGCTCAGATCGCCGACTTGGGCATTTGTGGGTTGGCACACCAGTGACTCAAGTCCTTTCTGTCAGGGCGGTCCCAAAGGGTCCAACTGGGTGAGCAGGTGTCGAATATTGGCGCGCTCACCTATGGCGTCCCCCACGGCTCAGCACTGTTCCCGCTCCTTTTCAACATTTATCTCCAACCACTGGTGGCGGCTTTGGCTCGCATGGACTGTCAAGTCTTTAACTACGCGGATGATACTCAACTAATTCTCCAGATCGATAACTCCCCTCACGCCCACACTCAGGTGCAAAACATCCTCAGATACACAGTGAACTGGATGACAGCTAATTCGCTAAAAGTCAACCCCGATAAAACTGAGGTCCTTGTCATCTCCTCTAAAAACAACCCCTGGAATGACCTTTTCTGGCCACAAGAGCTTGGCACCACCCCTACGCCTGTTCCTGTCGTAAAAAGTTTGGGCATTAAGATTGATGCCAATATCTCCATGGCCAGTCAAGTTGCTACCGTGGTCGGCACCTGTACGGGTTTATTGAGACAGCTGCGGAAACTTGCCCCCCTTCTCTCATCTGGCACATTATAGATAATCGTGTCAGCCACGATCGTGTCTAGATTGGACTATGGTAATGCTATATATATAGGCCTCCCCGAGAAACTCATCAGCAAACTACAGGTGACCATGAATGATGCTGCTAGGCTGATCTTTAGGCTTCCTAGAAGGGCTCCTGCTACCCCTTTGCTGTGCAAGTTGCACTGGCTCCCCGTCAAACAGAGAGCAAAGTACAAGGGCCTCTGCATTGC